>CM077250.1:32729362-32781862 GCA_039654775.1 Spinibarbus caldwelli | reverse complement strand
AAATGAAATAAGTATTCTATTCTGTGTCCTATTTACTGTGCTTAATAACCCTTTTAATGTGAACCCTTGCACCCCGGTCTCCCTCAGCTTATTCTTCATTACCTGCCTGTGTTCATATCTCTCTGAGTCATGATTATGTGCTCCGCTGTCTCCTCTCCTCAGCATCCCTCACACAGCCCCGTCTGGAGCTTCTCTATCATCCCAACCTCACTGCCTCTTCTCTCCTGTTCCCACTTCCCACTCTATACTCTTTAACATTTCTCTGAATCTGGTATAAGTGCCACCTTTTATTGATTTTCTCCCAAATTATGCATTTAACCTCTGCTTTACTTACATTGACCTGCACTTCTTCTGCCCTTTTATCCAGCCTATCCAACTCATTACCTGTAATCCCAACATGTGCTGGGACCCACATAAATTTAACCTGACATCCCTTATGACTTAATCTTGTGTTTAATTGAAGCACTTCATACAGGATATCTTGCTGAGCTTTTGAATGGTATGACCTTAAACTTGCCGAGACCGATAAAGAATCAGAGCATATCAAAACCTTTTCCACCCATTGCTAAGCAATTAAAATTGCCATCATCTCTACTGTATATACCCCTAATTTATCAGACGTTCTTTTACTAATTTCTACTTCTTTCCCTGGAATATCCACCCCAAACCCTGTTTCTTCTGTCTCTGTATTTTTAGCACTGTCTGTATAAATCTGTATAAATTCACTATACACAGCAAATTTAAGAGTGAGTTTAACTCCCTCAGAGTTAAAATTAACTCTTACCCAGAGTATATATGGGAATCACTGCTAAAGTGTTAAATTAACACTTTTGAAAGAGTTAACATTTTTAACACTCTGACAGTGTTAACTAACAAACTCTTAAAATGTAAAATATTAACACCAGAATTGATAATGAGAACACCAAAGTTGGTGTTGAAAGTTAACACTTATGGATTAACTGGTCAACACTGCACCAGTGTTCAGGTGAAAATATTAAAAAATAAACTCACAAAACAATACACGTTTACATTTATTCTATTGAAACATTGTAAATCTTTTTCTCTGCACCAAAATGTCTTCACACTCAATGTTTTCAATACATGTAAAGAAGATGTTCTTACAACAATTAAACATCATAATGTAGAAGCAAATCAGTGCAAAGACACAAAAAACATTCTTATTTGGTCCATATGTACTCTTAATGTCATAAGGTTTATAATGCTGACATTTAGGAGGTTAAACAACAGCATTCTATTCATTACCATAAAAGCTGAATGCATGTTAATGCTCACTAATCAAAGTCTGTGCTGGTGTTTGGAGAGAATAGTCTCATTCTTTTTTTCAGCACGATGAGATGCGTTTCTCTGCAGTTTTCAGCCAAGCAAGATATCCACTCCTATTTGCAGCATCACAAAACTGCCCCTGTAAAATTAAAAAATAAATGAATATAAATACAAAACCAAAACAGGATCATTTCACATCCATTTATCAAAACTATTATCAGGTGAAATGTCAGAGACAAGTATGAATTGCAATACAAGAAGTTCACCCAAAACTGAAACTTCTGTCATTTATTTATTCATCCTCATTTGGTTCCAAACCTGTATGACATTCTGTCTTCTGAGGAACACAAAAGGTTATATTTTGAATAATCTACAGAAAATATACATGGGACCACTCTGATCCTTTTGCATCTTTTTTAAAAGCTTGATATTGATTGGCATATAGTGACATTATAAGGACAAGCAGGTCCGAAAAAGAAAGAAGGGCATACCGCATTAGAACAACACAAGGGTGAGTAAATAATAACTTAAAGGGTTAGTTCACCTGAAAATTAAAATTACCCCATGATTTACTCACCTGCAAGGCATCCTAGGTGTATATGACTTTCTTCTTTCAGACAAATCCAATCGGAGTGATATTAAAACATTTCCTGGCTAATCCAAACTTTATAATGGCAGTGGGTGGGTGTTTCTGTTCAACATCCAAAAGAAGTGCAATAAAGTGCATCCATCCATAATAAAACATGCCTCACACGGCTCTGGGGGGTGAATAAAGGCTTCCTGTAGCGAATCCATGTGTTTTTATAAGAAAAATATCCATATTTATAAACGTTTTATACGTTTCTCTAGCTTGCGCTAAATGTTGTACGTGTAAGCTCTTCCAGGCGGATGACGCAGGACGTCGGTGTAGTGCATGCACCGGTGAGAAGTGATGAACGCGGAAGAGCAGAGGAGAGAGCAAAACAAACCAATCATGAATTAGAAATACAAAACAAGGATTTGTAAAGAGAAATGTCAGAGGATTTTGATGTAAGCCAAGAAGAGAGTGGTTTTCTTTGCTAAAGTAAGGAAAATTTGCTTCCTTCGCTCCTGTAAACAAACGTTGGTTCTCGCGAGACTAGCATATTTCACTGGAGCCAAAACTTCACAAAACTTCTACGTCATCCACCCGGAACGGTTTGCACACACGACAGTTAGCGCAAGCTAGAGGAAAGTGTTTGTTTTAAATATGGATATTTTTCTTTGATTCGCTACAGGAGGCCTTTATTCACCCCCCAGAGCCGTATGAGGCACTGTTTATTATGGATGGATGCACTTTATTGCACTTCTTTTGGACTGTTGAACAGCAACACCCACCCACTGCTATTATAAAGCCCGGAAGTGCCAGGATAATTTTTTATGAAACTCAGATTGGATTCATCTGAAAGAAGAAAGTCATCTAGGATGCCTTGAGGGTGAGTAAAACATCATTTTAATTTTTGGATGAACTAACCGTTTAATTTTCATTTTTGGGTGAACTATCCCTTTAAGAAAAAGCATTTAATTCACTGTAAATGTATTTTGTAAAAATAAAAGTCAGTCTTACTAGAAAATGGGTCTTCTAACGACAATTCCAAGTGCATACTGATCTCTCTGCATTGAGGCTGGACGACTCCTATCAAAATGAATGCACATAAATGGGACAGCACATAAATAAATGACAGTCCAAGCATATCAAAAACTTACAGTTGATATTTATGTTTTTAGAAAGAAATCAGACTCTTTGTTATTATTGTTTTTTTTTTTTTTTTTTTTAAATAAACATGACAATCAATAATCTTAAAATGTGCAGTTGTGGCTTACCCATGTATTGGTGGCTTCATACTCTTCAAGCACATCATCTCCTTTTGATTTTTCTGTTAAGCCAGCATGAACCATCTGTAACAATATTAAAGAAATAGTTTACTTAAAATTAAACTAAACACACAAAAAAATTAAAAATTAAACAATTTAATGCTTAAAGATTCACTCATTATAAAGAGTTTGAGTTTATTGAAAGTGTTATTTTCAAATTAATTCAATGAAAACAGCACTCAAATCCAATATAAGGACACATCAGCATCATGAAAACTCAATTCATGCTTAATGAAATCACAAAAAATTGGGGGGGGGGGGGGGGGGGGGGGGCATGGCCACCCCTAAAATGACACTGGCCACCCCAAACAGAAAAAGAGTTTTTTTTTAGAATAATATTTTTTTATATAAATTAACACGGACAATGACGAAACACTAAATTAAAAATAGATATAATAAAGTTGTATTATGTGTACTGTAGAATTCGCTCTCAGCCCCTCCCCCTCTTTACCTGCGTTGCGCAGCGAGAGACTCTCACAGCCGCACACTGCAGCACATGATCTGAGACAAGCAATCAACGCGGGAGAGGAAACTTACAAGTTAAACTTAGTTTTCGTATCTTATATAAAACTTAGTTTATTCTGTCAAACTCACATAATACAATACTGTTTGGCTATAGATTAGGCGTCACTAAGGCATTAATTAGGAACTGATCTATTGCTGTTGCTCACATGTCGAACACTTTAAGTTTTTATTAGATTAATATTACTCAGGGCTCTACAGTGCGACCATTTCAGTTGCATTTGAGACTGAAAACTAGGCTACTGCGTGCGACTATGAAAAAAATATTTAGGAGAAACGTGCGACTGACCCAATCAGCATATTTGAGTTTGTGCTGAAGGAGCTTCAAAGGTTTCTATCATATTCACAATGTGTTTGGCTGTGTTGAGTAATGTAGCCTATCACTTACAGACGTATCCACTCATTATAACAAACAACGCGAAGACAGACTGTACATTAGAGATTCACTGTGCAGTGTAAGGAGCTGATTATAATAGAGTTTTGTGAGATCGCAAACTAAGATGAGTGACAGCTTTTAATGATTATTAAGGAAGTTTGCAAATGTGATTGATTTAATACAACAGTTCATTAAACAAGAAGTTAATATTAATTTAAGTGACTTATATTTTCTGACTACAACTGTATTGCCTTATTTTGCTCTATTTCATCAACGAAAATAGTTTCCGAATTCCGACAAAGTAAGAGCTGAGCCGCTGCGCATCTCCGTTCAAACACAGCGGTGTTTTGTTTATGAGCTTACATGAACTGCGTTTTTAAACGAATCTAGTGTCAATAAAACAGTCATGTACTTCGTTCCTGAATGAATCAGCCGTTCAAACGAATCGAATAAATGAATGATTCAGTGATAAAATCAGTGACATGCCGCCACCTGCTGGCAGTTTTAGTTTAATTTTTAAAGTGTATTTCACCTTTTTCTATTTAACCTCAACATGAATTTATGAAATTAATTGCACTCTCAGCCTCATTAAACATTTGAAAATACACCTACAAGCCACTTGTGTGTTCTTCTGTGCCACCTCTGTAGTACAAATTTATTCCTTAAATACTGATTTCATTTGATTGATAACTTATTCTTATTCTACTTTTTATTCTGTTGTTTTAATAAGAAATGTTAAAAAGCTTATAAATGTTTGAATTGATAAATGAAATATGACATACTTTTAATAAAGTTAGAAAAATGCCATTACAAAGTAAAAACAAAATTCCCTGTAAATCACTTTGAGTCAAGTATCACCTCGTAATGGGAAGGTTAATTTTTTATCAGAATTTTTAATTATTGATTAGAAGGTGCTCCTAAATTTTTGACCGCGCTCCTAAAAAGAAAAGTAAGCGTAGAGTCCTGTTACTCCATCAGTTGATCTGTAAATTATTGCAGATTTGAAAACATTTAATGCACTATTTGGCTCTTAAAGTCACATATGTAGAACAGTTTTTGTTACCCAGACAGACGAGTAGTATTTTATTAATTTATGTCTGACAACAGAAACAGAAAATATTTAAATTAAGCACTGACAGCATATTTCCACACAATTGTAGGGTTTATGATAAATAATCGAAATGAAGAGGAAAGCAGTCAATATCCACCTTCTTCAGCAAAGGTCTGTAAATTCTGAGAACATTTAGGGCTTCATTTACTGCAACAGTCAGTAATTGTTTTGATGAAGCGATGGGTTAAACATCTATGCTTCTTGTTTACTTTTACTCTCATTTGAAATGAATTTGCACTCCAAATAAATATGAGGGTACGTGCAGTTGAATTGCATAACGGCTTTTTTTCTATTTTGCTCTATACAGAATTTTTATATTTTGCTCTGTATAGTAATAGCCTACTGAACTTTATATGCTCCCAGAATGAATGGTAACACCAAAAATTATTGTCTGCCATTAGATTTAGGCATGCAACACTTTTTTTTTGTATTGTGCCACCCTAACATTTTATACTGGCCCCTTTCGGCCACCCTATAAAAAAATCCTGGAGGCACCAATGATGAGACACACAAGAACAAATGACTTATATTGCCATCTAGATTTGAGCAGTTTACAGTGGTTTGATTTGACAATATGACGTTGCAATATACATACTGTATTATAAATGAGGTAACCCTGATAGCACACGTACATCTCGGAGACATCTATTTGACGTCTGCATTTACATCTGCAAGATGTATTTTTTAGAGTGTTTGCTCATCTGCAATACGTCTATAGGATGTTTCCTTTTAGATGTCAAATAGACATCTATTAGATGTCTTTAAGATGTTTATGATTTAGAATGTATGTAAAACTGACATCTTACAGACGTCTGTCAGACGTTTGTACACAGCAGATGCTTTCCAGATCAAGAGATCTTTAACAGACATCTTGCAGACGTGCGTGTGCTATCTGCGAAAACACTTCCCTTCAAATTCAAATGTCATCTGTGAGAAATGTTTCGGATCGTTTAGGTGCACACATCTATAGATACTGTCATAAAGTAATATTATTTTATAAAATACATATCATAAATGAAGTAAAACACTTACTTTTGGTGTTTTCCTCGTTAAATCCAACTCCCTCATCTGCTCCAGAGCATCACGAGTGAACGAAAATATCTCTGAGAAAAGGTTTAAGAGAGCACAGCAGATAAATATCACTATAAATCAATATGATGTTATAAAATACATATTTTAAATGAGATAAAACGCTTACTTCAGGTGTTTCTGTTAAAAGCGACCTCCGTGTCTGCGGTGCATAACAATATAAATCTGTGAGAAACAGTTAACTTTAACTCGTTTAGGTGCGCGTAGCAAATAAATATCGTCATAAAGTAATATTATCTTATAAATACATATAATAAATGAGGTAAAACACTTACTTTCGGTGTTTTCCTTGTTTAAACCAACTTCCCCGTCTGCTCGCACCGCGAGAGAAAGAAAATATCTCTGAGGAAAAGTTTAGGAGAGCACAGCACATAAGTATCGCTATAAATTAATATGATGTTATAAAATACATATTTTAAATGAGATAAAAACACTTACTTTCGGATTTTAGCTTTTAGAAAAGTCCTCGTCTGTTCCGCATCGCGAGTGAAAGGAAATGCCATTGATAAAAGTTTAGGCGCACACAACACATTAATATCATTATAAAACGATATTAATATCATTATAAACCATACAAAACACACTTTGAGAGTAAGATTAAGCACTTTATTTCGCTGTTTTCCATCCTAATATGCTCCGCATCGCGAGCAAAGAAAATGGCGTCTGTGAAAAATATTTCAGAGGATGAGGCGCGCACAGGAGGAAATGTCCCGGATGTGAGTAATAACACTCAGCAGGGTTAATGAGGGTCATTCTCTGTATTTACTCCGGCCAGAGGTGCTGTTTACACTAGCTAGTGTTAATCCTTTAATATTCAACACCACAACTTTAACTCTTTACTCTAAAAGTCCTTAACACCGGGATTTCAACACTGGAGATCTTACTGTGTACCTCCTACTCGATTGTTAAATATGCTTTTCAAATTAACTTCTTCCTTTGCTTTTCTTTTCTCTTCAAGCACAAACCAGTCTACCTCAGGCCAAGTCATCTTCCAAGGGCCAATCTCTGGAAAAACTACCGTAGGGCTTATTCGCAGATTAAACACTTCTAACTCTTTTGCTACATTGTTTCCAATTCAACCAAAGTTTTCCTTTAAATTTCTTCCATTTTCCCAGCAATCCTGCAATACTGCTTTCATGGGATGCGATTCATTATGTCCCTGCAATCAGCCCAGTAATTAGCCATCAGTTGAGTCCTTCTTAATTTCAGTGGCAACTCTCTCATTTCCACTTGTATGGCAGGTACTGAAGAAGTTTTAAAAGCACCACAGCAAATTCTTAAAGCTTGATTCTGAATAACCTCCAACCTCTTTAACAGAGACTTAGCTGCGGACCCGACCACTATACTACCATAATCCAACACTGATCTTATCAGAGCCACATATATATACTCTTAAGCGATGAACGACTGGCTCTCCACTCTCTTCCTGTCAAACATCTCATCACATTAATTACCTTTTTGCACTTGTCTTCCGTTTTGTTTATATGTTCTGCAAATGTCAACCTTGCGTCTAAAGTCACTCCCAAAAACTTAATGGAACCTGCCCTCTCTAACTCTCTCCCATTCATCATTAGCCTCAGCACAAGCGTTCCGATAAACTTCACATTTTATACATCAGTGGAGTTAAAACTCATATTATTTCATATTTTCATATTTTCGGTGTTCGGTGGAGATCCCTACAAAATATACCATAGCTTCCTAATCTAAGAGTAGGCCTACCGTAGACTACTGTAATCCTGTAGCTAAAGACAGTAAAACCGTAAGAAAGCGACACTTTATGACAGTAATGGATTATAAAATACGATTTCATGGAAACATCATAAATTAATTTTCACTAAATGTCTAAATATAACCTGAGGAAGATCGTATGATGCTTCATGATTCACTCATTATATCCCACATTAAAATAAATAAATAAATAAATAAAAATAAAAATACTAAAGTAATTTATAGTAAATGCTACTATAGTATTTTTGAACCATACTGTAGTAAAGAACTTGAATTAATTTGTTGTGGTAATTCTATAGTTGCTGTGGTAGGCCTAATATAAACAAATGTCTTTACCCAACACTGTTTTCTACAATTATAGGTTATGTTATACTAGAATACACTACAGTTTACTGTAGTAATAACTAAAGTATACCACAGTATAGTTTATCAGTTCACTATAGTTAATATTACAGTATGCTGTAGCATTCATTAACAAAGTGTTGTAAATACTGTAATATATGGGCGATTCTATAATTGCAGGTACATTTGGTGTCCCAAGTCATTATTTTTTTCTGCTTTTTTTCAAATGGTTATATTTTAAATTATTTTAATACTGTGTTACTCATTGTTATGAATTTCAAGATGTTACAGACCATAACAATATTAATAATATTCTTTGCAAAAAGTGTCTTAAACAGCTGAAAATCATGATTTCTTGTTGTCTGAATTAGTCAGGGCATTTTTTCCATCATCATTGTGTAATCAAAATATTTTATTGTACTTTTCTTTTGGTAATATTTCATTGTTAAAAACATTGTTATGTGCTCTCTCTAAGAAAATATTTTAATCTAAAAAGTTCTTACACCAAGAGTTATTTTATAAAATGTCTGTTACCACAATATCAAAAGGAAAACAGAATTTTTCATTGATCACACTTTGTGCTATTTAAAAGACTTTTAATCATGATTTCATTAGTGCCACGTGCTCTTAGCATTTATGCTAGCAAGTGGAGTTTTTGGCATAAAATAAATATAATTGTCAATTCTGTTACCGTCAAACTCTGTTACCAAGGTAGAGTAACAATGTGGACAATGCAGCAACAGAATTGACAGTCCACCGGACAATTCAGACAATTTTTTGTGTTACTTTAAAGGGTCAACTCTGTTTATGAACTATTTTCACAAAAAAAATAGTTTAAAATCTCATTAACATTATTGATTTATTTCTGCAACCTTATAATATTTCAACAACATTTTTTTTTTTAAAACTGGATATTGTATATAATACATTTTCAGATGAAAAATATTTGCTCCAAGTGGACGGTTCTGTGAAGACATTGGTGCATTTTTTATTTTTATTTTTAAGATATGCATAGTTGAAATATTATCTCAGTTTCAAGTGATGGAATGTAAGGACTGTTTATCTAATGAAACAAGAAAGATTTATGTTATGATTTATTGTTATTTCTACACATTGGCTAATTTGTCCATAACAGAGTTGACAAACAATACCATAAAGACATGTTTTTTCATTAAAAGTAAAAAAAAAAAAAAAAAAAAAAAAGGAAGTAACTTGTGTTTGGCAAGCACTGAATTATTAAAATTAAATATGTTTTCAATAAGATATATATTTTTTATTTTTTATTTATTTTTTTTACATTTTTTTCTTATTCTGTTAGTGAAATTATTTTTTTTCTTAACTTTCTGAAATGCCAAATGTATCTCCAATTATGGAATCACCCACATACAGTATAATACACTTATAGTATGGTTCAAAAACACTATAGTATTTACTATAAATTACTATAGTATTTTTTTCATGTGGGTAATCACACAGATTATATCAAGTGTATTAACGCTTAAATAAGAAATAGTTTAGCTAAAAATAAAAATTCAGCCATTATTTTATAACCCCAAGTCATTCAGAATGGCTTGCTGATAGTTTTTCTGTGGAACACAAAATTAGAAAAAGGTTTGATGCAGGAGACTGTGGAAACTGAAGAAGAGTAAAACCACAATCATGAGCTTCACTGCAGGGTTCATTCTGAAGGAGGTGCTGCTTCAGGGATCTGAGCTCTTCATGATTTGATGATTGATCGGCTGTCTGTAGATTCTGTGATCAAGTTCCTCTCTGTTGGTTAGATTGTATTGTCTCTCATGGAAAACTGTTCTGACACTGGATTTGACTGCAGTAAAGAGCTCCTGATTGGAGTTTGGACTCAGGGTTTTTAACCTATTAACTGCTTACACACAAAATCTTTACTTGTGTCACACTTTCTGAAAGCTGACACTCAAACAGCAGAAACACACACCAAATCTGCAAAACCATACACTAATTCTCAGACTTTGACTCAGTTTTCAATTTCATAAAACACATGAACTGATATTATGGCAAAGGTGTTTGCAAATGTTTGCTTTTGAGATGTGTTTGTGATAATTTAAATGCAGCGCTTCATTTTGCAAGAGATGTGAAACATTTTGCATTTTGTGTGTGCAATTCTTGGATTTGTGTGAAAAGTTTTGAAAAAAAAAAAAAAGGCAAAGTTTTGAAAATGTAAGCAGATGAAAAAAACTAACAGGCCTACTGATTGTAATCCAGATGATTATCAGCTTTGGGCTTTTCTCAGAAACATATTTAAGACATTTCAAAAGCCTTTAATTAAGATTTATTGTTTATCCTCATCCCAAACCCAAAACTTTCATTTTAAAATATGAAAATCCATCAAATAAATATAAATTATTACATGTGTAGACCACGATAATCTAACAAGACTGAATTAAAGCATGCAATTATTGCGGGGAAATCATATTTAAAGAATTGTTTAGCCAACAATGAAAATTTGCTGAGAATGTGTTCACCCTCAGGCCATCCAGGATTATGAGTTTGTTTCTTCATCAGATCTGGAGAAATGTAGCATTGCATCAATAGTTATTTTAGTTAATTTTGCATCAGTGTCTCAGCAATGGATGCTCTGCAGTGAATGGGTGCCGTCAGAATGAGAGTCCAAACAGCTGATAAAAACATCACAATAATCCACAAGTAATCCACACCATCTGGAGAAGACAAAAGCTGAAACAAATCCAGCATTAAGACGTTTTTAAAAAGTGCATCTGCTGTTGTCTCTCACATCAAAATCCAGCCACATATTTGTTTAGAGCTGTTTTGTCTTGTAAACGCTGCTTGATCTGTGCAGATTTCTCTCCTGATTCACACCAGAACACTTTTTCACTGGAGGAAGCGTTATCATGGATTATGGACTCGTGTTTTAGTTAAAAATGTCTTAATGATAGATTTGTTTTTTTACAAACATGTAGATTTCTACCATAGAAATAAAAATAATAAAAACGACACAGTGGGAGTGTGCTGAAAGTGGGTTTTCCTCAAGCTTTTTCTTTAAATCTCCACCAGGTCTCAAGAAACACCTTGTACTGTGGTGTTTAATGTTCTCATCTTCATCGTGAGCTGCTGTTGTGTGGAAAAGAGCTGCAGGAATTCATTTCCCTAATTTCACATTTTGTTTTCCATGGAAACGTACCAATGTACAGGTTTGAAAAGACATGAATGTAATGACAAGATTGTCCATTTTAAGCTTGAATGTCAAACAGGTTTGATTTGATACTATAGGTGCTGTAGATTACTCTCAGATTGTAGTCCATTACTGATTACAGATTACATGATGGAAACTGCAGTTAGTAATGTAATCTAGGTTACTCATTTTAGACTACTTTTGGATTACTTGATCAAACTTGTTTTAAACTTACCATCAAACGTGCCATATTGATATGAAAAAGCAAAGAGAAACAAAATATATTCCATTATTTGATATCAACTTCATAAATTGCATTAAATATCACACCTGTTACCCCAGTGTTTCCCAAACTGGGCTTCATGTCAGAACTGCAGTGAGTTTGTGAGATGATGAAAAGATACTAATTAGTGAAATCATAAAAATACAAAATAAAAATAATTTAAACACTAAAAACAGAAATATTTGTTTACCTGTCAATGTGACCATTAACCGACATCAGAGAACTGGGAACATACGAATATGATGTTAAATTATTTGAAATATTAACTTCCTCAGAGATATTTCATATAAATACTTTATATCAAAGAGGTTTGGCTGACAAAAACGTTTGGGAATCCCTGTATTACATGAACAAACATTAATAAACATGAAAACAGCAATGCCATCACACAGCTAAAGTCTTCCAGGTTGGAATATTTTTGTCCAGCATCAAGAGTTACTAAAAGACACTGGATATGATGATGATGATGACAGTGTTTACAGCTATATTTAGTAATTTGCATAATTAGCCATTTCATACATGGTCTAATTGCTAGGAAGATGCTTTCCCCCCAAACTCAGAAGCATGTTTAGCAAATTTATTTACATGACATTTGTGAATATAGTCAAAGCTAACAGGTATGACACACAGCAAGACTTTTAGAAAGGAAATTTAATGTGGAATAAGGAATAATGTGTAATCATGTAATTATAAAAAAAAGTAACTGTAATCTAATTATGAGCATTTAAAATGTAACACTCTAATATACTCTGCAATATACCACATTTTTGGAATCTGATTCCATATATTACATGTAACCAGTTCCCACCCAGCACTGATGATACAGTACAGATATCATGTGAATACTGCTGCAGATGAGGTGAAGCGGAGATGATCTTTAAACAGTTTGAGATCCAGTGACAGGGCAAGAGTGAAAGCATTTCATTTAAAACTGTGTTTAAATGTCAAGTTGTTTCTAAAAGCAAGAACAGAGATTGTGTATGTTTGTCTGGGGCTCTGTGACACACACCCTAACAGAAAACATACCAAAAACACATTCTCTACTTTATATATACAGTTTTCTGAAGTGAAAACATCCCTTTAGCTCATTACTTGGGTACACATTTATTCCTGAAATACGGTATGCACAACACAACAACACACACACACACACACACTCATGTTTGATTCTGGACTTTCCATAGACTTCTATTGTTTTTATACTGATCAAACGATATTCTCTATCCCCTAACTCTAAACCTAGCCCTTACAGAAAACCTGTTTACATTCTTACACTTTCAGATAAACATCATTTATTATTTTTAATCTTTTTTTTTTTTTTTTTCCCATTGTGTCAAAAATTTCAGGTTTTACTATCCTTGTGTCCCCACAATGTAGCATAAACAAGTACACACACATACACACAGAGCGCCAATTTAAATTCTCCTTTTATTTTCACGGTAATGTTAACTGCAGTAATGAGTGTATGGTGCAACATAAAAACAGTTACAAATATCTGTATGCATATTTACATTGTATATTTATGAAAGTAAGAAGCTACATCTGTATACACAAAATACATCTATGACATGAGTTACTGAACTATAAATATTACATCATATATTTAGTATTTTCAAACCATGATAGAAATACCCATACATAGATATAAAGCGATAGAGCGTGAGCGTTACGTGCGGCGGATGTGAGGCACTTCTTCAGATGGAGGAGAATGAAGCCGATGGCACTAAAACTAAACGAGTTCACAGGCTCAGAAAACCACTGCTATACTGCAGATCAAGAACACCAGCACATGTCTACACGACGCAATTCATAACCGCGAGAAGAGCCAACACTATTAGAAGCATTCCAGAGTTATACTTCCACGAATAGAGAAGAGCAATAAAACAATAGCAGCACATGATTAAACTGATAGTCACATGAACACAACGTTACACGCCAAAGCGTTGCATAATCCGCGAGGTCTGTGTGAACCGCAGAAATCCGATTCGCCTCCAGCCGGTTCTCCACAGACGCCAGCGATTCACCTGAAGCAGCAAAGCGTGGCAAGGGTTAAACCATACTGGAGAACTAGATCGCGATTAACAGTCATCCGATTAAATCTTGCAATGCGGTTAGTGATTGTTTCTAGCAGCTTCATAAGACAAGCTTCAAAAATGTTTGTTCGGCGCATTATTTACTGTCCGTCGTTCGGCGATACAAAACTAGAGATAATCTTGATTAAAACCTCGGACGTCTTTTCCGTCGTCTCCACTACTTTTCAATGTGAAACAATATTAAGATGTGACCTATGTACACAATGCTGTGAAGTCAAACCACGATACGTACCGTCACTGCGGGAATAGTGTTGGTATGTACAGCCGGAGGTCCGAGAGAGTCTCGTGGAAATACTTGCATAGAAAGTAAACCGTCCTTCTTTCCCACAACACTGACAGATCATCTTTGCACAAAACATCTGATTATTAGTCAAAACAAGATTCTGCATTAACATAAACATGCATTTAAAATGAACACTTATACTGTCCTCCGTGTTGAACGTCCCTCAGGGTTTTAAACCGTCTGTGGTCAAAGTCTGGATCAGAAGGAGCTTCTGTAGACAAAGCGCTTGTGGGATTATAATAAGTGCCTGCTGGATTGAAAACATCAGTGCTTTAGGAAACCTGCGTCCCGAACACAATGCAGGAGCAAAACAAGAGCACAAGAGTCTGTACCTTAGTGCATTTCTCCGTCTAGTACTGATAGCGTCAAAAAGAAAAGGCCACGGTTAATAACTGCACGAAGAAGCGGAAATCCCTTTAGCGTACGTGTGTTACACCGTGTCCTCACTACACGCCACGTGCGATAAAAGACATCTTTTCCAAGTTAATCAGAGTTTTTGTCCTAACTAGCCACAACACGCAAAATTTCTATTTTAGAAACGGTTTGTATTTCCGTGATATCGCGGCTGGAACAACAATATACACACACTATATGACAGTGATAATCTCAGGCGATTATGTGCTTTATTCAAAGTTTGAATATCATTTTGTGTGACCCTAGCCCAGAGGCTGCGTTAGACTTTAACATTGTCCAGGGTCGTAAAAAGTCCGTCATAATTTATTAGTAACCGTCGTTTTAATTTACATATTTTAATTATAATAACATTTAATTGCTCGTATTTTTGTTTACATTTTCATTTTTAATAATGAACCTGCAGGATGAGCATATAGGCTTATGCATTTATTTATGTATGAAGAGAACAGATGAACAGAGATTGTGTCACTTTTCATGTTCAACAACACACCATAACAGCCGAGGCCACTAAAAACAACAAAATATGCTAGGGCTGGGAAAAAAATAAATAAATAAAAAAAAAAGATTTCTCTGTTTTAATAGATTCTCATTTTTATGAAGCAATATCGATTCTTAAATCCCAATCGATGCTGTTTTCAGTTGATGAATGAACAATATATTGCACCTCCCATCTAATAAATCACAATAGGCTAAGCTTTGTGCGTTGTTACTTTTGATATGAAACAAAGTCTTAGATTTCAAATTCTGTCCATGTTATTAGGAAATTCAAGCAATTAATACCATCTTGGCGCTCTTTAATGTGGCGTGATAGATCGCTGTAGACACCTCAGATCAAGCGAAGCGGCAGCGCACTGATCATCTCTTTCACTTTACTAGTGTGTATTCGCCTGTGTGTAATCAAAGGCAAAGCAAAACACTGGTGACAGTTTTATATTTGATCTGGAGCTGATGATCCTCTGCTGCCACACCGGAGCGCACTCACCACCAGCTGGACAGGGGTGTGAATTACAGTTATACATTACAATAGATCAGCCTCAGTGTAATCTGTCAGTGACGGAGGGCCTTCAGATTTTTCTGTCACTACTAAAATTCCGTCAATTACAAATTTCTGTAAATTTGATTGATTCTGATGGGTCTGGTGTGGATAGCTACATTGCTTGTCGCGTGGCGTGTAGTTAGGACACGGTGTTAGAGCTCTGTACAAGACACGATAGTATTGTTATTTCTTCACACAGTTACACGCGACGTGTGGTTTCGGACATGCGCCTCGGCGTGTATTTCCGGACGCTCCTCCTGGCGTCAGGAGCTTCTCCGCCTGCGCTCCACGAGCGACGCTCCGCCCGTCTCGGGCCAGTGAAAGCAGCGCCGTCCGGTCCGGCTCAGCCCGCGGCCTTATGCTTCCCCCCGCAGCACCGGCAGGCCTCTCCACAGCGATGGCAGGCACGCAGCGGCGGGTAGCAGCACATGCAGGGCGCCAGCAGAGACAGCCCCAGCAGTGCTAGCCAGCGCACACAGAACTGCTCCTCGCTGGCGTCGCAGGAGCAGGGGTCCGAGAAGTCTCCCTCCGAGTCGGACATGCAGTGGTACAGCATGCTCTCGGCACATAGCATGCAGCTCAGCCGGTAGATGCACTGCTTGATGGGGTCGGGCGCGTCGGGGCACTGGCCGCGCCGGTTGTCCTCGTGGTTGAACATCTCGCGGCAGTAGATGCAGCGCGAGCGCTCTCCGTCTTCGCGCCGCCTGCGGCCCAGCGGCTGCTGCGTCTTGACAGAGTCCTTGGCGTCCGGCTTGGAAAAGACGGTGGAGGCGTCAGGCTCCTCGCACTCCGGGTCCTGCTTCCACAGCACTGGGTGCCGGTAGTCCTCGTAGCCTCGGATGAGGATGTCCTTCCGCGGGTTGATGCGGACGATCTCCTCCTCGTCCATGTGAAAGCTCACATGCCGCCTGCCGCTGGAGGAAACCTGAGACAGAAACCAGACAGCCTGAGAAACTGCAGATACAGTCAGACCAAAATTTATTCAGACACCTTCAACATTTCTCATATTATCAGTTTATTCGCTATAGTTTAGAAAATGGTAATAAAATATAACAAGAACTCAAGAGTTAAACTGTCAGAACAAATTCATCTTGATAATATCAGATAACTTTGATAGAAAGGTATGTAACAAAGCATGGTCAGGTCAAAGTGTCAAATCAAATTTTTGGTCCCAAATTTTTATCCATTTTACTGGTAGTCCACCGTATGAAGAATTTTTGGGTATAAGAAGTCACAGTTTACTTTATTTTGCTATCCTCACTTACATAAATGAACTATAGTTTCCTGCATAATAAAAAAAAAAATATATATATAAAAAATTAAACCTGGTGTCTGAATAATTTTTGGTTTGACTGTATCTGCTCTGACAACCAGCTGAATCGTGGAGTCGTCCTGCAGGCTCGGGATGAGCGTATCGATCCCGAAGTATCGATATATCAATACTGATGCCAGTATCAAAAGTATCGATACTCAAATAAAGAATATGGATATTAAGATCTGTTTTATTTACCAGTGATTTTGTTTATTTAACAAAAAATTTTAATGTGTACAGTTTGCATTGAATTGAAAGAATAACCCATGTTAGTGAATTAGTGTGTAGGATAGAAGTATTTTCCTGCTCATCTGAACACACGCAAGTGTTGCAAGACAGAATCAATCAATCACAGAGAGCGTTCACTCACTTCTGACAGTGCATTCAAACAGGGCTACCTTTCCCAAAAGTATCATAAGAAAGCATTGATGCTTTTGGGAACAGCAGCCCAGAACAATGCTTATCAGAGGACAGAAAAAAACATATGTTTGAGTTATTTCACAAAAAAACTAATTGAAATTGTAGCCTACATAGTTTGTACAATTACATTTATTTAAATAGAATATTAAAAGTTCATATTGATCACTATGTTAATATAAATCATACACTGTCAGAATGAAAAGGTTGTATTTTATGCGTGCAACCGCCTGTCACTTTCAGTCCCTTTTGAAAATCAACCATGGTTTGACTAAAGTGACCGTATAGTTCAACTATAGTATTTGTAGATTTCCATGGTTAACACAACAGTAAACACATTTTAACAAACATATCCTAATAAGTTGCAATTAAGGTGTATTGAATGTTAAAATGTGTTTCAAATTTAAAGTGGGCATCATTACCCATTTTACTCTTAGTAATTTAATAAATTTCATAATTTAAAAGTATCGTATCGGTATCATCGACGATACTGGCTTTTAAAAGTATCGGTATCGTATCGTAAACAAAATAAGTGGTATCGCCCATCCCTACTGCAGTCGATGGTTTTTGTTTGGTTAAATGCTGAAATAGGGTCTGTGTTTAACACTGCTCAAAATATTTTCATGCATTACTGTACTCTAGAAAAAAGTGCAACACTTGATGTTGCAGGATGAAATGCCATCGTTTTTGAAGAAATAAAGTTAATCAAATCTACAATTGTAGAGTGAGTCTTGCACTTTTCTTCTTGAGTTGAAATTTTTAATTTTTTTTTTTTTTTATTGAACCTCTTCTACAATCGGTTGAGCACCTGCTAATTAAATTCTGGTGCACAGTTATTCTATGACATATTTTTAGGTTTTACTTGTCTTGAAAAAAATTGCTTGCTGAGTGTGTTCATGGGGCTACGGAGGTCATCTGGGAAATTAAATATAAACACAGCGAACAGGTAAACTCATCTACTCACTAGTCGCTTTCACAGCTTCATTATGTTTATAATCAAACTATTCTAATGCAAACTTTCAGGGAAAGTGTTTTTAAATAAAGACTGAAAGAGTTGTTAGATCTTAATGATGGTGATGCTGAAGTCACGTGACCATGGTGTAGTTTGATTATAGCCTACATTTAGCTTTTTACTTCTGATAATTGTATTTAGGCTTCAAAATTCATGAAAGTTGTGTTCATTTGTGAAGATTATTACAAAAAGTGTAAGAATCATGAACTTCTGTTGGTCACAGAGCTTATTTTCTGGGTTTTTGTGGAGGAAACCAGAGTGATGTAAACTTACAGCCTACAAAAATACACTGCAGCACTGTATTTAACTTCCAACACATTGAGTATAAATACAGTAACTGTTAGGTGATGCGTGTGTGTGCTGTACCTGTGGAGGCAGGAACCGCTGGCTGGCAGTAAGAGCCTCGTCGAAGGGCTGAGCTCGAACATAAGAGCCGTGGAAGGGTTCGGTAAACACGACACCACGAGAACAGAAGACGTCCCTCACCGGAGTACCGACAGACACAGACTCCTGTCAATCACAGCAAACTCATGCATTAGCAGGATGAGTAGATGAGTTAGTTTCTTCATCAGATTTGTAGAAATGTGTCACTGCATCAGTGTCTCAGCAATGGATGCTCTGCAGTGAATGGGTGCCGTCAGAATGAGAGTCCAAACAGCTGATAAAAACATCACAATAATCCACAAGTAATCCACAGCACTCCAGTCCATCAGTTAACATCTGGATAAGACAAAACCTGAAACAAATCCAGCATTAAGACGTTTAACTAAAATACCATAATCCATAATAACTCTTCCTCCAGTGAAAAAGTGTTCTGGTCTGAATCAGGAGAGAAATCTGCACAGATCAAGCAGCGTTTACAAGCCAAAATAAAACAGCCCTAAACAAATATGTGGCTGGATTTTGATGTGAGAGACAACAGGAGATGCACTTTTTCACTTATGGATTCAAATTTTAGTTAAAAACGTCTTAATGCTGGATTTGTTTCAGCTTTTGTCTTCTCCAGATGTTAACTGATGGACTGGAGTGCTGTGGATTACTTGTGGATTATTGTGATGTTTTTATCAGCTGTTTAAACTCTCATTCTGACGGCACCCATTCACTGCAGAGCATCCATTGCTGAGACACTGATGCAGAGACACATTTCTCCAAATCTGATGAAGAAACAAACTCATCCTGATCCTGGATGGTCTGAGGGTGAAAACATTTTGATTTTTGGGTGAACTATTCCTTTAACACTTTCAGTAAATTGAAACAAAATCATGAAGCTCAATCACAATTACAGATGATCAACAGCAACATGTTCATTTACAGCTGCAGCTTTGACGAGCTCATATTAACTGGCAGACACACGGAGTATTCGCAGTTTGAATCTTCTGCCTGACCTGGTTCTGCTGTATGACTAATGAATCTTTCAAAGATACACACGTACATCAACACTGAAATCTTAAATCCTGATGTTAAAAAGCTCTTGGGCAATGGGCATTAAATGCACCATCTGCTGAAATACATGTGAGCCAGAGTGAGTGGAACACACCAGCAGAGGGAGCTCTGAACCAGACACACACACACACACACACGCCTGAGTCACGTGACGCCTCTGAGCGCAGAGATCACTGATGTTCACACGAGCCTCACCAGACCCTCCACCACAGCATGTGACGCGCTCACATTACAAGAGACAGAAGGAGAAAATATCACACTGACACCGAGTGAGTGTGTGTGTGTGTGTGTGTGTGTGTGTGTGTGTGTGCAGTCACACGAGTTGAAGCGTGTGTCCAGGTCTGTGTTTATATCTCTTTGCTCCAATAATGGACATCCTGTGGTTTCTAAGAGACACTTCCTGTGACTTTCCTCTCTCACACACACACACACTCACTCACACTCACACACATTCCCGCGCACTAGCGCGCGCACACACACACACACACTCACGCGCACACACTCCCGTGCACTCGCACACTCACACTGACAAACACACTCACGCACACCCACTCGCACGCACATACTTACACACTCACACGCATTCACTCACGCACACTTGCACACACACACACACACACACACACACACACACAGAATCAGTGCGCTCCATCTGAAGAGAGAAAAGCAGATCTGCTGTCTGTGTGTTCTGATGAGTCCGGGTCAGACGTTCACACACATGACATGCGTGACACTGAAATAACGTGATGATACGGCCATAGACGTCCAGCTGACGCACACGTACACAGAGCAGAACTCCCAGCATGCCCAGCAGCTCTACTGTAATCAGAAGCAGAGCGTCGCTCACCTGCTGCTCTGACAGCAACACACGTGACTGACTGTGGCTCCGAATCACCATGGAGACACGCTCGCAGCAACTCTCCTGCTGCCTAGCAACAGGCGTGTGATTGGGCCGATCATGGCTGATCTACACGACACAGGATGCACATTTTTAGCTCTTAATCTGTGAATGAATCAAACACGACGCAGCAGGAGACAGAAGAGAGATGTAGCAGCACTTCCTGAGACTCCTGAACCACAGCACCTCTGCAGCCTTACTTTAGTATCATTTATATACGATTACATTTTCATTCATATTTTGATTCAGCTTTTATTTTATATAGTTTAAATGAATTATTTTTGCTCTATTAAAATATTACTATTCAGGTTTATTTTATTTATTTTTTATTGATTTTCGGTTCATAAATTTCAGTAATTCAACTTAAAACTTATTTGAGTTGGTTGCCAAGGGACCATGTTTTTAACAGCTTTAGTTCATAATAATAACCTGTAGCTGTGCTTCACTCTTCAACACACACCTCTCAGGACCAGAGAGAAACACACGTCTGATCATGTGTCCAGTCACACAGAGGAATCATGGGTATCTGTGGCTTCAGACACACTAGTCTGTGTCGATGAACACCTGTGTGTGTGTGTGAGTGTTTCCCTGTGCATATGTGTCTCTGTGACTCTGTGTGTGTGTGTGTGTGTGTGTGTTTCCCTGTGCATATGTGTGTCTCTGTGACTCTGTGTGTGTGTGTGTGTGTGTGTGTGTGTGTGTTTCCCTGTGCATATGTGTGTCTCTGTGACTCTGTGTGTGTGTGTGTGTGTGTGTGTGTGTTTCCCTGTGCATATGTGTGTCTCTGTGACTCTCTCTGTGTGTGTGTGTGTGTGTGTCTCTCACCTGTGATGAAGGCTCTTCATGTGCGTCTGTGTCGCTGTACGGTGCACCACCTGCATGTGAACATCACACATTTAGATCAAACAGGATCAGCTGTACTGTCAGAAACATTTCTAGCACTCAAGGCCGTGTGTGGTTTAGCACGGTAAGAACTCCCTGAAGCGTGGTAAAATCACTGTGAGAGGCATTAAACAGCAGCAGCGCTGTGACGTCAGACAGGCCCTTCAGCACGACTCAGATCACACACTGATTAATCTGCTGATGAGTTTTCTGTTTGGCCCATGAGTGTTGTGAGCAGGACTTTTATTTTGACAGCACTGAAGCGGAGCGCAGACACACAGCAGATTCCCAGTCAGCTCAATGAGCAGACTACTGATGAACTGCTGCTTATGTTCACTTCCCTTCAGTCACGTTCTCAACCAATTCTGTGATCGTGTAAAATACCATTACAGAATTAAGAAGTTCCTATCTGAAGTTTAAAGGGGTCCTATTATGCTCTTTTACAAAGTCTTGATTTTGTTTTGTTGGTGTACTAGAACATGCTCTCATGTTTGGTGGTTCGAAAATCGCACTATTTTTCACATAATTTACATTATTACAATACCTTCCTCCCCAGCCGGACACAAACGGCTCTATTAGTTCCGGGTTTGATGAAGGCCCGCCTTCCGAAAAATGAAATGTGTTGTGATTGGTTAGCTGTCCCAGTGCGTTGTGATTGGCGCACAGCTTAGACGGTGTTTCAGTACTGCCCCGCCCCTTACCAAAACAGCAAGTTCGTCAATATTGCCATATCAATACAGACCCCGAGAATATTGAACAAGAGGATCACGCAGAACCTGTGCACGCACGGATATTGCAAGACATATTAAAGTGGTAGTTGTTGTTTTTTTTTTTTTTGGGCTAAATCACGTTTTAGATAGGATGTCAACAACAGCTTAAAAATAACTGCATTTACTATGTACAGATAAGTGCAACGGTAATATCTATTGTGTTTATTGTTCTTTAATTCTAACATTATAACATGAATTGCAGCGAAACTGTTATACAGTTGAATTTATTTATACCATAGTCCCACAGAGTTACACTATTTGTGGCGGCAGCATAAATCCAAATTAATTCTCTGCCAGCGGGAGGCGCTGTTGTAGCGAGAGAGAGCGAGGTTTCCCCGGTAACGCTGTACACAAAGCAGAGCTCCGCTCACAAACGCTGCTTTATCAGACATTACATGCAAGATGAAATGAAAATGACATCCAAAATTTTCTGAAGAGAGTCGGTTTCCTTCAGAAATACGGTGATATATAAACACCCGCACCGGGTTTCGATTTTGAAACGTGCATTCAAATTTCTGGAGGCAGGATTTATTTTAATGATATTCTAATGAGCCAATTTGTGATGTCACAAACACAGGAAAACAACTTTGTAGTCCAAACGAGCCGTTCGTTGTAGTTCTTGAAAAGGGAATTTTTTTTTTTTTTTAAATGAAATATCTCCCTTTGGGGTAGATTTGTAACTTTGTAGATCTTTTTATGCCCAAACATACACACTACACACTGATTAAAATTCAAAAAGTGAAAAAGCATAATAGGACCCCTTTAAATCTTTTTTGCTTATAGATTTATTTTTTTATGAAGGTAAATTTTTTTCATGTTGATGCATTTTTCAAATAATATTTTGTACAATTATTTGAGTAAATATTATGTTGACTGCAGACAATGTTATGCGTGTGTTATTTATCTTTAAATGAAATACCTTGATATCATATAGTCTTATAATGGCCTCTCTGCTCTGTAATCTGAGGGGTTTGTGAGTGGATAGTACAAGTATAGTAATATCAGTAAATTATGACCTTGTGGGGACATTTTTTGGTCCTCATGAGGAAACAAGCTTATAAATCACACAGAATGAATTGTTTTGAGAATGTAAAAATGCCTGTAGTTTAGTGTGAGGAGTAGGTTTAGAGGATAGAAAATACAGTATAAAAACCATTATGCCTATGGAATGAACCATATTTGTGTGTGTGTGTGTGTGAGAGAGAGAGAGAGTGTGTGTTACGTGTGTGTGCGCGCGTTTTAAGGTGTGTTTTGTGTGTGCGCATGCATGAGGTTGTGTGTGTGTTTGTGTGTAAGTGTGCATGTGTGTCTTTTGTGTGTTTGTGCATGTGTCTGTGTTGTGTGTCCATGTATAATTGTGTGTGTGTGTGTACGTTTTAAGGTGTGTGTGCGCGCGCTGAGTGCGTGTGCATGTGTTTTGTGTGCGTGTGTTTGTGTGTGTGCGTGTGTGTGTCTGTGTGTGTGAGTGCGTGTCTGTTGTGTAAGTGTGTGTGTGAGTGCATGTGTGTGTGTAAGAGTGTGTGTTGTGTAAGTGTGTGTGTGTGTGTTGTGTGTGTGAGTGTGTACGTTTTAAGGTGTGTGTGTGTTTGTTGTAAGTGTGTGTGTGTGCGCGCGCGTTGTGTGCGTGTGTCTGTGTGTTTGTTGTATGTGTGTGTGCATGTGTGCGTGTTGTGTGCATGTGTGTGTGTAAGAGTGTGTGTTGTGTAAATGTGTGTGCGCGCGCGTTGTGTGCTTGTGTGTGTGTGTGTGTGTTGAGTGACGCGTCCAGCAGCACTGTGTGCCGGTTGCCACAGTAACAGGCTCCTGAGAGCCGGTAGGCTGCAGTCTGGAGTCATGCAGTAGGAATACTGAAGAAGCTGCGCGTTACACAACACACGCTGGAAAATTCCACT
The DNA here is from genome assembly GCA_039654775.1 of Spinibarbus caldwelli. Classification (NCBI taxonomy): domain Eukaryota; kingdom Metazoa; phylum Chordata; class Actinopteri; order Cypriniformes; family Cyprinidae; genus Spinibarbus; species Spinibarbus caldwelli. Next base: position 32,757,616 of record CM077250.1, on the reverse strand, counting down.
TCAGCAAACGAGCGCTGACATCACGACAAGCTGTGACATCATCATGTGTGATCTACAGTCAGTAATCTAGACACACACACACACACACACACACACACACACACACACACGTGTAAGTGAAATGCGCAGCAGTCTTTCACCAGCGCCGACGTCTGATTCAAAAACTCAATATGCAACAACACAATCTGAATTTGGTTCATAATGGCTGAGTTTTACAACATTAACATGCTATTTTCCTGTTTATCACAGCGAAGCTGCTTTGAATCATAACTCATCTGTCATAAGCAGGAAAATAACTCTTAATGTTAGAAAATTAATCAATTCTGAAAAATCTCCAAGTAAGAAATGTCAAAAGACGGAAAGCGTGTGAACTGGAGTGATGAGGAGGTTTGTCTTTGTTTTCTTGCCTTTGTGCCTCTCATGAGGCTTAAAACGGCTAAAGACCTACGCAGTGACATTTTTTTTAATAACCGGCAAGATGTGGGAAAATCCATGTAAACAGGTTGCCTGCTGTTCGTTCAATCAGTGACAGTGACACCGCAAATATGTAAATAAGAAGGTTAACCCGGGGTTTAGGAATGTACAGTGTGAAGCGTCTGTTAATGAATACCCAGGATTAACGGTTAACCCCAGGTTTAGTATGAGCAGTGTGAAACGTGATTACAGATAACCCAGGATTCCGTTTATCCGGGGTTTAGGATGACCCAGGGTTAACAATTACAAGTGTGAAAAGCCCTTTAATGTATCAAAACGCATTTAGAATCATCAAAATTCAAGGCATTCTAAACTGTAGACTGCAAAAATGCCTCTGTATGTTTTTTATATTTATTCATTTAATATGGTTAATCTATAATCACACAGTGATGTTTTTTTTTTCTAGTTTTTTTCTAGATCACAAGAAGAGTGCCGTATGATTCAGTGATTCAGTGATTTGATTCACAGTCAGTTGCTTTGTTCCTGAATGAATCAACTATTTGAATGAATCTGTTGACTGCCACCTGGCGGTGTTAATTTCACATTTCAACTATTTTTTAATGTTTAACATCATTTCAAATATCAGTATTCAACATTTTATGTTTAAAATAATGCATCTGTAACTGCAGGTTAAATGCATCTATGTCCCCTCTGAGCAACATTAAACTGTGTGAATACACCTCAATGCCACTTCAGATGCAGATTCCAGAAATGTTTTCTTATGTTGGAATGAAAGAGACTAAGTACCGGATGAAGTGCCTCTTATGCTTACCCAAATATACAAAATGGAAGAAAGAGTTAAAACTGAACACAATCTTGCTGCTCAAATATAAACATATTTACTTTTCCATTTTGCATTTACTTGTAGTTTTACTTTCAATACTTAAGTACGTTTAATATCAATAAAATACTGTACAGACTTAAGTACAATAAACATCACATATTTTATAACTTTTACTCAAGGAATATTCTAAACGGTGGCTTCTACTTGTAGCAAAGTAATTTTCTGGTAAGATATCTGTACCTTTACTTAGTGTTGGATGAAGTAACTGAAAGCCACACTTGAGTAACATTAAACGAGATCTTATATCGCACACGTTTTACATTTTTAAAACATCTCCATGAATGTTTTAAAGCTCATGGCTGAGATGTGATAGCATCTGTCTGCGTCTCAAACGCACAGAACTGACGTCACACAAGGTGCTCACCTTGTTTAATGTCCTCCATGGCTCGCCGGATCCCGCGGTCGAAGGCCCGGGCATCCGCTGGGCTCTGGAAGGTCAGGCCGAACTTCATGCTGCCGATCCTCCAGTGGTGGAAGATGGGATTGACCTTATTGTACACCAGATCCCTCCTGATGATGCAGTCCAGCAGCACCTGAAGACCAGAGCGCGGTTCATGAAGAAAGCAACCCGTCTGACGCTCATCAAACCAACACACACAGCAACATTTCACAGCATGAGCAACTAAAAATATGTCGTAACTTCAAATAAAATTGTATTCCATAGCTGCATTTCTGGCAGTTGCCAAGGCAACATTTTTATTTTGTTTTAAATACTAAAATAAAAATTTATAACAATTACAAAAACAAACCTGCCAACCTTGGAAAATTGTTTTTGAGTACCATTAGTGGGATGGGACGGGTTCATTCATATATTCCTAGATAGCTACATTATTACCTGAAGCTCCTGGATGGCTAATGTCAAAACCGTAATTGCACAACATGCAAAATGCCAGATTTAATGTTAAATATTTTTGAAAGGTTAGTACTTTTTTTAGGACCTCGTTTTTTTTAACCATGGTTTTCAGTTTGGCTTTGATGGCTTGGCACATCAAGAGTATTTTTTGGTGATTTAAAATGCTATTTAAAAAAACAAAACCAAAAAAAAAAAAAAAAAAAAAAAACTCCAGTTTACTTTAATTAAAACTCCAGTACACTTCTGTACACTGCAGAAAAACATGGATTATCATATGTCTACTTTCTTTTGAGAGAAGTCTTATTTTTATGGATTGGCCATTATTTAGTGCTATAAACACACGTAATGTGTGTCATTCATACTGGAAGGCAGAGGGCGCAGAAAATCCACATTTGCATCACAGAAGTAATAGAATTAATGACACTCCAGGAAATCCCTAATATGGGCAAAGACTGTTAAGTCTCTTAAGTTGTTAAGACTGTTAAATCAATAGTCCACTTTAGATAATCTGCTATCAGTAAATGTGCATCTACATGTCAGCTAGCATTAGAGATGCACCGATTGACCGGCCAGTGATCGGAATCGGCTGATTTTTCACATGACCGGCCCGGATCGGTGACCGGCTGGTCAGTCTCACGTCTCGCTGATTCCGAGCCGATCCTTTTATTGCCAGCAGCGGAGGCAATGACGTCACAGCCACGCGAACACTCACAGTTGCGTGTAAACACGTCATTTCACGTGAGAATGATTCTAATTTTAATTGCATTCAGTGCAAACGGCGACTGATAATGTATTTGTGTCATGCCAGATGAGTGAGTGAGTGTGTGAGAGAGACCGCACACACAAAGTAACTCTCAGAAATTTATAGATGCATACTGCGGTAGAAAAAAAAAAAAGATGATATTTACAAAATATGATTTAGATAAGCAACATTATACGGCCATGATGTTTCCTCGAATATCAATATCAACACGACTGCAATGTGACACTGATTTTATACAATAGTATTTCAAAAACAAGAAGTTAAAATTAAGTGACTTCGATTTTAGACAAAATATTGACTGTTTTTGCTCAATTTCGCTGATGAAAATAGTTCCGATCAAAGCCACAGCAGAACTGTTGTGTGTCTCTGAGCAACACACAGCGGTGTTTTGTTACTGAATGAATCCACGCTTTTGAACGAATCGAGTGAGTCAATGATTCAGTGGCCCATTCATAAGGATAGTCACTTGTCTCATTTCTGAATGAATCAGCCGTTTGAATGAATCTGTTGAATGAATGACTCACTCATTAAACAGACACTTGCCGCCATCTACTGGTGGTTTAGTCATATTTAAAAGTATCACTGTATTTTTTCAACATTTATTTGTATGTTTAAAAAAAAATCTAAAACATTAATCTTATAAAATTATTTATGCATTTGAAATTTTGCAGTCTAAATGCATTCATCAAACTGTCTGTGTAAATGCATCTAATGCCACTTCACATGCTGCTTCTGTTTCCTCAGCAGAGGAAAGATAGAGTTGGTTAATACTAATTTTATTTGAATGGTAACAACTCTACAGTTTCTTATTATGCTAACTGAATTAACTGAAACAAAGTAAGAATTTGATGTGAAAGATGACATATTTAATAAGGTTAGGGGAAAAAAAATGACCATTTATAAACATAGTGGGAAATGACATCTGTTTTGTTACATACAGCAACTCATTTTAAGTTAACTATTTCTTCCTCTTTCCAGTCACAGAGCACTTTATTTTGAGAGTTGTTTAAGTGAGAGAAAATCTGTAACTCAGTCCAGATTGGGGGAATTGTAATGTTTAATAATTTCTTTTATTATGTAAATAATTTTTGCATTGAAATTTGCATAGATTTTTGTTTGTATATGCTGTCAATTATAGTTCTTAGAAAGGAAATCGGAATCGACAAAAATCAGTATCGGCAGGTCACACATCCAAAAAAAATAAAAAAAATTAAATAAAAAAAAATAAAAATCAGAATCGGCCAAGAAAATTGCAATCGGTGCATCTCTAGCTAGCAGTCATCAGAGTACTAGTGACTGTCTGCTTAATATCTTCTCACACTTGATGGACTATCTACTGACTGTAAGTCGCTTTGTGAGTATTTACCAACTTATTCCACTAACCCTAACTTAAGAGTCTACTAATACTCTATTTAGAGTTACTTGGCATGTAGTTAGGAAGGTACTAGTTAGTAGAATGTCTAAAGTGGACTCTCAAAATAATTTGTTACCCAAACTAATTCAATGTTAATAAGAATGACACTAAAATAACACTGTGAAGTTTAAGTCAACAGTAAAAGGAAACTGATGTATTTCTGAGAGAAATCTAAGAAGAAAATAGAAGCATCTATCAGCTGATGTTCAAGTTGTGAAATGTGAGCGTGTGGATCTGCTTCATTCTGAACTGGAATCTGTCTGAATGATCTTGGGATTTCCTCAGCAAACATTGCTGAATGCAGTTACATCATCACTGTGCGTCGAACAAACACTTCCTGTGAGTGTGTGAGGTCATGAGGATGAGGTCACGTTACCGTTTTGTCTCTGAGCCGCTCTCCGTGGATGAGGAACTCCGCTGCGCTGGAGTCGTCGGCCTCGGTCCGGCTGACCTTGTGGACAGTGACGCAGCTGAGTCCACCGGAGCCCAGAGGAAGCCAGCCGCCGCTGGAGTCATCACGAGTCATGACCACCGCTCTCACACGCGCAAAACTCTCACTACGGCACACAACATGCCACCGTCACCACCACTTCTCATACAGATTTTATTTATATATGTGACCCTGGACCACAAAACCAGTCATAAGGGTCAACTTTTTGAAATTGAGATTCATACATCATCTGAAATCTGAATAAATAATCTTTCCATTGATGTATGGTTTGTTAGGATAGGACAATATTTGGCTGAGATCCATCTATTTGAAAATCTGCAATCTGAGGGTGCAAAAAATCTAAATATTGAGAAAATCACCTTTAAAGTTGTCCAAATGAAGTTCTTAGCAATGCATATTACTAATCAAAAATTAAGTTTTGATATACTTTGGGTGGGAAATTTACAAAATATCTTCATGGAACATGATCTTTACTTAATTTCCTAATGATTTTTGGCATAAAAGAAAAATGGATAATTTTGACCCATACAATGTATTGTTGGCTATTGCTACAAATATACCCCAGCGACTTAAGACTGATTTTGTGCTCCAGGCTCACACACATACATATATACACGCACTCAGATACACTTACAGTCAAACCAAAAATTATTCAGACACCTTCAACATTACTCACATTATCACAGTTTATTCGCTATTGTTTAGCAAATGGTAATAAAATATGAGAAGAACTCAGAGTTAAACTGCGTCAGAACAAATTCATCTTGATAATATCAGATAACTTTGATAGAAAGGTATGTAATGGATTACAATCAACCAAAAATTATTCAGCTGTTAAATTTAAGAACACAATTAGATAATACCAATTTAGCTCAACCAATTTAGCTCAACCAATTACCAAACAATGTTTCATTTTGTTCAGTCTGTGGTGTAAAAAGGTTGCATTAGCAATTAAAGAAAAAACACTTAAGCAAAACATGATAAATATATACAGTATATATACAGTGCCCTCCACTAATATTGACACATTTGGTAAATATGAGCAAAGGCAGCTGTGAAAATAAATCTGCTTTGTTGATCTTTTTGATCTTTCATTCAAAAAAAATAAATAAATAAATAAAAAAAAAAATCACTAAATTTTTAACCTTTCATTGAAGTAAAACAATTGAAACTGAGGAGAAAATCTCATGATGAAATAAATTTTTTTCTCCAATGACTGTTGGCCACAATTATTGGCACCCCTAGAAATTCTTATGAGTAAAATATCTCTGAAGTATATTCCCATTCATACTTACATTTTTTAGCACACCAGGGTGACTAGGAGCATGAAATTGTCCAGCCATGACTTCCTGTTCCACAGGATTATAAATATGAGGAACACAAAGGCCAAATTCCCTTAATCATCCATCACAATGAGAAAAACCTAAGAATATAGTTCTGATGTGCAGAACAAGACTGTTGAGCTTCACAAAATAGAAAGTGGCTGTAAGAAAAGAGCTAAAGCATTGAAAATGCTGAAAATTTCCAACATCAGTGCAATAATTAAGAGGTTCCTATCAACTAAAGATGTTACGAATCTGTCTGGAAGAGGACGTGTGTCTATATCATCCTAACGCAAGGGGGAGAGTTTGAGTGGCCAAAGACTCTCCAACAGTCACAGCTGGAGAATTGCAGAGATTAGTTGAATCTTGGGGTCAGAAAGCCTAAAAATATATATCAAACATCCCCTACATCACCACATGTTGTTTGGGAGGGTTTCAAGGAAAATTCTCCTCACTCATCCAAAAACAAACTCCAGCATATTCAGTTATCAGACACGACTGGAACTTCAAATAGCACTGGCTTCTATGGTCAGATGAAACTAAAAAAAAAAAGCTTTTTGGCAGCAAACCCACCAGATAGGTTTAGTACAAAAAGTACCCCATGCCCACGGTTAAATATACTGCTGGATCTTTAATGTTGTGGGCCTGTTTTTCTGCCGGAGGTCCTGGACGTCTTGTTCAGATGCATGGCATCATGGATTCTATCAAATACCAACAGATAAAAAATCTAAAGCTGACTGCCTCTGTTAGGAATCTTATAATGGGCCGTGTTTGGATCTTCCATCAGGACAATAATCCAAAACAAACATCAAAATCAACACAAAAATGTGTCACTGAGCACAAAATGAATCTTTTGCCATGGCTGTCCCTGTCCTCTGACCTGAACCCTACAGAAAATGAGTGGGGTGAACTGAAGAGAAGAAGCTGTGAATCTGAAGGATCTGGAGAGATTCTGTATGAAGGAACGGTCTCTGATCTCTTATCAGGTGTTCTCCAAACTCTTCAGGCATTACAGGAGAAAACTCAGAGCTGTTACCCTGGGAAAAGGACGTTGCAATAATTGTGGCCAATATGAATTAGGGAAAGCCCTTATTTCAAAATGAGATTTTCCCCCCACTTTCAATTGCTTTACTTCAATAATAGGTTCAAATTTTGTGAATTATTTGAATGAAAGATCAAAAGTATAAACAATGCAGATTTATTTTCACAGCCGCCTTTGCTCATATTTACCAAGGGTGCCAATATTAGTGGAGGGCACTGTATATATGTGTGTGTGTGTAAATAAACAGAGCTCACATCCCTGTTTGCTTTCACACAAAACTACAGCTTCAGTGGAAATGACACAATACTTGGCTGATATTTGGGATATCGCACAAAAACACTTCATTTAGGGCAGATTTTGTCAGTGGCTGATGAAAATAACTGCGAGAAAACTGTAATTTATGTAAAACAAAGAAATAATGATGGGTCACACTTAACTAGGTGGCCTTAACTAGAGTGTACTTCATCGTTTGATACAATATACTTGCATACATGTAGGCGAACTGTAATTACATTTAACTACAAGTAATTGCATTAAATGAACTTTAGCTGTTACTATATTAACTTTACTCCAATCATAACCCAACCGTTACCTCAAAACCTAACAATAACCCCTAACCTTACAGTAAATGTGGAAACTTCCAGAACAACATGTAATTACACTGTAAATCCTATATACTGTAAAAAGTATTTAGAGTTAGTAACTTTAAAAACACCTTATTTAAAGTTTAATTTCACCTACAAGTTGCATTTAATGCCAATCAGTTGGGGCAGTTAATCTATAAATTGAGTGTGTTTTTACTAAGGCTGGATTCAGAAATCACTACTGTTTTCATGTGTCAGTAATAGTGTGCTGCTGATTCTTTCACTCTGATGAAACACCACAGATCACACTGTTACACATTGAAAACTCGCTCATATTCTTCACATGAAATGCCGTACATCTGATAATGATTTCATCAGGCCGGAAACAGCAGAGGTCAAAGGTTGGCGCAGGCACAGCCTCTGGGTCATTCATTAAGCCCCATAGGTTTGGAGAAGGAAGCAGCAATGAATATTTCACAGAGGAAACTGAAATAAAGCTCAAACCGCTTCTGTCCAGTCCTGTAAACGAGCCATGCGACCAGACTGTCCTAATGAACCATTTCAGCAAACATATCATTTAACAGCAGACACAAACCTAAGCACACACTTAAAGATTAAATAATTTGTTTATTCCAATTTTCACATTTTCCAAAACAAATATGTACAACATAATACACACTAGAAGAATTACAAAAACTGGCAGACAGAAAAATTATACATTCTCTTTTCAATGTCTGCGTTTTTATGCCATACAATGTACCATAATGCTCTTCCATCTCAGTGCCTTCTGTGATCTGACCATCATCACAGCGTGACAGACAGACAGACGCAGGTCATCAGGACTCGTTCTCATCCACTCCATCTCTACAGGACGATGCCAACATCACACCGAGACAAACGACAGCACGTTCAACACAACTATGCTGGAAAACACACTGAACATGATGAGGATGTTCTCCAAACAAACATATGAATCACAATAAGGGTCAGTGCACCTGAAAATGAAATTTCTCTCATTATTTACAAGGGCTGCCCCCTAATAGTCAACTAATCATTAGTCGACCAGAAGAGGCTTGGTCGACCAAAATTTTATTAGTCGCTTAGTCACAGAAAAAAAAAAAAAACCAATCCATAGGTGAAGTCATGCAGTCCGTGACGGACAGATCGTTATAACAGCTGCTCTATGTGGTAAAATAGTACATAGGACATCCAAACGCTCGCCTATCATTCATCGACCTCAAATATGGCTTATCATCTGAAATATGCAAGTAGTAGGGATGCAACGATACCATTTTTTCAGATCGATCTGACCCAGAAAATTGAGTATTGGCTGATTCAGATCCGATCGCAGTTTTTTTTTTTGTATCAATGTAGAATTTCTATACTTCTGTGCGTTGACCTGATCATCACTCTTTTGTGTGTTATTAATCTACTAAACACAGACAACTTCATTTTAATGAAAAAACAACAAATGAAAAAATATATAATCATAATCTATGACAAAAATACTATTATAAACCAGGTTAGTGGATAATTTAGCAGTAAAAGTTATTCTAGAAAAATCATGAGTGCACAATTTTTATCAAATCTAAATATTTAGTGAAATAACATTATTTAGTGGGGAACAAATAAAAGTGAATAAGTGTAGGACTAAATCCCTAAAACACATTGCTCTTTGTATTGTTGTAAAATACATTAATGAAAACAAGTAAACGTGTGTATATATATATATATATATATATATATATATATATATATATATATATATATATATATATATATATATATATATATATATATATATATATATATATATATATATAAAAAAATATATAAAATATAAACTATAAAATTAAAAGAAATTTCTTTTAAATGTACAGCACAGTGATGAAGGCAGAAACATATGATAGACAGGAATCCTAGGCTATCTATCATATGTTGCTGCCTCCATTACTGTGCTATACATTAGATTATTAATAGTCTTTCTTGTTCTGTCCTATCATAAGACAGAACAAGAAATGCTATAAATGATTTTTCATTGAGTAAAAGTATTATAATACGAAAAGCTCCAATACAGAGTGGCACAAAGCGCTTATGCGCAGAATGATGCGCTTGAAGCAGCATGGAGTCACAGCGCTCTGCTGTTCAAAGTTCAAAGCACAAAGGAAAGAGATATGCGTAGTTTAATCTGTGAGATGGTTTGTTGAGCCTTTTCTTTTAACAGTTTTACATTTCAGTTACTGTGCGCTCTTGAAGAGAGTTTGACTGTAGTAACCGAACGCGACACACAGTTTGAATGCTGAATGGAGGATGACAGACAGCTGCAGCGGAGAGAAGAGTTTACGTGAACTTGAATTTAAAAGACATAAGTATTAAACTATACCTCACATTAAACTATGGAATGGCTTCAGAACACTTGGACTTTGACTTTATGGTGCTTTATAATGTTTTTGTGCTTTCATAAGGCTTAACAATAACACAGAATAATATACGCAGAATATCGGATTTGGATCGTTCTCGTCTGACCGATACCCGATCCGCAGGAAATACCAGTATCAGAGCCGATACCGATACTAAGTATCGGATCGATGCATCCTTAGTAAGTAGCAGCAACTTTACATGGCCGCTCAATCTAATGTTAACCTAGAGAAATGTGCACTGTTCAAGTGTGTGTGTGGAGTGTGGAGCTGAACAGTAGCTCACTGCAGGACAGATGGAGGCGCCGCTGCGCTCACTTGCTCTTAAAATACTCCCTCATTTTTGGTCATACAGATAATAGTAATACATCTTAATAATCTGTAAAGACTTGTTTATTTGTGTGCACTCAAAATAACAACAAAATGTGCTTTTGTAAAATAATGAAAGCAAACAGGATGCACTTTCTGCCGTCTCGGTTTCTGTGCACGAAACTGTGTATATCTTTGCCTTACAGACATGAAAAATATATCTATAGAGAACGAAATGTCTACTTTCAAATGAACAAATTCAAATGGGAAACAAATATTCTCAGATCATGTAATCCGTATGAAACATGCATACAGGTGCAATCACTACGGCGGAGATGACGGGTCAGTGTCACCGAGTTCATCTCTTAAACAGAAAACAAAAAAAGCACTAGTTTATCAAATTATTAAAATGTTAATCTCCTTACTGTTTTTCCCTGACACATTCATAATCGTTACTACTGCGGTGCGCTGTGGCAAGCTTTATGCGTGTGCTTGAGCGCTTATTAGGCTATGCAGGCAATTAAAGGCTCATTATAATGATTTAAATGGTTTATTAATAAAGGTGTGATTAGTCGACTAATGCTTAAAATGAACGACTACTAGTCAACTAGAAAAATCCTTAATCGAGGGCAGCCCTATTATTTACTCACCCTCTTATTATTCCAAACCTGTATGAGTTACTTTCTTCTGTTGAGCACAAAAGATGGTTTTTCAAAGAATGAATGTAACCAATAGTTGCTGGTATCCAATAACTTCAATAGAATAGAAAAAATATCCTATGGAAGTCAATGGCTACATCTTTTGTGTTCAACAGAAGAAAGAATCTCATGCAGGTTTAGAAAAACAAGAGGAAGCGTAAACTATGGCAGAATTGTCATTTTTGGGTGAACTATCCCTTTTATTCAGATGAGCTGAACCAGCTCTAAATGTCATTGGTCAGCCCAGGCTCCGCCTTAAAACCATGATTACCTTTGGCCAGGTAAATATCCACCTCACCTGTGTGAGTGAACATGATGAAATCAAACTGAACAAATCAACTGAATCACAAACACGTTTGACCGAGCAGATCAAAAGAGTGATTCAGTCACAAATCTGGCATCACTTGTTCCAACGTTGTTATCGACTCTGCTAATGTTTTACATGTATTTTTATCATTACAGTTATTGTCCTCAGTGTGATTGGGCCTTAACTCCCGCCTCCTAAATAAAGGAGACAATCGTTAATTGGTAAAGTCAATGCATCACTGTGTTTGAAGCTCTGGTTTACATAGAAACAGAGCTGCACCAGCCTGAAATATACACTAATAAACTCACAAGAACAAGAATCTACATCTACAGGACTGTTCATGTCAGATTTTGTTGCGGATTTGAAATATATTGTTTAACTGTGATTGTGGCAAGCTGTTTTTGAGAATTACAGGATTCCCCCATTCGAACAGACTGGACTTGGTTGGTGTTAGATTCCCAAAAGCGCTGCAAACATATCCGCCGAGTGAACAGACTTTCCTTGAAAGGGAGTTTGCTGCGAAGCGCTCAGCTCAATCCGGCAGATAACGAGTGTTTACATCAAGCGTCCACTGTTGAGTAATTACAGCTCTGAACGAACGAATCCTAGTGCTTCAGCCACTCGACTTGCAGCAAAAACACGTTCAGAAGGTCTTTTTCTTCTGCATCAGAACGAGAGAAACTCCAGCCCAGTGTCCTGAACGAACCGCTGGCTCACAAAACTCATCCTAAACACTAAAACTATCAGAAACCAAACAGATCAGATGACATTTCTTCAAGACGATTAGGAATATCCTTCAGAAAGTTATCAGCAGGGTGAGCGTGATGTTTGTGTTATGTCATCCGCTGTTCTCTAACGGGTCTTGTAGCGCTCAGCTGAACTCGGTGACACACAAACAAACACACGATACGTGTCCGCAGTCTCGGACCGCTGACCCCATGACACTAAATCAGCACAACCACTTGCCACTCGACTCATTTATAAGATGCATTAACTGCCGTAACAGCATGAACAGACCCACTGAAGGCTTTGATGGAGAGTCTAGAGTACGATTTCCTAACGCTAATATAGATTTATAATATAGATCTTTATATAGAGAGCTCTCCATAAACACATAAACATCAACATGTACTGTAGGGCTGTCAGTCACTAATGACTATTTTGGTAATCGAGTAATCTGTCGATTATTCTGATGATTAATCGAGTTATCAGATAATTATATTATATTATATTTTATGTATGTATGTATGTATGTATGTATGTATGTATGTATGTATGTATGTATGTATGTATGTATGTATGTATGTATGTATTTATTTTTATATTTATATATATATATATATATATATATATATATATATATATATATATATATATATATATATATATATGGTACCAAAATTTCAGTATTCGGTACCGATACCAGTGAAAATCCACGGTTCTCGGTACCAATTTCGGTACCACATGCTAATTAAAAAACACACCATTTTTAATAATAAAGTCAAACAAAAATAAAATGTACAAAAATCAATGCCATTCTTTATACTTAATTAAATTGTGTTTCAAGTTTTTCCGCAAGTAATAAAAGTATGAAAAACAGTAAACAAGTTTCACCCAAATTTAATTTGTCTTTTAATTAATGAAATTTAAACACATTTTATTTTTTTTGGTAAATAAAGGGGATTTACTATTAAAATTAAAATATGGAAGAAATAGTGTGTGATTATTTTAAAAAAATAAATATTTATAATTTTTTTTCAACAGTAGTAATAATATCACATACATTCTCCTAAATAATAGTAATATATTTCTGGCACAATGTTTTTAAGATAAACTTTTATTTTGACGGGTTGCCGTGAATACCTTTAAATTTCTGTGTGTAGCTTATATGATATGACGCTGGTTTAACTCAAATGAAACGGTAAAATGCTTGTGAAGTGACTCTCAGAGCACTTCTGGAGACATTGTTTATGTATTTCAATGTTATGTATGTCCTCATTTAGATAATGAAATCACCGCGAGCTTCACGCGCGCTTCAGTGTATGTAGTAAAAAAACAAAAAAAATAAATAAAACGTGCGTCTCTGCCATTCATTCATTCATAGTTGAATCGACTTTTGTGGCTTAATATTTACAGATATTAGTCCATGTCGCGATTTGATTTAAGTGTAATGACCTACTTTTGATTAATTCATCCAAACTTTGAAAAATTCCGTGACATTCCGTGCTAAACTGTAAATTCCGTTTTTATAACTGGATTCCGAGATTCTGTCCACGTTTTCTGCATCGTGGAAATCATAGGGCCGTACGCGTCAAGAACTGGGTTGACCGGGTACTCGGTACCACCGGCACTTAAAAAAACCTGGTACCGTGACGTTTTCATTTTTTTAGTACCGACTTGGTACCGAAGTACCGGGTCTTTTGACAACACACATATATATATATTTTTTTTTTATTTATTTATTTTGTAGTAATAAAAATATACCTAAGCAAACAATAGCCTTTAAAATGACTTAAAATACATATATAATAGCAATGAGGCAATAATAAATAGTTCAAATATAGTATCAAAAGCAAGCAATTATATGGTTTTATTGAACAAAACTCTTAAAATACATAATGTATTATTAAACAAAGAGCATTACGCATCATAAATGATTGCAGAGGGCTCCAACAGCCTGACGATTGTTTTGCAATTTACTGCGCAATCTCGGTGGACTCGTTTAAAGTAATGTAATCATCTGATTTTAGCCAGGTTTCTGTCAAACAAAGCACATCTAGTTTATGGTCGGTGATCATATCATTTACAAAAAGTGCTTAACTAGAAAGGGATCTAATATTCAATAAGCCAAGCTTTATCATTTGTTTATCTGTATTTAATCTGTTTTTTATTTGTTGAACATCAATTAAATTGTTACTCTTACTTTGGTTTGGACTTTTTCTTTATTTTCTAGTTTGGGGAACAGACACAGTCTCTATAGTGTGATATCTAGGTGAAAGAGTCTCTATGTTCTGAGCATTAACTGATTTCTGTGACGTGAGGCGGCTAGCAGACGGTCGGTTTAGCCAGTCTGTCTGCTTCCTGACCTGGGCCCCAGTCAAGTACGAACTCTAAGACTATGTGCCATATTTCTAGAGAGAAGAGCGGCACCACCCCAGGAGGGATGAAGACCATCTCTTTTCAACAGGTCAGGTCTGCCCCAAAAACCCTTCCAATTGTCTATAAAACCTGTTATTCTGCGGGCACCACTTAGACATCCAGCCATTGAGTGACTACAGTCTGCTATAGCATTAGCCAGCATTTTTAAATTTGCCAAGATGTTAGGCGCTCTGGCTCTCGATAAACATTGGACTATGGTGGCTGGTGCGTTCCGTACAATAGAATCGCCAATAACTAAAACACTTTCATCAGTGGGGAGAACCTGTTTAATGTTTTGATCAGAACAGAAGAGCGGTGTTTTGACCCGCGACTATGCCGCCTCACAGTCACCCAGTTGCCCTGCTGCGGGGGTTCTGTAACCGGAACCGAACAATGTACAGGAGTCCCTGAGCTAGTCGCATCCAAAGCAGTATCTACAGCCCTCACATTCTTACTGTCCTCAACCAAAGTTTGGATGCGTGTCTCTAATTCTGAAATCTTCTCTGTCAGCCTAACTATTTCCCTGCATTTATCACATGTGAATCCCTCGCTGCTGACAGAGACAGATAAACTGTACATGTGGCAAGCGGTGCAGGTGACGATGCAAGGAGAAGCCATTACTCACTGTGATTGTAGAGTAATTCCGACTCACCACAGTAGTTTGATGGACTCGTAAAAAAGGAACGAGAGAGAAAAGAAACAGAGCGAGAGAGAGAGAAGAAGCGGTAGAAAACGTGAATGGAGATGCGATTGACAAGCTAATAGGCTAACGGAATGTAAACGCACTGCTACGTGCAGCGCTCACGGTTTAGATTAGGAGATTAAAGGTGGATGATGTCAAATTAGTCTTAAATCAGAAACATGGTGAGAATTAAATTATACTTTAGCGATTTAAACAACAGATTGAGAGTAAGATAGAGATTTCTTCAGATAAACAAAACTACACAGAGCTACAAACAGCAGCACAGCAGGCAGGAACTGGAAGCGATATCAACAGGAAGCACTGACCATAAACTAGATGTGTTTTGTTTGACAGAAACCTGGCTAAAATCAGATGATTACATTACTTTAAACGAGTCCACCTCCAAAGATTACGGTTACAAACATGAGCCGTGTCCAAAAGGCAAAGGGGAGGTGTTGCTGCAATTTATAGCAATATTTTCAGTATTTCTCAGAGGTCGGGTTTCAAGTATAATTCGTTTGAAGTAATGGTGCTTCATATAACGTTATCCAAAGAAACAAGTGTTAATAATAAATCCCCTGTGATGTTTGTGCTGGCTACTGTATACAGGCCACCAGGGCACCACACAGACTTTATTAAAAAATTTGCTGATTTTCTATCTGAGTTAGTGCTGGCTGCAGATAAAGTTCTAGTTGTTGGTGATTTCAATATCCATGTTGATAATGAAAAAGATCAGCATTTATAGACATTCTAAACTGGTGTTAAACAACACGTGTCAGGACCTACTCCTTGTCGAAATCATACTCTAGATTTAATACTGTCGCATGGAATTGCTCTCAGTGGCGTTGAAATTTTGCAACAGAGTGATGATATCTCAGATCATTATCTAGTTCCGTGTATATTCCATATAGCTAAAGCTGTAAAGCCAACTCCTTGTTACAAATATGGTAGAACCATCACCTCGACCACAAAAGACTGCTTTATAAATAATCTTCCTGACTTATCTCAGTTCCTCAGCATATCCAATAGCTCAGAACAACTTGATGATGTAACAGAAACTATGGACTCTCTCTTTTCTAGCACTTCAGATACGGTTGCTCCTTTACACTTAAGGAAGATTAAGGAAAAGAGTCCAACACTGTGGTATAATGAGCACACTCGGGCCCTAAAGAGAGCAGGCTGGAAAATGGAGCGCAGCTGGAGAAAAACAAAATTAGAGGTATTTTGTATTTCTTGGCGGGAAAATACTCTCTCCTACAGGAAAGCCTTAAAAACTGCTAGATCTGCTTACTTTATGTCTCTTTTAGAAGAAAACAAACACAACCCCAAGTATTTATTCAATACAGTTGCTAAATTAACAAAAAATATAACATCAGCAGGTGCAGACATTAAACAGCAGCACAGTAGTAATGACTTTATGAACTACTTTAATTCCAAGATCAAAACTATTAGAGATAAAATTGTGACCATGCAGCTGTCAGCCTCTGTATCGCATCAGATAGTACGCTATAGATCCCCTGAGAAACAATTCCACTCATTTTCTTCTATTGGAAATGAAGAATTGTATAAACTTCTTAAATCATCTAAACCAACAACCTGTATGTTACACCCTGTTCCATCTAAGCTCCTAAAAGAGGTGTTTCCAGAAGTAATAGATCCTCTTCTGAATATTATTAACTCATCATTGTCATTAGGATATGTCCCAAAAACCTTCAAACTGGCTGTTATTAAGCCTCTCATTAAAAAAAAAAAAAATAAAAATAAAAAAATAAAACAACTTGACCCCAAAGAATTAATTAATTACAGACCGATCTCGAATCTCCCTTTTGTGTCAAAGATATTAGAAAAGGTAGTATCATCACAACTATGTTCCTTCTTAGAGAAAAATGCTATACGTGAGGATTTAAAGTCAGGTTTTAGACCATATCATAGTACTGAGACTGCTCTCAGAGTTACAAACGACCTGCTCTTATCATCTGATCATGGTTGTATCTCTCTATTAGTGCTACTGGATCTTAGCGCTGCGTTTGACACTGTCGACCACAACATTCTTTTAAACAGACTAGAAAATTATGTTGGCATTAGAGGAAGTGCACTGGCATGGTTCAAATCGTACTTATCTGACCGCCATCAATTCGTGGTAGTAAATGAAGAGGTATCACACCAATGTGCAGTATGGAGTACCTCAAGGCTCAGTACTAGGCCCCTTACTTTTCACGCTTTACATGTTACCCTTGGGAGATATCATTAGGAAACATGGTGTTAAGCTTTCACTGTTATGCTGATGATACCCAGCTCTATATTTCTTCGCGACCTGATGAAACTTACCAATTTGCAAAACTAACAGAATGTATAGTTGATATCAAAAACTGGATGACTAGCAATTTCTTACTGCTAAATTCTGAAAAAACAGAGGTGTTAATTATTGGACCAAAAACATTTGCATGTAATAACCTAGATCACGGTGTAATACTTGATGACTGCTCTGTAAATTCTTCGTCATCAGTTAGGAACCTAGGCATACTTTTTGAAAGCAATCTTTCCTTCGAAAATCATGTTTCTAGCATTTGTAAAACTGCATTTTTTCATAAAAATATATCTAAATTACGACCTATGCTCTCAATGTCAATTGCAGAAAAGTTAATTCATTCATTCATGACCTCGAGGCTAGATTATTGTAATGCTTTATTGGGTGGTTGCTCTGCATGTTTAATAAAAAAACTCCAGCTGGTTCAAAATGCAGCAGCTAGAGTTCTTACTAGAACCAGGAAGTATGACCACATTAGCCCGGTTCCGTCAACACTGCACTGGCTCCCTATTAAACATTGTATACATTTTAAAATCTTGCTAATTATCTATAAGGCCCTGAATGGTTTGGCACCTCAGTATTTGAGTGAGCTCTTATCGCATTATAGTCCTTCACGTCCGCTGCGATCTCAAAACTCAGGCCATTTGATAATGCCTAGAATATCAAAATCAACTGCAGGCGGGAGATCGTTTTCCTATTTAGCGCCCAAACTCTGGAACAATCTACCTAACACTGTTCGGGAAGCAGACACACTCTGTCAGTTTAAATTTAGATTAAAGACCCATCTCTTTAACCTGGCTTACACATAATACACTATCGCATTTCTATAATTCAAATCCATTAAAGGATTGTTAGGCTGCATTAATTAGGTCAACCGGAACCGGGAACACTTCCCAAAACACCCGATGTACTTGTTACATCGTTAGAAGAATGGCATCTACGCTAATATTAGTCTGTTTTTTTCTTATTCTGAGGTCACCGTAGCCACTCGGATCCAGTCCGTATCCAGATCAGATGGTGGATCAGCACCTAGAGATGACCTCTACAGCCCTGAACGGCAGCGGAGACCAGGACAACTAGATGAGCCCCAAAGACTGATCCCCAGTGAAGACCCTGTCTCCTAGACGGCCATCAGAACAAAACCACAGGAACCGTTCTTAAAAAAAATGTTATTAAACCTGTTACACTGTATTATGACAACACTTTTTTTTAAAACTTATTTCAATATCGTGATAATACCGTACACCGTAATAACAGCTTCAGCAATTATTGCAACATGAAAATTTGATACCGTCACATGCCTAGCTCTGAGCAATGAGACAAACATAACAAATGTGCTTAAATTGAGCAAAACAAACATATAAAAGGGCAGTTCTGCTATACCAATACAAAAAAAAAAAAAAAAAAAAGAAAAATCACTCAAAAATATTAAAATGAAAAGTGCAACCATCTTTACAGTTTTTGCACCACTTGAGATGGAACGACAGTTTATGTAATGTGCCCAAGTTTCATTCTTGGCTGAACTATTCCTTTAAGAGTCCCTCTGATCAGAACTATTAATATTTTACTCAGACTAGATTACAATGCCAATGACTAATTTATTTTATAGTGTTATTCTGCAGTGTTTCACCATGAGTAACTCCTCTGCAGTCAAACCAGCAGTAACGTGACTCATCAAATGAGACATCACAAACTTCCTTAGGTCACACACACACACGCAATCGTGGTCACACACACACCCCTCAATCCTTCCTGTTTGCCAAGAGTTTGTCACCTCACACACACGGTTATGTTCCTGCAGGACAAACACTCGAGCTCAAAGAGAATTCAGGAAGAATCAGACGCTTCTGTTGGAGCTGATCAGCTAACATCCCATGAGCTTCACTGACAATCTGTCTTGATGACAGGAGTTATTTCAACTAATCAAAACACAGATATAACTGTGTACAGGAATGAATAAATATGTAATATCATATTATTGACCTGCAACACTCATAATATTTCTGCTCCTGAAAGGAAGTGAGAAACACATGAGAAACAGAGTCAGAGTCACATCACAGACCAGAGCGGACCACTGACGCGTCTAGACCTTCACGTCCGCTTAGCTTAACGCTGAAACACACCACACCACCTTTCATATCTGATCTGGCTTTCAAACACTTGCTGACTTTGCAAATGGTCAGAGAGAAATAGTGCACCGCACACACTAATAATTCTGATAATTATTGGATCATTCTGAACACTACAACTAAAACATCTTCAGAAATCTGCCTTAAAACATCAGAGATGTCTGATATCCTCTGAATGATGTAATCAGAGTCTGAAGCTCGAACCTCAGAGTCTGTGTCCATCACACACTGTGAAGTGGAAGTGAAGTGAATCTCTCATATAGTGTGAACTCCACTATTCTCGTCCAGAACAATTATTAAATCGTTATAGTTACTGCTCTCTTGATGAGAATGATGAGATGAAAGTTTTGGGAGAATCATGAACAGAAGGCATGACAGATTCTTTGACAGAGAAGCAGCAGTGAAATGCTGTAGGCATTATATCATGAGCAATCACACTTGCTTTGATCTTTTACACATTAGAGGTCAAAACTGTATGTTTCAGACTTCAGAGACTCATCCTCACTGCAATATCATCACCGGTGAGCAGCGATGACAGTCATCGATCAGGACAGTCAGCTCTGGTCTTAAAGAAGATGAAGCACTGATAGTGAGCGTTTCTGACACAAGGTCAGACTGAGGGTGGAAAATCATCATGCACTGCAAATATGACCGTTTTTAAGCAAAAAGAACACTAACATAAGAACATTAACAGTGAACTACAGGAGACAAGAACAGGCGTGAGATCAGGAGGGTTATGAACGAACACTTGCCTTGCTGTTACCATGAGCATCTCCTAGCTGTGCATGCATGATGCATCAAATTCATTTTTTAGAAATATATCTTGTATCTGTTTTTATTTACTCATGAAGTGATATTAAGACAAGTCGCATGTATTTCGACACTTTATACTGTTTCAGAGCAGCTTCACAGTGATAAAAATAATCAAATATGACAAATTATTTGGCTCAAGTCAGTTCAGTGTAGATTCAGTGCAGTTCAATAACTGTGTAAAGTTCTTCAATTATGAGACTAATTCAATTTCAGCTTTAAGGCAGCTCTACAGAAGACAAGAGAGTCATTATTCAGATCAATTCAGTTTAAGTGTTGATTTCATCTGATATTAGAGAATGAATAGAGTGTTTCAGTTCCTGAATATATGCACGTGAACTCGTCTCACGTCATTCAGTGCAGTACAGATGTGCTTCCTCACATGAGGAAACTGTGATCAGAACTTACCAGAAGTGTGTCAAAAGAGCAAGATTTGTGAAATCATCTACAATTTGTGCATCTGTCCAGGATGCGCCGTCCCACTAAATTCAGCCCAACCTCATCATGAAATCTCAGAAACCTACTCTACACGGAGCTCAGTGAGGAACTGAAACGAAAGACAGTTGTGAGGAACGAGACCGCAGGACCAGAGCTCTGGACAGATGAGTCAAAGATCCGGACAGACGAGTCAATGATCCAAACAGACGAATCAATGATCCAGACAGACGAGTCAAAGATCCGAAAACAGATGAGTCAAAGATCCGGACAGACGAGTCAATGATCCAAACAGACGAATCAATGATCCAGACAGACGAGTCAAAGATCTGAAAACAGATGAGTCAAAGATCCAGACAGACGAGTCAAAGATCCGAAAACAGATGAGTCAAACATCCGATCAGATGAGTCAAAGATCCGAAAACAGATGAGTCAAAGATCCGATCAGATGAGTCAAAGATCCAAACAGAGGAGTCAAAGATCCGGACAGACGAGTCAATGATCCGGACAGATGAGTCAAAGATCTGAAAACAGACGAGTCAAAGATCCAGACAGATGTGTCAATGATCCGATCAGATGAGTCAAAGATCCGATCAGTTGAGTCAAAGATCCGATCAGTTGAGTCAAAGATCCGGACAGACGAGTCAAAGATCCGAACAGATGGAGTCAAATATGCAGTCTGACAAACAGAAGCTCATGTGAAGCCACTTCATGGTTTGCTGGAATTTGCCTGCATTAACTTTATCATAAGGTCAGCTAGGGCTGTGTAATACTTATAGTCCATGATAATACTGCACTTGCTGTTTTAACAATGTTTGAGCTGACATTATCCAGCATGTCACTCACTTCGCAAAAACTAAACAAAACTACACTTTGAAAGTCCATGCATTCACTGCACCATGAAGCCTGAAATTACTGCATGTGCGCATTTCATAACATTAATGTGATACCAAAGGTGATGCTGATTTTATACAACAGTTCAATGAACAAGAAGTGGTTACACTTCAGATTAGGGAACACTATTGGACCCAACCCTTAAATGATCTGAGATGACCAAACACCTGAGAAGAGATGATGCCAACCCCTCAGACAACATGCAGAATTACCAAATTTCACCATAGGTTAAATATATTAAGTTTCTAATTTCCTGTAAAGCTGCTTTGCAACAATTTGTATCGTAGAAAGTGCTATACAAATAAACTTGAATTGAATTGAATTTAACCATTCACCAGGCATGTAACTATATTAAAATCTCACGATACGATAATATCTCAACATGAAGTCTACGATACAATATTTATTGTGGAAAATAAAAGACAAATGAAGAGTTGGAAATTTTTTTCGTACATTTTAAAGTTAAATTCTTCTGTCTAATACACTTTGAGTGTTCAAAATTAAGAGCTGCAACCCATGTTCTTAACTAAGAAAACTTGTTCCCTAACCCTGTCAGAAAAAAGTCAGTGAATTGACTTGTACCTGAACTTTAAAGGGGACTAAACCCTAAACCTTTATTTGTGATATACTGTCTTCTCTTTTTCCTCGCTTTCCTTCGTTTTTAAATAGCTTGTAAAAGCAGGGTGCGCATTTTACTTTCACTTTCAAATTACCGGCAATTCGGCTTAAAGCAATTATTTGTTTTTAGTTTTAGTTTTCCCTCTTTTCCTCGCTTGCCTTTGCTTTAAATAGCTTAAAAGCGCTGTGCGCATTTTACTTTCACTTTCGAACTAGCACCAATTCGGCATCAAAATACAATAAAAAAAATACAACGTGTTTTTGCAAGTGTGTTTGTTGACGAACGTTTTATAAACCAGGCCCAGTTTGGCACTGAAAGTGTCACTCCTTAGCTACGCCCACTCGGGGCCGGCTCCAGGCATGGGCAGGGGTGACTGTCTTGCCCACCCAATCAGAATTAGATAAAGACTGCGTTAATTTATTTATTTTTTTTTTGTGCAGTGTTCAAAACCAAACTGAAGCGGACTGTATTTTGAGAAGTTTAAGATATAGCTGGAGACTGCCCCAAAAATCATAAAATAACACCGGAAAATTGCAGCATTTTTCTTTTATTAGCTGAAAGCAAGGCGCGCTGAATTCACTCAGACGCTTCAGTCTGTTGCGGAAAATCAGAGGCTGACAACAAGCGAAAACGGGCAGAAATATTTGCGCACTATCACGGGGAGTTTGTGAGTTACAGGGAGTTTAATACACGAATATGTATAGACTACCACTGAAATTACCTGAGCAGTTGAACTAATGTTCTAATAACCTGCTCGTTCAATTACGTGCATTCACTGCATGGATGAGAAACTGAAAGTAAAGTGATGCCCTCTGGGGGCATTTGGCAAGGGGTATTTTTACACCACAGACAAGGTTTGAGAAGAAAAAAAAATCATTATGAAAATATAATTATATTTTCCTTAATGTTCTTCCTAACTTCAGGCCTTATTCTCATGTCATACAATCCAAAAATATCGGCACCCTTGGTAAATATGATCAAAGAAGGCTGTGAGAATTAATCTGCATTGTTAATCTTTTTGATCTTTTATTTAAAAAAATTCAAAAAAATCTAACCTTTCATTAGATAAGAATTTAAAATGGGGAAAATATCATTATGAAATAAATATTTTTCTCTAATACACGTTGGACACAATTATTGGTACCCCTAGAAATTCTTATAAATAAAATATCTCTGAAGTATATTCCCATTCATATTCACAATTTTGAGCACTCCAGGGGGATTATGAACATGAAATTATCCAGCCATGGCTTCCTGTTTCACAGAAATATAAATAGGAGGGAAATCAAAGCCCAAATTCCCTTAATCATCCATCACAATGAGAAAAACTAAAGAATATATTTTAGTGCCGTCAAAGTTAACGCATTAATAACGCGTTTACACAAATTCATTTTAACAGCACTAATTTTATTAACGCGCGATTAACGCAGCGCTCATTTGACCCGTGTTTGACCTCTGGCCTAACCCGTACTATTATAGTTGGAGAAATGGAAATGGAAATGGATGGAGATGCTGACAGTGTTGCCAATTTAGCAACTTTTCAGACCACTTTCGCAATTCTTTATTTAGTTATTTAATTTAGTTATTTATTTTATTTTTTTTTTTTTTCAAAAAGTGCCTAGCGAGCAATCTTTATAGGGTTTACCAAACCTTTTTTTGTTTCTGAGACTTGCCGGTACTGCTGCGCGAGCGCGAGGTCTCTCTTTTCCGCTGCGCACACACCTCTCTCTGTCTCTCTCTCCCTCTCTCTCTCCCTCTCTCTCTCTCTCTCTCCGCGTCTGCTCTGTTCAGCGCGTGGATGAGAGGAACAGCGCTTTCAATTAGAACAGATATTATGTTGCTTCTCTAATTTAACATGCAATTATAGCCGAAATCACAGCATAGCTATTGTCTTTATCTTATGTATAGCCTATTTGATTTGATCAGACGATGGCTGGATTATAAATCAGGATTTTTGTGCAGA
The DNA here is from genome assembly GCA_039654775.1 of Spinibarbus caldwelli. Classification (NCBI taxonomy): domain Eukaryota; kingdom Metazoa; phylum Chordata; class Actinopteri; order Cypriniformes; family Cyprinidae; genus Spinibarbus; species Spinibarbus caldwelli. Next base: position 32,733,160 of record CM077250.1, on the reverse strand, counting down.
TTAACATCTTGGAAGGGAGAGCAGGTTATTTAGTCCTATGGGTCGCGTTTCAGTCACTATTTCATATTCAATCTGTTGTCTGACAACAGAAACAGTAAAATATATCAATGAAAACATTTTTATTGAGAATTTAGCTGCATCAAAATACAGTATGTGGGCACAGAAAGGCAAACAAATGTAATGATAAATAATAAATGTACATTTTTCATGTTCAGAAGAAGTGAGATGCCCTGTCATGCGGAAATGTAAACAGGTTTGTGCAAGTAAATTGCTCAGTGCAAAGAAAGAGAAGTAATGGGAACCTGGTATTTCTTTTTTCATTTGTCTAATGGACATCAGCAAGTTCTTTGAAACACATCTATGATCTTTGAAACATGTCTAGTCTTCAGGCTCTGTTAACTATGATTTCACTAATAATAAACATATATTGCATAAAGCATCCATATTTGTCATTGCCTATGTTGATTAGAGTATTTAAAACATGAAAAGTATTAATTTAAGGTACATTTAGAACAGATAAAAATGTGCAATTAAATTGTGATTAATCGCAAGTTAACTCAGGACAATCATGCGATTAATCGCGATTAAATATTTTAATCGATTGACAGCCCTAATATATTTCTGATGTGCAGCAAAAGATAATTGAGCTTCACAAATTAGTGAAGTGGCTTTAAGAAAAGCGCTAGAGCAGTGAAAATTCCCATTTCCACCATCAGGGCAATAATTAAGAATTTCCAATCAACATAAAATGTTAGGAATCTGTCTGGAAGAGGACGTGTGTCTATATCGTCCTAATGCACGGTGAGAAGGAGAGTTTGAGTGGCTAAAGACTCTCCAAGGACCACAGTTGGAGAACTGCAGAAAATAGTTGAGTCTCGGGGTCAGAAAACCTTAAAAAAACATGGTCAAACAGCACCTACATCACCACATGGTGTTTGGGAGGGTTTCAAGAAAAATTCTCCTAGCTCATCCAAAAACAAACTCCAGCATATTCAGTTATCAGACACGACTGGAACTTCAAATAACACTGGCTTCTATGGTCAGATGAAACTAAAAAAATGAGCTTTTTAGCAGCAAACACTCTAGGGCTGTCGCGATAATCGCAATGTCGCAATACCGCGCTATTGACGAGCATAACCGCAGAGGAATGCAACAACCGCGATATTTGCGTGTTTTCTTTTTTCGTAAAGTTATGCCCTTCTCGTTTTACACTTCATGCATGTGTACTGAATATTAAATAAGTTAGTAATGATAACAATGTGTGCCATGCTGATTTGTACAAAGGCTCAGTAGATTTGCACTTAACAAGTCTAAACAGACTGCGAATGAGAGAGAGATCGACTGAGCGCGTGCGATTACCTGCGTCTGTCCTTCAGGCTGAGTCTTGTATATTTGTGAAAACAGGTTGTCATGTCCAAGGAAAGCGAAATCTCTGTCTGAGCATCGACGCTCTGCTGGTTAGCTGAGCCTTTAAAAGTGGCGCTCAAAGTTAAAATGATTTCAACAGCGTGTTTCATTACATTTCTCTTTGAATGAATCAGCATTTTTGAACGTGTAGTTGAATGAACGGTCTAAAGACTCACTCAAAGACAGTCTCTTGCCGCCATCTTGTGGTGCAACAATGAAACTGCACTGACTGACAGCCCTCTAGAACAGTGATTTTCAATCCTGTTCCTCGGGACCCACTGCTCTGCACATTTTGCATGTCTCCCTTATCTGACACACTCATTTGAGTTCATGGAGCTCTTTCCTAATGAGCTGATGATCTGAATCAGGTGTGTAAATTAGGGAGACATGCAAAATGTGCAGAGCTGTGGGTCCCCAGGAACAAGTTTGAAAACCACTGCTCTAGAACACGCAGGTGAAAATATCAACAGAAAAAGTCTCTTGTCCAGTCAGATTCGAGGATCAGCACTAACTGTTATATAACAACAGACTAACAATCTTATTGTCAGGTTTATGTTCTGTTATGTGGACCGTTATTTTGTCATTCTCTTCTGTTTACTTCACTTCCTGTTTCAACGCGATTTAGTTTCGGTTTCTGAATTCCTTACATCGTAACACATACACACAGATATTTTATATATATATATATATATATATATATATATATATATATATAGCGATAATACCACATACCACGCTTTTGAGCCACTCAAAATTACCACGAGGGAAATTCCTTCACCGCGACAGCCCTAAAACACTCAAGCTGGGTTTGGTGAACACAGGGATAAAAAGTACCCCATGTGTACAATGAAATATACTGCTGTATTTTTGATGTTGTGGGCCTATATTTCTGCTGGAGGTCCTGGACATCTTGTTTAGACAAGATTCTATCAAATATCAACAGATAAAAAAATCAATAAGTGACTGACTCTGTTAGAAATCTTATAATGGTCCATGTTTAGATCTTCCAACCGTACAATAATCCAAACACAAACCTCAAAAACAGTTCCAGTCCTCTGACCTGAACCCTGTAGAAAATGAGTGGGTGAACTGAAGAGAAGAAGCACCAACATGGAGCTGGGAATCTAAAGGGTCTGGAGTGATTCTGGATGAAGGAATGGTCTCTGATCTCTTGTCAGGTGTTCTCTAACCTCATCAGGCATTATAGGAGAAAATTTAGAGCTGTTAAACTGGCAAATGGAGGTTTCAAAAAGTACTGAATAAAAGGGTGCCGCTAATTGTGGCCAATGTGTATTAGAGAAAAACATTTATTTCATAATGATATTTCCTCCCATTTTAAATTCTTATTCTCCAATGAAAGGTTAGATTTTTGTGATTTTTTTTTTTTAAATAAAAGGTCAAAAGGATTAACAATTTAGATTAATTTTCACAGCTTTCTTTGATCATATTTACCAAGGGTGCCGATATTTTTGGCCATGACTGTATATAACTGTGACGTTCTGCAAAACAACAAGCTTTAAAACACTTTTTTCTCACTTGTGAAAATCAGATGGTCAAATCGGTTTTCTCTCAGGTACATCGCAGTGTAAGTTTCACAGTGAACATTACTACATCACTCTCGTCAACGTAGTCCATATCAATAACAAAAATATATCTTGACTCCATATAGTAGTTATTTTGGGAAAATCCCAGATATTTTGAGCAGTAGGATTATAAAAAATATGTGCTAATATAAAATTAAATTAAGTAGCTAATATAAAATTGCAAAATAAATCAGTTAGAAGACATTTCAATCCACAAATCACCCACATTTACCATAGTTTTACTGTAGTAACACTAACGGTAACAATGGTACGGTGGCAGAAAAGTAGGATATTCATATTGAGTATTATTAAATTATTAATATACTAAATATGTTAAAGGAGTAATGGAATATAATTACATTATTTTGTTAATTATTCTATCAGTTGATGTGGATTTGTAATTGACAATGTCTTTAGGCTACTGTTTTTCAATGCAAACACCATAGAAACCATATAGTTAGACTGCTTTTTTACCATGGTAATGAGGTGCTGTACTTTTAGTTATGTATAAAAGATGAAGCTGTTACAGTTTTCACAATGGTGCTGTCAAATGTACATCTGCATCCCAACTCAAGCTCCTGCTCCTCTGAACTCAAGCTCCTGTTCTAATGTGCATTTCTAAGAGACTAAACTTGTAATATTACATGTTCAGTGCTACCAAATCAGGTGCTGGTGCCACTGCTCTCCAATGCTAGTCTGGAGCCCTGATAATATAAATTATGCTGTAAAATGTTACTGTAATTTGAAATTTTGTCTGTTTAATTGTAAATGAAATATATAGCTTTAGTAAACATGGTAAACAATAATT
>CM077250.1:32706862-32724362 GCA_039654775.1 Spinibarbus caldwelli | reverse complement strand
TTAGAAATTTAGAAAAGTAATCAAAAAGTAATCAAATGTAATCAGTTACATTACTTTAATAAAGCAATTGTAATAGTTACACTACTTATTACACTTGAAATCTTTAACCTATTACATTTCCAGAGTAACCTTCCAAACACTGCAGATCCGCAATGAAAAACATTCATAAACAATGATCTCAGATGATATAATGTAAAGCAATGACCTATGTGTGTGTTTAACTGTTTGTTTGTCTGAATTTGTCTGACTGTCTGAACATACTAATACACTTCTATTATTCAAATCCGTTAAAGGATTGTTAGGCTGCATTAATTAGATCAGCCGGAACCGGGAACACTCCTCATAACACACGATGTACTCGTTACATCGTAAGAAGAATGGCATCTATGCTAATATTTGTCTGTTTCTTTATTATTCTGTTTCTCAGTCCGTTTCCGATCAGATGGTGGATCGGCGCCGGGAGATGATGTCTGCGACCCTGATCGTCAGCGGAGGCCGGACACCTGGATGAGCCCCGGGGACATATCCCCAGTGAAGACCTCGACTAAAATACAATAAAACTAAAATATAGTAAAATACCTAACATCATAATACTATTATTGTTAGAAATTGCAACAATATAAAAATAGAAATATAATACATTTATACATTTAAAATTTTAATTAAAACATAATAATATACAAATATGAAAAATGAATAAATACATTCTAAAATAATAAATAGTATAAAATAATATAATATTATTTATATATATATATATATATATATATATATATATATATATACAACAGAAATATATTAAATTAATTCAACTATAAATTTAAATTATAATAAACAAACAAATATATATTATAAAAATAGACTGAGAAACAATAAATGCATTAAACTATACATTACAATTATAGCAAATGAATAAATCATATAAATGAAAAACTTCAAATAATGAATAAAACACAAATATAACAAATACATTAAATTGTAAATTAAAATGCCCCATTGGGACAAGACCACGGGAATCAGATAAGCCCTTTACACAATCTGACATGGCTGCGGTTGGAATTGAACTGCGGGTTTCGTCTGGCCAGAGGAGAACTGGCCCCCCGACTGAGCCTGGTTTCTCCCAAGGTTTTTTTCTCTCCATTCTGTCACAGAGGGAGTTTTGGTTCCTTGCCGCTGTCGCCTCTGGCTTGCTCAGTTGGGGACACTTAATTTCTAACGATTATCATCAATTTGATTTCATATATACTATTTAATCTAAACTGAGCTAGACAATGACATCTCTGAATTCAATAATGAAATGCCTTTAACTGAAAATTGAGTGTTTAATCTTATTATTATACATTACTGACACTATCCTCCAATTTGGTACTGTTAAGTGCTTTGACACAATCTGTATTGTTAAAAGCGCTATATAAATAAAGGTGACTTGACTAGACTTGACTTGACTTGAATTTCTCTTATTATCATTTTGAGTCCAAGCCAGATATGAATCAAATAAGGATATGAGTTGTAAAACTGAAATGGTTTGTCACACAGTGGTCGGTTATGTAAGAGTTTTTTTCCAAATAGAAAGAGCTTAATTTTTATCGGTTGTCATTGCGACAGTATGTTGCTTAAGAAGCTTCTTTGTGTTTCTCTATAGTTCAGATGGCAGCGCTAAAGCCAGTGCACACATCTTATAAGACTAGTCATCTTCACAGCAGGTTTCCTTCAACTTTATGACTCTTAAAGGGGTCGTTCAGTCAGTTGATGACAGAATGATAAGTTTTGGCTGAACAATCCCTTTAAATCTCACATGTATATACTGTATTAACAGTATTTTCAGACTGAAAGGGAATTTTAGTACTGAAACTCCACTTCTGTGCCAAGTGTATCTCCTTCACTATGTGACCTTTACTCACTCAACACTGAGTCCTGAGTCTTTGGTGATGTGTGAACGCTTCAGTCTTGATGGCTTCTCACTTCAGTATCGAAGGCAGTGCTGCGGCCAGCTCGCACACACACCAAGAGGAAGTGGACTCTTCTGAGACTGGTCAAGTGGAAATCCCCAAACGCCAATCTGAGCTCCACACACACATCAACATCTGCCGCTGACCAGCTCAAGACTCTTCATTTCTGCAGCATTTCCTCAGATGCACTTGGCAAAGCATACTTGAATGCTTCTATTGTCTGCGGGTCATTTTCGGTAAAACAAATGCTATAAATACCACCGCCAGTTCTGGTATTGAAACCAGACTTTGCGACATTACAAACAGACAGACACAAACAGGCGAGAGCAATGTTCTATTTATTATAACATTGCCTTTATAAAAATAAACCAGTTCCTCATGTGGTCTTCACAGATCAGATTTGAAGAAGCAGATATGGCTTTTCACCTTAAAGGCGTCTCAAATGTAATTCCTCATCAAGCACACACATGGCAACACAAAGCTCTTTCTTGAACACCTGCAGACTGTGTTGAGGAGTTTGTGAGGCATGGATTTGTTGGGATGGATGTGCGAAGTACGGTGCACATGTGAACCGAACACTTTAATAAAGTGGGGAAATTAAAGTTTTTATGGTTTCTCATGGTTTATGCAAAAAGGTGAGCTGATGAAGACTGGTTTATTCACTTTATATGCTTTAGACATGTAAAACAATGGCGTTTCACATTATTATTGTGTGCTTTAATAATATAATTGTGTATATGTTGTGTCAGTGTTTCCTAATCCTGGTCCAGGGTAACCTCAACACTGCACATTTTAGATGTCTCCCTAATCAAACACACCTAATTCAACTCATCAGCTGATTAGAAAAGACTCCAAGACCTCAAATGTGTGTGTCAGATAGAGAGACATAAGAAACGTGCAGTGTTCTCCAGGATTGGGAAACACTGCGTTATGCCATTGCGTGATTACATAAACAAACTAGTGAATTGATCTGTCCAAAAGAACCAGTTTGTGGAAAAGAATCAGATTTTACCATTTGCCCGAGGCTCTGGATTACAGGTAATAATGCTGTAAATAATGTTCAGTTTCTTGGACAGACTGATTGTTTCGCTTCATAAGACCTCAATATATCGACAGGAGCCACAGGGATTAATTTTGTGTTCCTTGATATGGTTTTCTTTTTACTCTTAAATGTTGGTAACCATTTACTGGCATTTTATGAATCACCAAAGTGTATGAAAGATGATTCAAGTGTCAGAATCATTTTTAGTATATTAAGTACAAAGTTAGTGTTTGAAAATAGAGCACTTTAAGCACATTATGGAAGTGCACTTGTTTTTCACCTGGGACATAATATAGCAAGAGTGCCATTTCCTAAATATCTGCATGATTGCAAATGTGATATTCATTCTATAAAGGTTTTTTTTTTTTTAATTAAAAAAAAGTTAATTACATTAATTGACAATTTTTAGACACAACATTGTCAAAATTGTTAATTTTTGCTGTGTGTTTTGCCAATGTAAATACAGCAGTCAACATTTGAAGTGGGGAAAAAAAGTTCATCAAAGTTGTCCTTTTAGGTTTTAGGACAACTTTGATGAAAGGTTTTGATCCACTTCAAATGTTGACTAGTGTAGTTCCAAACCACAGAACATTTGAGTGGTGTTTCCTTCTTCAATGAATGAATCAGTGGTTGAAGGAATTGGGTGAGTAAATGATTCAATTAATCATTCACAAAGACAGTCACTTGTTTTGTTCATGAATGAATCAGCCAGTTTGAACGAATTGTTTGAATGAATGATTCTATGATTCACTGAAGACTTCCGCCACCTACTGGTAGGTTTGGTTTCACTCACACACGTTTACTTAGGTATCTAAATGGGGACATTACATAGACTTCTATTGTTTTTATATAGCCTACAGATAGTTATAGATTTTATAAGCTAACCCTAACTCACACCCTAACCCCTCACAGAAAACTATCTGCATTTTTACACTTAAAAAAACAAAACAAAACTTTGTTTACTTAATTTTTATACCAGTTTTACAAGTGAGGGCGTCCCCAAAGGGAGGTTTTTGGAGATTTTGTAAGATTTAGCTCACTTTTGGGTACATATTTGTCCCTAAAATATGATTACGTAAGAACACACACACACACACACACACACACACACACACACACACACACACACACGTTGGGTTTCCATGTTTTACAGTTTCATTCTATAGGCGTAATGGTTTTTCTTCTGTACAAACTGTATTTTCTATCCTCTTACCCTAACTCTACTCCTAACCCTACCCCTCACACTAAACTACAGGCATTTTTACATTCACAAAACACTTCATTCTGTGTGATTTATAAGCTTGTTTCCTCATGAGGACCAAAAAATTGGGGACCCCCCCCAATAACATAAAATCATATGATATAATATATATATTTTTTTTTTTTTTTAAATGGACTTCACTGATTTCATTTGATTGGTAACAGGCCTACAGTAAGTACTTGAAAATTAATTGAAAAATAAATTTTTTAGTAGATCAAACTGAATTTTCATTTCATGCCAACTTTAAGTCTATTTTTTTTTTTATTTTTTAAATACAAATAATCTTGCACTGTGACATATTAATTTGATCAAATCAGAAGACAGTAATACAGAAGCTGTTATAACACATGTGAGATATATTATGAAAGGGCAAAAGCAGTGATTGAAATTAATCAGGAAAACAGACAAAGTCGTGTTCTCGAGCGCTGTAATATTTTTTGGTGGAGGGCAGTGAGGTTACACAATTTTCCTATTTATTACTGTAAAGCTACTTTGAAATGATCAATATTGTGTAAAATGCTATAGAAATAAGAGTAACAAAAATAAAACAAAGTAGTATAAATATTTATAAATATTTTATAAATGTTTTCATCTAAAGTCAGAATATTTATGAGACGAAGACACTGAACTATAAGTCATTATTCACTGAAAATCTTGCCCTCTCAAAACAACTGACCACATCCCATTAGGTGATATAATCAATGAAATCAAATGTCATGTGCTTTTGTGTCTCTTGACCTCAAACCTGATGTCACACATGCACAGGGCTCATAATGCACTACATATGAATGACTGAGGACAGTCTGTCTGACTGAAGTGCTCAGGTGACTCCAGAGGAGGTGAAAGGAGTCTGGCGATGCTCTGATTGGGTGTTTGATCTGTTAAAGTCTCGCTGGAGAGATGATGAATGTGAAGGCAGCAGAACGTGGACTCGAGGAGGCCTGAGAAGCTCATGCAGATGTGAGAGGAGTCGAAGCATGACGGCGAGGTGTAGAGGAGAAGAATGCCTCTGATTCAGGCCTTTCATGTCTGCAGGCCCATGCGTGTCCAATAGTGTGTGTGTGTGTGTGTGTGTATGAAGGGGAAGCAGCTCAATATGTTGAATGGAGCTTTTGTTCTGGGCCGTCTGTGGCTTTTTTACATTCTGCAGTGCTGCAGATGGAAGTGAAGCGGCCCGCATGAGACGAGCATTGAAATGAGCTGCCTCCTCCTCCTCCTCCTGCCCTGATCCGAGCTTACACCTACAATATTCTAGTATCTTCAGCGAAACACTTCTGTTCATATGAACCCTGCAATCCAGTATTCATTTACACGTGCATTACACTTCTTCTGAACAAAACATCAGAGCTGCATCATCAGTCGCCATGTTCAGAACCAGAGATGCTACTGCAGCAAAGTCACCGAGTATAACTGCAATTCTAAATCATACCTCAAGAGAAAGCTGACATCTATGTCAGAGCATTTTTAGCAAATATTTAGTAAATTTTCAGTATATACCAGCTCGTAAGACATGAGACGGAAATAAACATACACACATTTGTAATATGTATATAAACATGTGCATCGTGCAATACGCAACATATGCATGTGCACAAGGTATTACTGAATACTATTGACAATATAGTCAGATTCAAGCGTTCATTTTTGTCAGTCCAAATAAATCCAATCCAGACTGTTTTACCTCTGACTCGGGCATTTCAGACTGACTAAAATAATATTTGAGATGGTGTGCGATGAAATCGGTGTGCTAGTTCAGTTATCCAATCACATGATCTGCTGAAGTCACATGAGTTTTTTGATGTGCATTGAGGAGTTTATTCGGTAGTCTGTTGTAGTTTATTTGCATGTCTTTTTATCAAACTAAAAATGATCTGACTCAGTTGAGTGCATAAGTTTTTAGATTTTTAGTGCAGAAGTTTTAGCATTTTTAGAATCCTGGCATTTCCATCCAGCTTTTCATTTTAATGCAGTACACAATAATAGATGGATGAAACATAGTTATTTACATGCTATTTTTTATTATATTTATGTATTTCAAACAAAACATATGTGCATGCGTAGTGCATCAGTCAGCATGCTCAGAACCAAAGAAAACCATGGCAGTAATGTCACCAGAGCTATTGCGAGTAGTGAGTTTTAATTTATTTATTTTTTACCTTGATGACATATATAAAAGGAAAGCTGACATATGTCAGAAGAACTTTTTCCCCTCCACTGACCAGCTCCTAATAATCAAACATGCAGGTTCGTAAGAACCCTGTTGAAAAAAACAGCCTAATCTGGTTAGGTATGTTTTGAAGCATGGCAGCTGGTTTAAGCTGGTCTTGAGCTGGTTTTGTGCTGGAGCTAGTTGCTCAAACAGCTTAGGACCAGCTCAAACCAGCTCAAACCAGCTGCCATGCTTCAAAACATACCTAACCAGATTAGGCTGTTTTTTTCAGCAGGGAAGCAGAACACATGTAAACAGAGATCGCAGAGTAAAAACTGCTCTGGGAAACAAACACATCACATCTGTTCAGTTAGTTCAGTGTGCAAGGTAATGTTGAATCTGATTGAGAAGACAGTCATATTCAAGCGTTTACGTGCTTCATTTTCCCCGTAGATCAGATTATTTTATATCTACAGCATGAATGAATTCTGTTTTCAGCAGTGTGTGTGTGTGTGTGTGTGTGTGTGTATCTTAGCACATGATCACTTCAGATTCCAGCTTTGTAAGGGGAGTTCTGTCCCATCTGTGAGTTTACAGGCCTCTTTGAATATATGGCTGGAATCATGATAAACTTCACTTCTTCTTCTTCTTCTTTTATGGTGGTTCGTAAACAAAAAGTGCATCACTGCCACCTATCTCCTGAATGGACCATTGACACTCATCCTACATGAGCCTCCATCACACACACAACCACAACAACCAAAGTAACATCACATTTATAAACTTGACTTGATCTCAGCTTGTATTTTTATTTATTCTCTGGATCTAACGCGACTCATTTAACCCCAGCAAACGGAATGATCTGGAACTGAACACTTGCTAATGAAGGATCTATGGGCTTGTTCTCATCTCAGGCTCTGAGTGTGATGAAGGTGAGGTTCAGTTTGATGTTTGGAGAGACTGGAGATTTTCTCAGTCCACACACATAATCAGCTGAGAATGGAAAACAAATCCCACAATGCTAATCTGCAGTCAGTGATCAGATGCTCCACATGGAATCAGACACATTTGAGACATCTGGCAGTGTATGGCGCCACCTGCTGGATGAACAGAGATGTTAGTAATGACATCTGACATCAAACTTCAGTCTCTTTTTCTAACTCGTCCACACTGATTGTTACGTAATAACGAGGCAAGCGACAGGGTTTGAGGCTATCAGCGAGTGATGGTTGTGGTTTATGTGGAAGGTTGATTGAGGTTATAGATGGGGAAATAAACCTCATGAAGCAGAGAGATATATCTGCTGATTAGTACAACTTACAACAGAAATATAATGCAGATATAATATAGATTTGATCAGTGTTTCTAAATGGAACTCTTTTCGTTTTCTCATTCCTGACAAAAGAACATAAGCTTGGTGAAATGATCACCCCTCACTAAACACCAAACCATAAAAAAATCCCCAAAAGTAGAGAAAAATATTGTTATTGGTGACTGCTGCTGTCTTTCCAGAACTGGAGTCTACATACATTAAAAAAGAAAAAAAAAAAATTGTGCTCTGCAACCCCGACGGCTCTTTCAATTAATATTATCACTTAATACGTTTAAATGGATAGTTCACATAAAATGTTTATAAACACACATTTTATTTATTATAATTTCACATTCATTTTTGTTCATCCATTGAAATCTATAATCAAAATCTTAAGGCATAGAAGACATTGTAAAAGTAATCCAAATGAATGGAGAGGTTTAACCCAAGTCTTCTGAAGAGACTCGGTCGCTTCACTGTTCTTTCGTGTCAAAGCGAGCAGGATTGAGCTGCTGTGTGCAATACTCAGTGCACTCCATGTGTGTGTGTGTTGATCAATGTTAACACATGAATAAAAGCTTTAATTAAATCTGTTCATCATATGAAGTGATTTTACTTCTTTAGAAGACCTGAAGTAGACCTTTTATAATGTATTATGAACTTTTTGGAGCTTGGAAGATGTTGATTTTCAATGAATGGACAAAAATGATTAAGGTTGATGCAGTACCATGCACACAAATCTGTATTACTGTAGATTTAGCATTTAAAAGGTAAAAAAAAAAGGGTAATTTTTTGTCTTCGTTGTGATTGGCTGATTAGGAATCAATCAGTGAGTGACAGATATTCTTCATATAATAATAATAATAATAATAAAAAAAATCAAACCAAAAAACACGTGATGTCCCCTCCAACGGACGCCGTGTCTGAAGGGTTGGGTTTGTTCTTTAAATGAAAGAGCACCATACAAAAATAAAGGTGAGTAAATGATAGTGGGACTTTCATCTGTGAGTGACTGTTTAATCTTTGAAGACTGTGATAATTGTGAAAGTGTAAATGAACACTGTGATGAATGAAGAACTGTGACGTGTGTCTGCAGACAGCAGCGCAGTCAGATGATCGAGCACTGATGAGCTGGTAGATTGTGAGACGAAGCAGCACCGAATGGATTCCTGCATCTGGTTTTGACTGAGAGAGTTGGTGAAAAAGCAACAAGGCTCTGCAGAAAATAAATAATGATATTGTTCTTGAACAGCAAAGAGACAGACAGCACAGCAAAGGAAAACAGCTCTCCATATAACACACGCTTCAAAATAAAGCTTTCAAAGACCACAGAAGAACCAGTTCTGGTTTCCCAAAGAACCTCTCAGTTTTAAAAGAACCATGGTTGGTGTGAAGAACATTTTAATAACCGAAAGAACCTTTTTATCCACTGTAAAGGTCTCTGGAATTCTTCTCTGGAAAACTTGAACAGGTGAAAGTTGAGCTCGCTGTCATGAAAGCCAGTGTCGCCTAACAAAGCTGAAGGGGAAAGACTCATGGTGTGTGAACACACTCAGGATTCTGGAAGAGCTGAGTTTTCCTCATCAGGTCTCTGGAAGGCCACATTCACTCTTGTACAGTAGAGTACAGTCTCACAGATATGAACATCTGCATCCCAAAGCTAAAATTATGCTGGATCCTAGTTTGCTTACACCCTAAAAGTATGTATTCCTTTTGAGTATATTAATGAATTAATTATATTATATAGTATATGATATGCATGTGTTGCATGTGTTGAGTATCATCATTATAGAGTATATTATTAAACTTAACAGTCCCCATCTGACCCCCACCATATTTCAGTCATACAGAAAACAGTACAATAAAATAGGAATTATACTCATTTGATTCAAATTTGTGTTTGAGATGTTTTAACTGGTTCTGAGTACATGGACTGATGAACAAATATATGTCTTGTTCCAATATATTGAATACTAAAGCAATGCAATTTCACAAAGTCTTTATTATAAGATTTCTTAGCAAAACTAATTGTTTAAATAAAGAATCTTCAGCAGGAGGGAGAAGTCTTCAGGTGCATTATGAAGAGGAATGATCTATGAAATATGGATGTGAGCAGCGATGATAAAAACAGTGTCATCTGCTGGCTGCATGAAAACAGTGCACTGTGGGCAACATCAACCACATACACATATATATTATACCTTTATTTTACCAGGAACTCTTTTTTTTTTTTCAGCTTGGCCAAAATGGAAGCATAAAACATTCACAGCATCCATAAACATGATAACATGATGAAGTTTATAGTTACCAAGCTCTGTCCTCACGCGACTCATATCTACAATGCGAGTCTAGACTGAAATACAGGTTTGACTGAAATGAAACTTATGTTGTGAGGTATAAATGCAGCACATCAGTGAATGCTTTAGCAAATACAGATGAAAGAGCCTACAGTCACAGAAGGCCGCTCCACTTCTGCACAGTGAGTTAGTTCAATGATGAGTAATTCCCCAAAAACTGTAATGACTTTCACCATGGTGAACTGTGTCATGTGTCTGTAAGGATCAAACACTAAAATCAGCAGAACTAAAAAGAGCAAAAACTTTCTTTATAGCAGCCATAGCAAAACATGATTCTAAAATAGAAACTCAGTCTGACTCTCAGCTGAATTATTGATATTTGGTTTAATTCAATTCAATTCAAGTTTATTTGTATAGCAGTTTTCACAATACAAATCAGTGCAAAGCAGCTTTATAGAAAATATTAAGTTTCTACATTATATTTAGGAGTAGGTTATTAGTGGTGACTATGGCAGAAATGTACAGTAAGAATCATGCAGTTAGTTACAAATTACACATAATCAAACAGACGGTGAACATTACTAACTGCAATGATTATATGTTGCGATTAAACTTTGTGATTAAGCAAAACGATTTAAAATATCATCAAATACTATTCCTAAATATTTAAATGAAGATACAGTAGATACATATATGAACACATACAGTATATGAGAAACACACAGTGTGATCTGAGTTTGAATCATGACTCATTTCTGATCCTGTTCGCTGTCCAATCTACAGAAATACCAAAAATAAATGTTTGAAAAGAAGAAAGAATGGAACTACTCTATATGTCATGATTTTCTTTTGTTTTCAGTGGTTCGATCCCTCCAAACCTGGCCAGCCTTTTCCACATCTGCTGCATTAGTCACCATGTTAAGACTGTGGTTTGAGAACCAGTTTGACCAACAAGCAGTTAACCAAGTGGTAATCAGTCTTACTTTTCATATTAGACCAGTCTAACACTAGTTTATAAGCATTTTATGCAACTAGCCCCAGATCTTGATTTGAAGCCTCAGAACGCGTTTTTTAGGTCTGAAAACGCAAGGCGCACCGCATTGCTTTTTTATTTTTTGGGTGACTTTTAAAAAAGAGCAGTGCACTGTGTTTTTTTAATGATTCTAGGCAACCACCAAATCAGCTGTCCTGTCAGTCTAATCAAAGGATTATAGCGCAAACGCTCTAAAATCTTTGGATTTTGCTGTTAAGTAAACTGTCATATTAGCAAAAACCTTAAAGGGATAGTTCACCCAAAAATGTAAACAACGTATGCTGGTCTGTGTCAGCAGCACCGTACGCGGATACGTTGTTTACACTTTGATCTGAATGTAAACAACGTATCCACGTACATACATTGTTTACGTATGCGATACTCTCCAAAATGGTTCTATAGGGTGACGCAGAGGAGACGAATTGTTGAATAAAATTATTTTTGTTTTCTTTGCGCACAAAAAGTATTCTTTTAGCTTTATAACATTACAATTGAACCACTGATGTCACATGGATTATTTTAATGATCTCCTTCCTGCATTTCCGAGCCTTGATCGTGTTAGGATCCTTGCTGTCTATGGAGGGCCAGAAAGCTCTCGGATTTCATCAAAAATATCTTAATTTGTGTTCCAAAGATGAACGAAGGTCTTACGGGTTTGGAACGACATGAGGGTGAGTAATTAATGACAAAATTTTCATTTTTGGGTCAACTATCCCTTTAAGAAATACAGCTCCGGGTAACCCGCGACAGACACCAAAAGTTTCTCCTCCATCATTGCAGTCAAACTTTCGTCACCACAATGGAAGGCCCGCCTCTCCATTCATTCGATTGGACAATGGAAAAAAATTGCGAATGACATCGGGCACTTTTCTGCTCAGAGTTGCCTTTTTTCAACTTCAGGCGTTCAGAGCGGTCCTGCAAAAACGCGAGGCGCCCAGGGCGCATAAACAGCGTGCAAGATGCTCACTGCCAATTGAAAACAATTTTAAAAAAGACGCCTCTCACTGAAAAAAACACATTCTGTCTGATCGGGGCCTTACACTCTTAAAAATAAAGGTGCTTCACGATGCCATAGAAGAACTTATTTTGTCTAAATGGTTCCATAAAGAACCTTTAACATTTGAAGAACCTTTCTGTTTCACAAAAGGTTCTTTGTGGCGAAAGAAGGTTCTTCAGATTATAAAAAGGTAAGAAAGAGATGGTTCTTTAAAGAACCTTTGACCGAATGGTATGGCTTCGCTGTGAAGAACCTTTTTACCCACCTGCATGTTTAAGAGTGTACCTTACTTTTTCTTGCAAGGTGCAACACATTACCCAAGTCAGTCACTGACTGAGCTCAACTAAAGGACCGGTTATGAAGAACCACTGGCTTTTTCCACGTGATTTCCACAAACTGGAATGTAACCGGTTTTATTTGAAATACTAAATCAGTCTCTGGCACAGGAGCGCAATGAAGCGAGCGCTGACCCCAGGAGCCTCATTAAAACTAGTTCAGGGACCGCAACTCCTTTGCAGAATCTCTGCGGCTTTGTGAACTCGAGCTTCACCCAGAAGAGCGCCAGAGGAAAGCTTCACTTCTGATAAACACACACCCGCACACATCCCACCGGCCCGCACCACGTCTAAACGCACACTTGTCTGAGTGCAGCACTACAAGGGCAGGCGTGTTTGTCCCTGAGCTGTTCGTCTGAGATCTCTGCGCGTTTCTCATACCCTCCAGATTCTCCAGACGCCACGCTCAGCTTCACGGGAAGACACGCTCGCTATCGGAAGAGGATGAAACAGCCGGGGCGTGTAAAGCAACGCATACATGTGGCAGCACATACTCTTCTCTTTCAGGTATTCTTCTGGGCTTTGTCATTTTGGGTTTGATTTTTCCAGGTGTTACACTCAAAAGAAGCTGCCGCGACTAATCGCTTCAAAGAGCCGCGATCCCATGTTTCTGGAAGTCCCGCCGCTGTCTGGAGGAGCAGAGATCCTGCGTATCTTCTCATTATGGAGCCACTGCACAACGAGCTGTGATTGACGGTATGAAACGCCCACCGCTCATCATTCAGATTGAACTTCAGGTCAGGAAGAAGACTGAAGAAAATCAGTGCACAAATTAGATGCTTGATTCAGTGTTCACGGATTGTTTTTGTACAGCTAAAATAACTGAAAGTGACTGAGACCGGAAGTCTCGCACATTCAATTACAAATGGCCACATCGCTTTTATGTCAAAAATAAGGTGAGTATAATGCTGCACAAACACATATATGTTTGTTTAATAAGGACAAAGTGGCCTGATGGTGCAGTTCATGTGTTTTGGGCTGATGGGATGTCTGTGTCCTCAAAGTGCACTTTTCCATTCCATACCCAACATTACATCAGTAAAGTGTGGATTCGGAGGACAGAAGCACTGTAAACGTAAAGCTGATGATAACGACTATCGGTGTTGAGCAGTAACTAGTTATTAGTAACACATGACAATTAATGAGATTAATACAACACTTGAATGTCACTATCAATCACTATTGAGTGTTTGTAATAACTTCTGACTGCTATCCAATGTGGATTTTGGTGAAATGATGAGGCAGAAATATGTTGTTAGTAACATTATAGAAGAATTTTATGTGGAAGATACCAACTTCTGTGGGGCGTGAAGAAAAAGAAATGTAACTAGTAGTGTAGCTAATTACTGTTTCCAGAAAGTAATAAGTAAAGTAATAATATTACTTTTGAAAGGAGTTACTAGTAATGAGTAATATATTACATTCTTTGAGTAACTAGCCCAACACTGATGACTACAGACTAACCCAATCCTAACCCTTCCTTAAAAACAAACACAACAAAACATCAGTGATCTTCTGTATGAATCATGTTCCCAACTGAGAGCATCCCTTGATGTCCCCAAACTATCACTGAGTAAACACACACACACACACACACACACACATACACAGACACACACACAGAGCGGAAAAGTAAACAATCTCAGCATCCATCAGTTCTTCAGCCCTTGAGCGATCCGAGGAAGACTGAAGCGCTTGAACTCCAAGAGCATGAACTCTAAGAGTCCTTCCAGATGAAGGTGAGCCGCTTTAGATCTGCAGTGTTTCACCTGCAACAACCTAACTTACTAGAATATGAAGAACTATGATCAGAAAATAGAAAAATATATAACACATGCAATATATGTAATGAAATGAGTAATATATTACATTGACGAGTAATATATTACAAGGCTCCACCTCCTCCCGGCGACCAGGTGATGTCCCCGGACAGTGTGAAGAGATCCCTCAGCAGGATCAACGGACGCAAAGCTCCGGGTCCTGACAATATTCCTGGGCGTGTACTGAGAGACGGTGCAGTGGAACTCACCGATGTCTTCACAGACATTTTCAACATCTCACTAAATCAGGCTGTTGTCCCCACATGCTTCAAGGCTACCACCATCATTCCAGTCCCGAAGAAGTTGTTTCCATCCTGCTTCAATGACTACAGTCCAGTTGCACTTACTCCTATCCTCATGAAGTGCTTTGAACGGTTAGTTATGCACCACATCAAGTCTGTCCTCCCCCCCTCCCTGGACCCCTTCCAGTTTGCATATCGGACCAACCGCTCAACCGATGATGCCATCGCCACTGCCCTCCACTCAGCACTCACACATCTGGACAAAAAAAGACTCATATGTCAGAATGCTGTTCATAGACTTCAGTTCAGCATTCAACACAATCATCCCTCAACAGCTCATTCACAAACTGGTCCAGCTGGGGCTCAACTCCTCTCTGTACAACTGGCTGTTGGACTTTCTGACTGGGAGACCTCAGGCAGTACAGGCAGTAACATATCCAGCACCATCACACTGAACACAGGGGCCCCTCAAAGATGTGTGCTGAGTCCCCTCCTCTTCACTCTGCTGACCCACGACTGCACTCCGTCACACAACTCCAACCTTTTCATTAAGTTTGCGGATGACACGACTGTGGTGGGTCTTATTAGCAACAGAGATGAGACAAAATACAGGAGCGAGGTGAGCCGCCTGGCCAGGTGGTGCAGTGACAACAATCTCTCTCTGAATGTGGAGAAGACGAAGGAGATTGTTGTTGAATTCAGGAAAGTCACACTCAGCATGCACCTCTGACCATCAATGGTGCGACTGTGGAGAGAGTGAGCAGCACCAAGTTCCTGGGTGTACACATCACAGAGGACCTCTCCTGGACTGACAACACCGCAGCACTGGCCAAGAAAGCACAGCAGCAACTCTACTTGCTCCGCAAACTGAGAAGAGCCAGAGCCCCGGCCCCCATCATGTGCACCTTCTACAGAGGCACCATCGAGAGCATTCTGATGAGCTGCATCACTGTGTGGTATGGTGCCTGCAACGCGTCCTGCCGCAAGACACTTCAACGCATAGTGAGAGCAGCTGAGAAGATTGTTGGTATCTCTCTCCCCTCCCTCCAGGACATCTACAGCACCCGTCTCACCCGCAAAGCCCTCTGCATTGCAGGGGATCCCACCTACCCACCCGGGATCCCACCCACCCGACACACAGCTTATTCAGTCTGCTGCCATCAGGGAGGTGACTGCGGAGTCTCCAAGCCAGGACCAGCAGACTGAAGGACAGCTTCCTACATCAGGTTGTCAGGAAGCTCAACTCTCTCCTGGCTCTTCCCCCCCTCCCCTCTTTTGCCCCACGCACATCTGAACTTTGACCCCCCCACAGGTCCTTCCACCCCCCACCCCTCCTCCACTGCTCACTACCTCATTCAGTTTTGAACTGACCTCATTCAGCTACCTCTTCTGACAGTTTGAATAAAGACTGCTCTCCAAGCATTTTGTCACTTTAAACAGACTGAAAAGCTCTTTTGCACTACACCAATTCCAGGTGCATCTCAATAAATTAGAATGTCGTGGAAAAGTTCATTTATATCAGTAATTCAACACAAATTGTGAAACTTGTGTATTAAATAAATTCAAAGCACACAGGCTGAAGTAGTTTAAGTCTTTGGTTCTTTTAATTGTGATGATTTTGGCTCACATTTAACAAAAACCCACCAATTCACTATCTCAACAAATTAGAATACTTCTTAAGACCAATACAAAAAAACATTTTTAGTGAATTGTTGGCCTTCTGGAAAGTATATTCATTTACTGTATATGTACTCAATACTTGGTAGGGGCTCCTTTTGCTTTAATTACTGCCTCAATTCGGCGTGGCATGGAGGTGATCAGTTTGTGGCACTGCTGAGGTGGTATGGAAGCCCAGGTTTCTTTGACAGTGGCCTTCAGCTCATCTGCATTTTTTGGTCTCTTGTTTCTCATTTTCCTCTTGACAATACCCCATAGATTCTCTATGGGTTTCAGGTCCGGTGAGTTTGCTGGCCAGTCAAGCACACCAACACCATGGTCATTTAACCAACTTTTGGTGCTTTTGGCAGTGTGGGCAGGTGCCAAATCCTGCTGGAAAATGAAATCAGCATCTTTAAAAAGCTGGTCAGCAGAAGGAAACATGAAGGGCTCCAAAATTTCTTGGTAAACGGGTGCAGTGACTTTGGTATTCAAAAAACACAATGGACCAACACCAGCAGATGACATTGCACCCCAAATCATCACAGACTGTGGAAACTTAACACTGGACTTCAAGCAACTTGGGCTATGAGCATCTCCACCCTTCCACCAGACTCTAGGACCTTGGTTTCCAAATGAAATACAAAACTTGCTTTCATCTGAAAAGAGGACTTTGGAACACTGGGCAACAGTCCAGTTCTTCTTCTCCTTAGCCCAGGTAAGACGCTTCTGACGTTGTCTGTGGTTCAGGACTGGCTTAACAAGAGGAATACGACAACTGTAGCCAAATTCCTTGACACGTCTGTGTGTCGTAGCTCTTGATGCTTTGACCCCAGCCTCAGTCCATTCCTTGTGAAGTTCACCCAAATTCTTGAATCGATTTTGCTTGACAATCCTCATAAGGCCGCGGTTCTCTCGGTTGGTTGTGCATCTTTTTCTTCCACACTTTTTCCTTCCACTCAACTTTCTGTTAACATGCTTGGATACAGCACTCTGTGAACAGCCAGCTTCTTTGGCAATGAATGTTTGTGGCTTACCCTCCTTGTGAAGGGTGTCAATGATTGTCTTCTGGACATTTGTCAGATCAGCAGTCTTCCCCATGATTGTGCAGCCTAGTGAACCAAACTGAGAGACCATTTTGAAGGCTCAGGAAACCTTTGCAGGTGTTTTGAGTTGATTAGCTGATTGGCATGTCACCATATTCTAATTTGTTGAGATAGTGAATTGGTGGGTTTTTGTTAAATGTGAGCCAAAATCATCACAATTAAAAGAACCAAAGACTTAAACTACTTCAGTCTCTGTGCATTGCATTTATTTAATACACGAGTTTCACAATTTGAGTTGAATTACTGAAATAAATGAACTTTTCCACGACATTCTAATTTATTGAGATGGACCTGTATATCT
>CM077250.1:32656862-32701862 GCA_039654775.1 Spinibarbus caldwelli | reverse complement strand
TCATTTTTTTGGTAAGTAGCTATAATAAACTGTATATTATACAGTCAGCTGACCAATATCATGAAATAGACGCAATAAACTAAAATATTACTGATAAGCTATGTGTAATCCTATAATAATAATTGTTTTGTATTACTCTTTAGTCTGCATATCTCAGTGGTCCAGTATTAATTTAAATGAGCTACGAAATATCTCGAAGAAGAAGAAGAAGAAAAAAAAAACGCTTTCCATCTGCTTTCCATCTAATATTCAAACTTTACAAACAGTTTTCTCTTTCTATCTATATCACATTAAGAATTTTGAACATTGTTGGAACATTATAAAGATCAAGGAAATAATAATTAAAATCATGCTTGATTTGAAAGACATCTGGTGTACATTTGTGTGCTAAACAGTTTTGGTACTGTGTGAAATCTGCGGCTGAAGCACAATGAGTTTATTGGATGTCAGACTGCAGTGCATGTGTAAAGAAAGCAGCATAATAACGCTCTTCAGGCAAATGGTTATAATGAACACGAGGGTGTGTGATTCTCGAGGCGTCCTCTGGATGGCGCTGTCTGTCTGCGCTTCAGCCGTCTCATTAGAGTCCAGAGCCCCTCACACAGCATCACACACGTCAACAGTAATGCAGCCTGCATGCAACAAACAGTCAAATCAGTCATGCTGCAGGCCAGACTCTCTCACACCTCACATGACCTACTCACAGCACAAGCTGGATACTAGTGCATGTGTTTTACATGGTTTATGCTTTATATGCATCTGCAGCGGGTAGACTATATGTATTCAGAGTAGAGTGTTTATTCCTGGTAATGAGCGTACAGTCGCAGGTAATGTCGCTGTCTCTCATTGTTCCACGGTGAGCCTCTATTCGGCTCATGCCCTTTTCCGTACCTGTCCTCCCGGAGCAGGTGGACGCGGCGCTTTGTTTTCACGTCATTAATCATTCCTGAAGCTGCACTTGAGACTGTAATGATACGCGCCGCACAATTGCCTTTCTTTGCAAGGCTGCCAAATTGGAGGTGAACGGCCGGAGCCAGACAGCGCTCTCACGTCCCTCGACTGTCTCATCATTTAGCTATTTATCCATCTCAGCCCGTCCGCCGCCGCTCTCGCCGCTTTCCCAGGAGGCCGCGGATTGTGCGGTCTTGGGGGGGTCGCGGGATCAGATTTGCTGCTCAGGGTTTTTGCCTTTGATTGTGTGCCTATAAGTTTGGGATTAAAGACAAATTTCCCACAGGGCTGTGCAGGATTTGCTGCTGCCGTTTAACTGTTTAACCTGGCTTACGCTGGTAGGAGGGGGCGAGTCGGTCGAGGGGTCCTTCGAGACCTGGGTGGGTTGAACCGGAGCCAGTCGGCGTCGATAAGAGCGGGTCGCGAAGGCTATCGGATCAACACCCCCCAAATCTGTACAAACAGAGCATCTCCCTCGAGAGCGCTTGATACAGTCACATCTCAAGATCACGTGGTGGAGAACTGTTTCCTTCAGTGATGCCATTAAAATGTAGGTTACACTTTATTTCGAAAGGCATTTTGCTACTTTGCAATTTTGCAACTACATATTAACTAACTTTTATTAGAGTATTAGTAGACTGTTAGGTTAGGGTTAGTAGTTTAAGTTGACATGTACTTGTAAAGTGACTTATAGTCATAGAGTCTAGAACTTAAAACCACACAACAAAATGTCTGTTTCTTCCTTATCAGGTCTCTGGAGGGTAAATCTTAACACACGACAGCGAGGCCGCAACTTTACCGAAGACAATAAGCAGACTTCATTAATCCGGATGAGGGTGATGAAGCAAACGAGGCGTGCGAGGGACCCTGCACCAGCGGATGAGTGAGGCTCTCAGAATCAGCAGGTGCATCTCTGTTCTGTCAAACACAGTCCGAGCAGATTACACAGATCTGAGGGAGTTTAGCCGCCTGCGGCCGCTGCCTCCTGCTCCTCAAACACAAGCCTCAGGTGTGTTACTGGAGAGCGGCCAGAGCTTTGATGGCTCTCCAGCTACGGATGCGGCCAGGACACATACTCACCTACAAGCGTGTCATTACTGACATATCGACAGGTGCAGACGAGCACAGTCAATGCTATAATACATGAATTCTAGACAGAAGAGCAGCCTATCAACAAGGGCAGACGTGGAAAAGCGGATCTCCTGGGATTCTCCAAATATACGGCATGACGCTATTGATCTTTAATTAAAGCCGGACGAGTGGACGAGAGTTAATTCATGAACTAGTGATAATATTTGTGCTCTGCATGAGGAGGTACATAAAAAGTTATCTATTGTCTGAGCAGTTTATCAGCGCAGTGATGGCGGAACGTTCCGTGCCACGCCTGGGACTTACGAGCAATAACTCAACATTATGGGTCAATTTAAAACGGGCCCTGCGCGCTGATTCTCAGATGTCCTTCGCTGCTGAATGATACTGCCGCTGGATTACTGGAGGTCTGCCGATCCCTCGACTGTCTGGATCGGACTGAATACGACGACACACACACACACACACACACACACACACACACACACACACTCCTCCGGGGACGGCGAGGAAGGGCAGAGGGTGTCTAGATACTGTGATTTCACCCTTTCTAGTCTTATTGATTTCTTCACAGGATGCAGCTATTAACATTGAGCGCGTTCCAGAGGAGCTTGCGGCAGGTATCCAGGCGCTCGGAGTGTGTGAGTGCTGTGCTTTCATAATTAAGGTCAGCTGGGATGCATTAAAGCATTTGAGGTGTTAAAATTGGCGCTCCTCGGAGAGCGAGTTGGCGTCGCTCATGCTCGTAAATCAGGCGCGCTGGAAAGGAGGGCCGAGGTACGGCTGCTTTGAGGAATGGGCTCAATGTCTTCAACAGTCTCACAAAACACTCAACCTGCAGCACTAGCCACTTGCACAATGCATGTTATTAAGTGATGAGTGTTACTCAACCAGTAGAACGGCAGGCACACCTGTCAGGTGACACACAAAGCAGCCAATGAGAGGAGAGAAAGACAATTCAACTTCCTGCTAAGAAAGAGAAAAAAACAAACAAAAAAAAAAAAACCCTATGTAATAACCATTGTAAGATTTTAAATGTATTACTGAAACATTAGCTTTACTTTGACTTATTTTTCCAAGTAGACGGAGCTGTAGATGCATGAGCAAAAAATTCTCATTTATGGAAATGAACCACAAAGCCTTGTCCTTTGGTTTTACTTTTGCAAAAGCATTTCATTCAGAGTCAAAGTGGCAGTCTTGATAATTCATCTACTACAGCATGGTCTCAAAAAGACGGAGCACGTTTAATGAAAATCCTAGTGTTATATTAATGGCATCAGTTTGGATCAGGATGCTGGACGTGAGGCTTGTGCTCTGTATCTCTGAAAGTTTTACAGCCATTTTAGACAAACATAGTGAAATCAGTGGAACGCAGTGAAGACGTCAGTCAGATATATGGTAATGGCTGGAATGTCCTGATTTTAACACCAGTATTTATTTGAGCATTATGTTAAATTGTCCTCATAAAGCTTCACTTGGCAGCTCCATCTTTCTGTTCTCCATCTATGAAGCTCTGAAGTGGACCGGTGGGAGAACAGTCCAACATGGCTGCTTCACTAAGCAAATAATCATCATGCAGACCCTTCAAACAGTCTTTGTGAGGCAGCGATAAAGTTTTCACTGTTGGGTTGAGCGGAAAGATCCGGCGCTTTCTGCAAACGGGGTTCAAAATAATTTTGGTTGAGCTTGATGAACACAGTCAACACTACAGTTGTTGAAAATAAAATGAGATTATTTGCCCCCCCCCCCCCCCCCCCCATGCTGAAGCTTGATGACCGGACTGGAAATATAAGTGCTCATTTTAATGCCCTCTTACTGTAAGCTTCTTGTTGAAATTGTTCTTGGGAAACGGAAAGATTGAATGTCATTATGCGTGATGTTAAACCCAGCCTATGAAATAATTCAGGAGCTATCACATAAAGTATCTTACGCTCTCAGAGGAGGCTTTAAAAGACGATAAGGCTGGGATACAAACGCTAGCTTGAGTCCACGCAAACCAAATTAATCCAGTAATGCCCAGGGCCTGGAGAGAGGGGGGCGGTCTGTTAAGACCACCTTTATTCAGTGGCCCTCAGCCCCCAGAACTAAATGACAGCCGGAAAATCACAGCAGCAGGGTCTTGCACGGTGCATTATGGGCTCCACCGCAGCGCCGGTACAGTAGCGGTCCGATCACCTCTGAATGCCACTGTCACAAAGAACCGCTTTGACCAGATCCTGAAAAACACAATGCACGACGTAAAGGAATGCAACGACACTAACAGCTTTCTGATGCCATGTGTTTTCCTACGATTATATTAGTCTTTGTGACAAAAACATGTATGCATAATTAGCTCTTCACAAATGCACAGTCTTCTGTCGAAGCCTTATTAGATGCTAAATCGTCAATGTTTTTCCATCTTCGCTTTCCATTTTTAAAAAACTCTCACGCAGAGAGCCCTTCTGGAAAGCGCAGCATTTCTGCAAACTTGCCCGTCTTCGGGCCGAGCATTTCTAACAGTAATTTACACCTATACAATTACAGTGCTCTGGAGAAGATATAGTGTCAGTCTCTTCCTATTTAACAGCGCGACCCGTCGCCCTCCGAGGCTCGAGCTGAACGAGTGTTTCCCTGATTAATGGTGGAAAGAGCCAGAGCTCCGAACCCTGCCAGGAGAGGTGGGCTGCTCTCAGCCTTTTTATGGAAATTAACCGCAAAACACAGCCAATTAGAAGTGTGTTATTTAGAGCGACTTTCCCCCCTCTTTTCATTTGGCTGAATAATGACATGGCGTGATATCCAAATCCTCTGTGGCAAATTAATGTGATGTTCGGTCTTTGCCAGCTCCAGGAGCAGCTTGATGCTGGAGGAAAGTTAGGCGCTTGCTGCAATCTCTGACCGGACGAGATTCACGCGAGGTGCTAATGAAACCGACATGTCTTGCGCTCATCACTAAGTGAAAAAATATTCCCTCTCGGCCACAAAACATTTTTATCAAAAGGCTTTAGAGGCGTATAATACAAACCAGTGACATTAAAGAGTGATGTTACAATCTGAAGCACGTCTGTCTGAAAATTTCAAGTTAAAAATACCCTTTCCCTTTTTATGCAAATTAAAATGACACGATTTGTGAAAAAAATCTCCTCTCCGTTGATTTTGGCGCAATGTGCTTATGCAAAAAAAAAAAAAAAAAAAGCGATTCCTCGTTTTTGTGGTGTGTTGAAGAACTCGTGGGGAAGGACCCTGAATGTGCCAGAACACACTGTGGAAGTTTCAAAGGGCAGAGTCTCTAGGAAATCTACTTTTTCTTTGGAAAAATGTCACAGGAGAGATGGGAGATTGGCACCACAAAGGGCCCAAAATAGCACGGGCTGCTACGCATTGTCAGACAAGATTTAGACTGAGGCGCTGACTTTTGTTCTGTGAAGTCTCGGGCCCTGAAAAGGAGATTGGAGGTGTAGAAATTGCAAATTATTTTCTCCTTCTGGATATGCGTAGCTCCCAGTCAGAAAGCGGTGGCTGCCCACACGAGCGAGTTCTTTTACCTGCCGGAGCTGTAGGTTTCGGGTCTGCTCTTATTCCCAGGGTCCCGTCTGTTATCGGTGATGCCCTACACCACGAAAGCCTCGTACACTTAATGCAGCTTCACCCCCGGGACACCTAATAGGATTAGAAATCATTTCTGAAAATTTACAAAAACAAATCACATGGTAGAGCTTAGAAATTGCTAATAATTTCTCCATAGCTGGTAGATCAAAGGAGTGACCTTGCTTAGGCGTTTTTAATGAAGGGGTTAATCTTCTCAAAGGTGACCATTCAGGAGCAGCGGTGTGACCAAATGAAGAATTCAGCCCCGAGATAATCAGCACACAAACGCTCTGAGGAGCGCTGAGGCCGATCGGCCTGTTTTGATCCGATCAGCTCTAAGCCTCGCATATGCGCGACTGGACCTTCAGAGGGAACGATGACCGGACGGTTCCTCTGCCCCTGCCTCAGATAATGATGTGGGTTTTCCTCATCACCGCCGCATTCACGCTGCGTTAGCACAGATGAAACTTTGCAGCGCTGTGTTTGAGTAACGGGGGCTGGACGCCTTCAAAAGTGCAGCGGGAGGAAGAGGAAGATGGCTTAATACAGTACGAGCATCAGCCCAAAACGGATAAGTGCGCTTGGACGTATAATCGTGACTGCCAGAAAATGGGCCTCTCAGTAATTAAGAATAAATGAAATTGCTTATCAATTAGTAAGCAACTGCATACACCATTTGGCTGTGTTCTCAGGGATTAATCAGGGAACCATTGACATTACATTGTTCCATAATTATCATTCATACGTTTTATGGTAATTGGAGAATTTTTCATGGAGGAATTACAATGTCTCGGAAACACCAGACAATATTAACACTCTCAAATATAAACATTAATTAATTTCAGAGCAAAAGAGGAAGGAGATTGATTGTTGGCATGGAAATAGAAAAGCGTTGACTCTCAAACAATGACTGTAAACAACATTAATGAACTGAAGCCATGATGAGAGAATATCCATCACGCTGATAATTGATAATAAGGCATAAAAAGATGCTGTGGAAAAGCACATGCATAAAAAACACATGCCGGTCTCAGAGGGGAGGTGAAGAGCCTCGAACGACCCAAACGCTGAAAACATCTCCATCTCAATCGTGCTGAAAGTGTCTGTTCTACATGAATATGAAAACTGACTATATTAATCAGTTTTGCCCCAACTTGATCAAACTCACCTGCCTGTAAAATTCTAGTAATCTTCAAGACCTTGATTAACTGGTTCAGGAGTGTTTGATCGAAGCTGAACTCTCTAGGGCCAGAGCTGAGGAACCCTGACATAAAACACGGATTTGGGAGGAGCTTATTCATCTAATCCTGTCAATCAAACAGCTGCCTACATCTTTCCAGCAGTTTTATTTCTGTCCTATTACTTTATGCTTTCTATCTGCACAATATAACGAGCAGGCCAACTAGTGAATCGTCACTTGTAAAGCTGGTTCCAAAAGGGTGCTTTTGCAGTGATGCCATAGAAGAACCATTTATGTTCCTTGAAAGAACCTTTCAGTGATCAATTCTTCATGGAACCATCGATGCCAATACACAACAGATTTGTGTCTTAAACAAAGAATTGTGTCCTGAAGTTGCTGCCACCAGAAGAAGGCAAATGTAATGGCACATTTATCAGGTACTGTGTGTGTGTGTGTGTGTAATTCCCGAGGTGACCTTGACCTCAAGTCAAAGTCAAACTCAATCCTTACACACTTGGGCAGTTTATCCGCAGGTCACTCTGAGGTTCCTCACAACAGACCCGAGTCAGAGAGTATTGGCACGAGGTTTAATGAGGTAATTAGTCAAAGGCCATGTTGACCCTGAGAGGGTAATACCTGTGAACTTTTACCCCTTTTACCTCCCTTTCTCTAGGGAGCTGTGAGCCTGTCTTCACATGCTCTCTAAGTGAGGACGACATCCCGACGGTCACACTCCACTCCTGCTGGGTCCGAGCGTTTGATTGGTCATTAGGAGCTCCAGAGGTCTGACACTCGGCCACGAGCTTCATGCTTCATGCTTTGAATCGAGGGCTCTCCAGTCATAAGGACCCAGCTAACCGCATTCGGCTCAATTAATCTGCTCCAAGACAATAGAAATTGTAAAAAGTTGCACCTCGGCCCTCGTGTCGCTGTCATTATAGAGAAAAAAAGACAGAATTAACCCTCACTGCTTCCCTGCATTGATCCCGGGCTTTTATGGTGTCCCTGGAGCGTGGCAGACAATTACAGATATTATTACATCTGCATTGATTTCTTTAAGAGAGCCCGGCGTCTCAAAGCAATTTGAAAAAATTACAGTTCGGAAGTGGGCCAATTAAAATGCCCCGGGGCCCAATGGGGGACATTCAGTCCTCACAACTGTCAGAATGTCACTGTGTTCTCACCTTACGGCGATCAGACAGGCACACACACACACACACACACACACACACTCATGACAGCATGTTCATATTTGGGTGATTTTTGAGCTATGGTAATACGTTTTATAATCACCATTACTGTGGATGAATTTGAGTCAAGTGTGAACACGGCTTATGATCAGTCTTGATTATTAGTCTATTCTAAACATTAGAGAAATGTCAAAGTGTTATAAAATCATTTGCTGATAATTGTAGCCAAACAGTAACAGTTTTCAGGATACTGGTTTAGTTTAGCATCTGCTGTGTCCTAAAGTTTTAGATAGTCAGAACAATGAGAAAATTGTGACATTCAGTCTCTAGTCTTTGAACATGAAGGAAAGTTAACTATAACTGAAAGGAAATACAAGCTTCTTATTTTAGTTCATCAAATGGGCTGTTGATTTGAAAACAATGAAAGGAGTGTCAGAGGTGATAACAGACGCAGCAGTGAATGACTGCTTCCACCACAACTACTACTGCCTTTATTTTCTCCACAGGATTTATCAGAAAGAAAGATTCTACAGTAAAGACCAAACAAACCAGCTGTGAAACGAAACACAGCACAGTTAATTTCTGTGCTCCAACTTCTTTACTGAATGTGATGGAACTACTCATCCCATGAAGCACTGAGTCTGAAACAACAGTACAACATTAAACTACTGACCTACAGAAACTGACTGAGCTCTACTGTTTCACTGCTGTGTGATTGGTGGATCTCTACTACTATTGGTGGATTATGGGTAGTGTAGTTCTTCACCAGCAGTTCAGCAATGCAATTATTATCCTTTTTAATCACACCATTGAGTGATGATATATGATACTCTAGAAGCCATACGTCACCCTCTGAACTTGCTAAAATATTTTTAAATGCCGAAAATCACTTTGGAGAATGGAGAAAATGAGCAGGATTGTTGCTGTTGTGCTTGTTTCTGAAGGAAATGTATTGTTTTTCTGCTCACAGCTCCTTCTTTTTATGTTGTTTCAGTGTGATGGACTCTACACAGTCTGAGGAGCATTTCTCACTGATTATAAAAGTCCGTTAAGAACCAGCGCAGATGCTTGTGTTATTTTCTTTGGCCCGGACGCTCAGCTTTCTCTCCTCAAACACACTGCGAGGAAAAGCAATTTACAGAATTAACCCATTAGCATTATGTGGCGCTCTCAGACGAGACACAACAGGCTTTGATTGAGATGATACAGTGTCATCAAAATAACATGAAGAGGCATTTAGAACAGCGATCCTTCTCCTCGCCATCTCCTTCCCTCCCTTCGGTTTCTTTGTGAATTTCACAGAAGAGGAGGAAAATGCTAATTGCTGTTATGGAACCTTAAAGGAATTAGCTGTGATAAGAGCTGGATGTGATAGTGTTGTGTAGTCTGGGCCGAGCGTGCGCTTCCTACTCGCCCGTATCAGCCGCACACAGAAACAAAGCTCATTGTGAAGTACAGCAAAACAGCACGAGCTTCACCTCTGACTGCAGCCTGTGCTGATATGAGCCACATTCAGTGACATAAACAGAACCGAACGGAAAAGCAGAATGCACGTTATCAGTGTGACTACGCAGAGCGTTTTATTAATCCGTTAAGCGTCTAAATAAGTTTACTTCTCCTGGATTAAATATCCGTATAACAAACACTAACCTAAACAACAAGCCAAACAAATGATGACGCTGTAAGCTGCTTACACTGCATCTGCTGATGCTAAAAGAAATTCTGCTTCTCTGTTTTCATGATAACTAGCCGGATCGTCACTTCCGGCCGGATTACAGCGCTGGAGGGATTCAGCTGCATTTTGTAATCCAGGAAGAGAAGAAAAGAGTTTTCAACACAGGAACACAATGCTAACGCGTGATTAAAGAGAAGCAAAGTCTGGCCGCACATCAAACTATCACAGACAAATTAACCCTCATGTTTTGAAGATGATATTCTTTTTCCCGAAAGTGCTGGTTAATGTTATCGCACTGGACTAACACTTTACTTTGATCACACAAGGTAGAACAACTTCTTAAAAAAATATATATATCTTTTTGAAAGTGAAAATATATTTGTTTCAACCTTTATGAGAAAACAAATTTCCAGTCCTACAGGAGGCTACATACGTGTTATAATGTTTACAGGTACTCCATTTTATTTATTCAAATGTAAAATATTCAGTGTTATTTTAAGTTACTATTATAATTTCTAATATTTAATATTTTGAATTCAATTTTTTTTTATATTTTCTACTTTCATGTTCATTTGGTTAAAGTTTTAGTAATTTTGTTATTTGCTTTTTTGTCACTTTTATTTGTTTTTGTTTTTAAAATATATTTATATAGTTTTTTATACATTTTTATTTCATTTGTAGTTTTAGTTATTTTAATACATCAAGTTAAACTAAATTAAAATAGTAAAATTTGCCTTGGAAACTAGCTGAATTAAAACAAAGTTTTTTATATTTTATTTTATCTTTTTTATATTTTATTTTATCTTTCTCATGGCCGAGTATTGTCTAGTGTTTATCGCTCTCCCAGTGATAGCTACATTACGGAGCTCTTCTGTGTTTTCTAAGTCTAGTTTATTGCCCGATATCTGCCTGCCCTGTAGTTTATAGCCTACCTTGGATCTCCCTTTAGTGTTGTCGTTTTGTACTCTGTTTGCTCCTGCCTGGACTATTGCTCACGTTATCGGATTACCCCTCTTGTCAAGACCTCTGGCTAATGTTCGCAGTTTGGAGACCCACGCTTGTCCTAGGAATTCTCTTGTGTCTTGCCCGTGCCATACTTGTTTGCTGTTGTTTGACCCTGCCTGTGTTTTGACTATGTTTACTAATAAAGCTTTGCGTATGGATCTGCATGTCTCATGCCTCTGTCACTCCGTAACAATTTCAAGTAACAGTTTTTCAATCAGTTTTAGTTTTTGTTTTAGTTAACTACAACTATAACTATATAACCCTGATGTGAATGTATTTTTTTTATTTTTATTTTTATTTTTTGGATTGAAATATATGGAGAACAAAATATATTTATAAAAACATTTATATTCTTAAAATATATTTTCAAAAATATACTACAAATGAACAAAAATATGCAGTATTGATAGAAAATGTAGAAATTGTTAATACCATATTATTGCAAATTTTGGATTCAAGTTTTATAAATAATTAGTTTTCTTTTAAATTAGCAATTTTTGTTTTTGGCACTGAACTCTCTTTTTGGCCTCATTTATCTGAGTTTATGATTGCCTATGATTGCCAAAATTATCCAAAAATGATGCTTTTTTTCACTCAGATCAGATCAGTGAGTCCTACAATCATTCAGCTACAAAAAGAAAATTACCTGTGCTAACTCAAAGAAAACAAGTTGATAAATAGATTGAATCCAATATTTGGTAATAATATAGAATAACGAGAGATTTACGAGCAGCTTTTTAAAAGGCAGGTCATTTTTGACATTAGGTGAAGGATTTTCAGCACAAGGGTTAAATAAATGCACAGTGTTTTGAGCGGCTATCAAAGCCCTCGGGACTTTTTTAACCCCTCATTCTCTGACAAACACGAAGAGCTGCAGGTTCACGAGGTCAGATGGGCTGTCTGGAGGAACTTTACATGCTGCATTGTTTAGGATGAGATAAGAACTAATTGAAAGTGACCGTTGAATTAGGAGCCAAACAAACGGCTGATAGTTTTTAGTCAAATGTGCTGTCAGCTCAGATTTAAAAGCACGGTGGAAGGTGAAGCTGAAGAGGCTGGACGTGTGAGAGCAGAAAGAGGAAGCTTCGTACGGCGAGGCCGTGACGAGCGACTGTCATGCTAATCACTGAGCGCTGGACACAGCGTGACACATGCATTAGCAGACTGAGGCCTGAGTGTGATCCTCTCAAACCTGCCACCATAAAAGCCTAGGACTGAACTGCTGAGTCCAATGACAAAGAACATCAGATCAAATATCAGCCATTTCCCAAATCAAACTCATCCCAGAGCCTCATTCTCTACATGAATCACAAACGGAGAAACACCATAATAGTGTTATTACAGTTTGTTGTGTAACTGTTTGTGTAACTGCTTACACACATTTTCAAAACCTTGCCTCTTTTTTTTTTTTTTTAAACTTAACACACAAATTCAAGAATTGCACACACAAAATGCAAAATGCCTCACATCTCTTGCAAAATGAAGCACTGCATTCAAAATATCACAAATACATCTCAGAAGCAAATATTTGTCTTGCATTGCAAACAGCATTGGCATAATGTTATATTTTTGGATATATCATAAACAGTTATTCAAAACCTAAAGCTCTTCTTTCATGAGCTGATGAATTAGTGTGGCATTTTGATTGGTTGTGTTTGAAAAGGAAAATCAAGATACTTCCTGTTAGAATTGTGTGTTGTGTTTTGCAAAAAGTGTATTATTAAATTGAAAACTGAGTCAAAGGCCAAGAATTAGTGTACAGTTTTGCAGAGTTGGTGTGTGGTTTAGTGTTTGAGTGTCAGGTTTCAGAAAGTGTGATAAGTAAAGATTTTGTGACTAAGCAGTTGAAAAAAAAAAAAATCCCAAAAAACCGTAAAGCAGTCTATATGAATCCAACTCTGTGAGGGACAGACCACAGTTAAAGTCATTATTCATTAATAATCATCCCTTTAAACAAATAACAGCCTACAGGTTTGGACTAACATGAGAGAGATTAAATAATAAGAGTTTTCCAATTAGATTATACTCACAGAAATACTACGTTTGAAAGTAAACTGAATAAAAATTTAGCTTACTTTGCTTTTAGCAATCTGATGTTTTCTGAAAGTAAATAAATAAATAGGCCTAAGAATGTCTTTAACTACTTTAATGTACTTTTTTACATAGTAATATTTAAAAAATACTTGCATGTAATTACGTACATATGTAACTTATTTACTAATTAACTACCTCTACCCATTAACCTACCCAACCTGTCCTAAACTAACCTGTATCCCACCTCAACAGCAGCTAAAGCAGCTAAAGACATCAAGTACACTGTACCTTACAATTAATTTTTATGACTTAAGTGCATAGCAGTTAAAGACACCTAATAAAAGTGGGACCACAAACAATCAATAAACAGAATCTCAAAACTATGCAGCGGCAAACTCTTGACTGGAAACTCTATTCATCAGGACTCAGAGCTTGTGCTGAATAAGAAGATGGTTGAAACTGCATCGGTGTAAAAAGAAAACATCTGTGTGATCGTGTGTGAAAACATCTGAAAAGCACTTATAGTTTTGAGAATTGTGTCACTGCTTGAAGAGTTTTGTGCAGCAAAACTAGTTTTAGCAAACCAGAACACAATGCTGCAGTTTCAGGTGTGTGTTTAATTGCATGGACTCAGTAATCATGAAATCAGTCGTTAAATGAAAGTATGAGTGAAGGTTAAGGAGTTTGCAGCACTTCTTTGTCTTCTTGACTGAAGTCAGTGGCTGGAAACACACAGATTATTTGAAAGCTTTCATTAGCATGTCATTTAGCAGAACAACAGACGGAAGGTGTTCGGCTGGGACGCGTTCACACTTTGCCGTAGCATTAATTGCTCGATAAATCTGTCAGAAGTGGTGCATGATCGACTGTATTTGTGTTTCTGGTAGAGGACGTGTTCAGTCATTAATTCGTACTGCAGGTAAGAAGAACCTCATCAAACCATTTTAAAACGACATGCGATCCACGGGCTGCCGATCCTGACACATGCGTGACGTCTGATGTAAATCATCACACGTTCCTCCAAAACACAGTCGGAAATATAATCGGGAAGCTGCGCGGGAAATGCTCTCTGTCAAACTCCAGCACCAGCCTTTTTTAAGTGCATCAATTTGCATTTCCCTCCATCAGTGGCACTTTTCCGCTCGACTTCACAGGGACGGCATTTATTTCGCTTTGAGGGAGAAATGAAGGGAACGGCGTGCCTAAAAGTAGAGAGAGAGAGATGTTGCGAGAAAAACACAGGCCTGCCGCCCCAGACTGCTGTCCTCATTGAAAAGGAAATGACACCATGACAAGCTTCATCCAGGGCCGCGTGCAAATGGGCCGCTCTTAGTGCTATTTGTCCGTGTTGTGATTGGCAGGCGTCCCCTCCTCTGCGCCATCAGTGTTCGGCCTCCATTAGACACACAGAGGAATAATTGCCCTCCGGGTCACAGCGGCACGCTAACACTTACATTTGCGTCTGAACCGACGTGCCGTTCTCTCTGTGCCTGTTAAAATGTGTGCATTTACACAGGAGCCATAACTAGTGGCTACGAGAGAGATCCGCCTCACCTTCACACACCGCTGGAGACGCCTGATTCTTCATCTTCCTCAGATGATGCCAAGCCTCAAACAACATACAAAACTACCGAATTGTGCTATAAGTTTAATCGCAACATATAATTATTGCAGTTAATAGGGTTCACCATCTGTTTGATTATGTCATTAACTAACTGCATGAATTTTACTGTACATTTCTGCCACATGGACATTACCTTGATAAGCTACTACTAAATATAATGTAGAAACTTTAAAATAGAAACTTTAATTTTCTGTAAAGCTGCTTTGCAATGATTTGTATCATGAAAAGCGCTATACAAATGAACTTGAACTGAATAGAATTGAATTCTTGTTCCAGAGACAGACAGACAGACAGACAGACAGACAGAGACTCATAGACAGAAAGACAGACAGACAGACAGACTCACAGACAGAAATACAGATTCACAGACAGACAGACAGACAGACAGACAGACAGACAGACAGACAGACAGACAGGCAGATTCACAGACAGACAGACAGACAGACAGACAGACAGACAGGTAGATAGATAGATAGATAGATAGATAGATAGATAGACAGACAGACAGACAGACAGACAGACAGACTCACAGACAGAAAGACAGACAGACTCACAGACAGAAAGACAGACAGACTCACAGACAGAAAGACAGATTCACAGAGATACAGACAGACAGACAGACAGACAGACAGGCAGATTCACAGACAGACAGACAGACAGACAGAAAGACAGACAGGTAGGTAGGTAGATAGATAGATAGATAGATAGATAGATAGATAGATAGATAGATAGATAGATAGATAGATAGATAGATAGATAGATAGACAGACAGACATACAGACTCACAGACAGACAGAAAGACAGACTCACAGACAGAAAGACAGACAGAGACAGATTCACACACAGACAGACAGATTCACAGATAGACTCACAGACAGACAGATTCACAGACAGACAGACAGACAGACAGACAGACAGACAGATTCACAGACAGACAGATTCACAGACAGATTCACAGACAGACAGACAGACAGACAGATAGACGGACAGACAGACGGACAGACAGACAGACAGACAGACAGACAGACAGACAGACAAATTCACAGACAGACAGACAGACAGACAGACAGACAGATTCACAGACAGATTCACAGACAGACAGACAGACAGATTCACAGACAGACACACACACACACACACACACACACACACACACAGTCCATAATAACTATTCAAATTGTGATGCTCAGCAGCATCTGCTCATTAGAGAGCTCTAGTGATTAAACATTCATTACTGATGATATTATCAACATAATATGAGAGGAAAATAAACTTGAGTTTGACTATGTCTCTCTTTAATGACAGCAGCACTGGAAAGGATAAAAAGTATCTCCTCTTTGTTTTTGTGTTTTGTGAATCTTTAAGCTGTGTGCAGGTTTAGAGTTTGAATCCCATGTGCTCTGCATTATAATGTGTACACAGATCATGTCAGATATTGTTTGTCAGCACTAAGACTCGTTTGAATGGACTTACTGCTCTGATAAAGAGCACGATGTCTCAGCTGCCAGGATGTTGTGACAGAAGATTCATGACAACAGAACAGAATCTGTATCAAACGCGTGGAGATCATGGAGAGATGCCACAAAGAGCTCAAAGGAATGCTGACGATGACCTGTGACTTCAGGGGCATTCGTTCATGAGATTACTGTATGTCTGTTCCTTATAGCACACACTCCCACCCATCCTATCTGTAAGATTCATTAAGGAGAAGAGATTGATAATGCTCTGATAATGAAACGCCGTTAATAGAAAAATGTGCGTGGTTTAATTAAGGGCCGTGTAATGAATCCTTTTAGTCATGCTGAATGTCAAGTGCACAGACCAACTGCGCTGCTGTTTCATCTTTAAAATGGAGATTTTTCTCAGCTCTTTTATAAAGAACATAATGCATAAAGTATATGTGAAATAAGAGCATAGAAATCTTGAACTGTCTGACCATAAGTCTAAGCAGAGCTGTATAAAGACAAGCTGTTTGTAAAGGTCAGATTTCTGTCTGTCCGCTCACCTCTGAAAGCACTAACGGTAGCGCTTTTCCTCTTAAGCCCGAGCGATCGCAGCGTTTTTTTCTTTGCCGGGGCCTCCTGCCTCTCACGGCCAAATAAAGCACAGCTTTATAAAAGCTGGTGAAACAAAATAGCAGAGCGCTCGGCGGCTAAGAGCTGCATTTTCCTTTTCAGCATGTTTCTCATCAGTTCTTTTCATATCGCTGACTGACACAAATCCAATATGGCTACTTTTGTTTAACGAAGTGCATTAATGAAGAGCTCTCCTGCTAAATACATCTTTATTCTGCTATTAGCGCGGCTGCTTGAAGCAGGAGCTGAAGGAGGGCGTCTGAGAGCCTTCAGAGTCGAGGCATTGAGAGGCACTTTCCCATCAATCAGGCCTTGTGTCCAGTAAGTGGCGCTTACATTTACATGAAATATTCATAAAGCATTCACTCATGGTCTCCAGCACTGTAATCTTCGCCCTCCACCCCCTGAAATAGCTACAATCACGTCGACTTATGGGATGCGTCCTCCTCGTCCAGCGGCTGTCCTGCCGTGAGAAAGAGCATCTGGAGCATCAAAGGTTCTGCTACATGTCTGATGTTTCCATACGGAGACCAGGCGATCAGCAGTGATTGAGAAAAACAGCAGTATTCATCACCACAGAACATCATGACAGAAGAAGCTCATGTTCTCATGTTAGCAGGTTCAGCCGATGGGTTGTGACTCATAAATATGTCTCAGGTCTGCGCTGATGAATAAAACAATGACTGAATCCAGAGCCTGCTCACGTCATGTCTGCCAAGCCAGAGCCTACTCACAAGATGGCCGCCACTCAAGAGCCTCTTTGCAAGATGGCCGCCAGCCCAGAGTCTCTTCGCAAGATGGCCGCCAGGCCTGAGTATATGTACCCGGCCAAGATGGCCATATTTCTTGAGCCTCGCAACGCCACTGCCGTCATGTCAGAGCCTCTTTATGTCATGGCTGCTACTCCAGAGTCTCAACCCATCATGACTGCCATACCAGAACCTACAGTCAAGATGGCTACCACTCCAGAGCCTTGTCATGCCAAAGCCACCTTCCCAGAGCCTCATCATGCCACAGCTATCATGCAAGCTTCCCTATAGTGCCCAAGGCTATAGTGCCCAAGCTCCTGCGGATGTGGAGCTTGGGCCAGGACTGATAAGAATGATTGCCAGTGTGATGGACCCACCTCTGATGTCAGTGTGAGCAACTGGCATCCCCAGGGCCTCAGCACTGGCTATCACAGAGACTGTTTCCCTATCCTCAGTGCTTCTTGTTATGGCGGGTAGCCATCCTGTGTGTTTGGGCTACTCACTGCTCTGTTACCCAAGTCCACGAGTCTGCCCCAGAGGTCTCTCCTGTCCATGAGTCTGCCCCAGAGGCCTCTCCTGTCCATGAGTCTGCCCCAGAGGCCTCTCCTGTCCATGAGTCTGCCCCAGAGGCCTCTCCTGTTCATGAGTCTGCCCAAGAGGCCTCTCCTGTCCATGAGTCTGCCCCAGAGGCCTCTCCTGTCCATGAGTCTGCCCCAGAGGCCTCTCTTGTCCATGA
Source organism: Spinibarbus caldwelli (assembly GCA_039654775.1). NCBI lineage: Eukaryota > Metazoa > Chordata > Actinopteri > Cypriniformes > Cyprinidae > Spinibarbus > Spinibarbus caldwelli. The sequence goes on along the minus strand of CM077250.1, from coordinate 32,683,987 downwards.
GTCTGCCCCAGAGGCCTCTCCTGTCCATGGGTCTGCCCCAGAGGCCTCTCCTGTCCATTAGTCTGCCCCAGAGAACTCTCCTGTTCATGAATCTGCTCCAGTGCCTCCAGAGGTGGCGGCATCCACTGCAGAACCTCCAGAGGTGGCGGTGCCCACCTCTGAAGTCCCACACAGTCTGTCCTGTCACAGCCAAGGAGGCCGTCCATTAACTCTTTGCCTGCCCTATCACGGCCATGGAAGCCTTTTCTGAACTCTCAGTCTGCTCTGTTGTGGCTATGGAGGCTGCTCAAGAACTCTCTGACTGTTCTGTCACAGTCAAGTGGTATGTCCATGTCTCTGCTTCTCTGGCTCCATGCTCCTCTGGATCTGACCTGATGATCTCCTGCTCCACTGCACCACAGTCCTTTGCTCCATGGCCCAGGTCCTCCAGGTCTCCAAGGCCCAGGCCCACCACGGCTCCACTACCCAGATTTGCCACTGCCCCATGGTCTAGGTCCACCAGTGCTCCACAGCCTAGTTCTGCCATTGCCCCATGATCCTGGTCCATCACTGCTCCCAGCTCCAGGCCTGCCATTGCTCCATGCTCCAGGTCCTGTTCCTCTTCACGGGCCTGGCTCTCCATCCCGACCCCTGGACTACTTCTGTTACTTTTGTTGTTTTGTGTGATTTAGGCATCTGGAGCCACCTTTTTGAGGGGGAATATGTAATGTTTGTTTTGGGTTTTGTTTCTTGTTCATTGTTTTTTATGTCTTATTTTGTCATAAGTCATGGATCCTGTTTAGTCATCTGGTTCCCTTATCCTCATGTTATCCTGCCAAGTGTATGTGTAATGTTCTGATTGGTTGTCTTGTTCATGTGTCTTGTTCTCATTGCTTATTGTCCTGTCATGTGGTTCTCAGTTATGTTTGCTCATTGGTTGGTTTATGTCATATGACTCTCATTGTTTAGTATTTATAGCCCTCCTGTTGCCCTTGTCTGATGTCGAGTATTGTTTCTGAAACCTCTGTTGGTGAGTTCTTGGTTTTGTTTATGTCAAGTCTGCTCATGCTATGTCTGCTCATGCCAAGTCAAGTCAAGTCTATTTCAAGTCAAGTCAAGTCTTTGTTTATTGTTTGGACACTTTTGGATCAAATAAAGCTGCACTTGGTTTCTCACTATGCTCGCCTCTAGTGGAATCATTACAAAAGTGTAACTGATTTTAACAATACTACTGTGTGTTACTATTATAGTGCTATAATACTGTGTTTCGTGTATATTTACAATAGTGTAATTACTTAAAGTGCACCTATTATGCCCCTTTTTAAAATATGTAATATAAGTCTCAGGTGTCTGTGAAGTTTCAGCTCAAAATACCCCTCAGATCATTTATTATATCATTTTGAAAATGCCTACTATTTTGAGTGGAAGCAGAAACACACTGTTTTTGATGTTTTCAAACATCTGTTTGGTTTTGATTATCATGTCTATCATGCTGAAATCATGCGTTTTAAACCATATCAGTTTAAGCTTCTGATATAGGGTTTTCTGAGCGCACACATCCGAAGCACGTGCAAAGAAAGCAGCTGTCACATGGCATGTGAGTATTAAACTAAGCTCTCTTTCATGTCTTATTGCGCTTAAATTGTCAAATACACACAAGTTTATGTTAAAAACACATATGTTACAAAAACACAGTCGGTTATGTCTGTGAAGGTAAACAGCTTGGAAAAAAAATCACATGTTTATATTACATGTTAAGTGACAGCAGCGTAATATACGTCTACGCTGTTAATATGACTCAAACCATAAAATGAAAACGGAAAATCACTCACTGCTCTGGACTGAGTAATGTCCATAGCTTTAATAAGATGACATTTCTTACTTGAATGCTGCTTTGAAATGTTGCAGTGTGAAGGTAAACAAGGCGGATTGTGCACGGCTCACTCAGGGCGGGTCTCTGCTAATACGGCAGTGTCCGTCAACAGTCATGGGCGGGGCTTGTAAAGTGTGACTTCACACTTTATGGATTCTGTGAACAGCTTGTTCTGAGACACAGCTCATGATTTATGGGGAAAAAAAGGAGCGGGTGGATTTTTATCATTATAGGGTGGTTGTGTGCACACACTGCCAACACAAATTTATGTTCAAACAACATGTAAAAGTGAATTTTGCATAATAGGTGCCCTTTAAAGTGTAACCTAAAGTCAATTGGTGCAATAAAATTATTGGCAACATTTTACAAAAAGGTCTTATTTGTTAACATTATAATGCATTTATTATTGTAAACTCACAACAAGCAACATATTTGTACAGCATTTACTAACCTTTGTTAAGGTTACTGACTTACACACAAATCCAAGAACTGCACACACAAAATGCCCCACATCTCTTGCAAAATGAAGCACTGCATTCAAAATACACATATCACACATATCAAAAGAAAACATTTGCAAACACCTTTGCCATAATATTAATTCCTGTTAGATTTTTGTGTGTTACATAGTGTGTTGTGTTTTGCAAAAAGTGTTTTATGAAATTGAAAACTGAGTCAAAGACCTTGAATTAGTGTATGGTTTTGCAGATTTGGTGTGTGGTTTAGTGTTTGAGTCTCAGGTTTCAGAAAATGTGTGACAAGTAAAGATTTTGTGTGTAAGCAGTTGAAAAAAAAAACTGTAATCATGATCACGTAATGTAACGCGTCCTAATGTTACTGCATAGCAACACCTTAGCAACCACAAACAACACCCTTGTAGCACCCTTCAGCTGTTTTCCAGCAGACTCTCGGTGGTGTTCTGTATTCTGTAGTTCAGTGTCTGATGGCGTATCTCTATCTCCATGTGAAATCTGCGGCTGCTTCATCATCATGGAAGAGTGTGAACTCCAGCTGGAGGCTGAGGCACTCATATCTCTGCCGCTCTTTACATACGAGCTGCTGTTTGCTCAACGCCGGAGACTCTGAACAGGTCCAGCACGCTCATTTGCAATTCTTATTGCTGTAAAAGTTAATCTATCCCGAGCAATAAATCAGAGGACACTCATCTTAAGAGAATGTTCTGCTGCCGCCTCCAACGGGATGATTTTACAAACACAACTGAGCTAACACAGATTTATTACCTCCGTTTATATAACTCATATTAGGAATTCATGGACCTGGCAAAAGGGATTAGAGCATTTATTTCAGGCAGGGAGATGATCCTGTCATTAATGGTCGATACTTTCATCATGGTGTCGAATTCGCCCCGTGACGAGTCGCGGCGGACATATCAGGATTGTGCAGCTGTATTCGTTATCTGCTAGCGACCCGCTCTGCACACGCTACACCGACCGGCAGCCATCAGACGTGGATTAGGCTGTCAATCACAGGGCCATGGCGTATTCCGTGCTACGCTTTTGCTCAAATGTCAGTGAGATCAGAGTCATTTCTTGGCTAATTGCATCTCGTTCGCCCTTAATGCTGCTCGTTTAATGGTTTTGTTAGACTGTGTGACAGGACACCGTTTCTGCAGAGACGACAGAAATACAGCCAGAGTTCACCGCGTGTTTCTTCACATCCATTTCATCTTCATTGTCCCTGTATTAGCGACCATTTTGGAGGCGAAGGTTTCAACATTAACACAAACTTTACTGTTGTTATTGGAGTGCAAACTCCAGACAATTCCGAGTTAAGCTGAAAAATTGGCATGTTTTCTTGAACTCACGCAGGCCTTTGTGACACAGAGCGTCTCCCAATGACCTATTACAGTTTTTTTAAGCTGCTTACACACATTTTCAAAACTTTGCCTCTTTTTTTTCAAAACTTTACACACAAATCCAAGAATTGCACACACAAAATGCAAAATGCCTCACATCTCAAAATGAAGCACTGCATTCAAAATATCACAAACACATCTCAAAAGCAAACATTTGTTTTACGTTGCAAACACCTTTGCCATAATATTATATATTTGGATATGTCATATACACACAGTTATTCAAAACCTAAAGCTCTTCTTTCATGAGCTCCTGTGTACATTTCTGTACAAGATTGAAAGTAACTGGCAGAGAGATGTTGAAAAATTCATGGTAAACACAAACCAAACTTCTTTTTACTGTAAGTATTTGTTGTGTAGATTTATGTTTTTAGGCCTGTTCTAAAGCCATGTTGGTGTTCAGTAAAGCACATGTGAGGAGTTAGTGATGAATTAGCGTGGCATTTTGATTGGTTGTGTTTGAAAAAGGAAATCAAGATACTTCCTATTAGATTTTTTGTGTGTTACATAGAGAATTGTGTGTTGTGTTTTGCAAAAACTGCTTTATGAAATTGAAAACTGAGTCAAAGGCTGAGAATTAGTGTATGGTTTTGCAGATTTGGTGTGTGTTTCTGCTGTTTGGGTGTCAGCTTTCAGAAACTGTGTGACAAGTAAAGGTTTTGTGTGTAAGCGTGTTGCGATCTGCCTGTGGAGTCCGTTTCCCAGCCTGTGGGATATTGTTCCATATCAGCCGACGACTGACCGATATCCTATACTGGATTACAGCCATATTATGTGTCGTGTTACAATGAAGCAGAAAGCTGAAGTCATCTGTTTAAAGCACTGCGTTCAGAATCCCTTAGAAATACTGGATGAATAGCGCGAGACCCTCATTAACACGAAGAAATCAAACAGCGGCTCATAACACAAGCGCTGACACCTAATCTGTTTTCATTCTGTGTCAAATCACACCATACTGCCGTCAAAGGTTGAGTTGAAATTGTTCGAGGCTCTAAGCAGTTTATAAGTGTAGCGCTAATCTGCAGCGGACTTTACATGCAAATGACGCGCGCTCTGTTCCATCGGCCTGTTCCCTGATGGAGGGAACATGAATGTATTTGAGTATTAGTGCCGCTCATCTGAATGTGTTTGGATCTGTCTTCTGCTGCAGTTCTTCAGCTCTGAAGACAAACATTTTATTAGACACAAGCTCATCCTCCAGACTGATGGAAACATCTGAGCTACTTATGATGCTTTAACATTAAAGTGGATGAAATAAATGTTACTGTTCAGAAACAAGTGAACAAAAGCCTTTATTCTTAAAAAGATGTTACAGTTTTTCTCGATTGCTAACACACTATAACTGATTCATTTGGCTCAATTTTCCAAACCATTCATACAGTTCTTGAAACAAAGACACGTTTCTCAAAACTTTTAACACATTTCACCTGTTTGCACACACGTTCCAATTTGCTCAGTGTTTTCTGTAAAACTCTACACAAAAACGCCATCATTTTGCAGAGGTTTAACCATATTCTCATTCAGAAAGCACAAACACAATATAATTAACTCAAGCATCAAAAAATGAACTCAAACAGCACACATTTATCCATGTGTGAACATTCAGTAACAAAACTGATGACACACAGGTCAGAATCTCAGGATGATATGAACAAGAGCACAAGTGATTCTGTGTTTTGGAAAATGAATCCTGGTAGTGAGAGACAAAGAGGAATTGGAGGAGAAAATAAAAGTGAAGGGGATGAGGTCAAAGGTAATTTGTTTCTGATGAAATACAAAGCACTGCAGTTGACCATAATCTTCTGCTTGGACTGACCATGAGGGAAGTTTTCCTACAGGTTTCAATATTACTGACACTTACAATATAATGACAGTACATAGCAGCAGTACTTCAGATGAGAGAACTTTCACTATTCTATGTTCAGTAAATACTGTAGTACATGTTATACACCCTCAAACTCATTACTGTTGAATTGATTTGTAGCCAAGTATTCCTTACATGTACTCTATTTGTGCAGAACTGAGAGATGACTGTCTAGGGGAGGCAGAGAAGTCTCAAAGAAACTTCTATAACAAATAATGATACTACCAATACTGTAATTCAGTTTCACAGAGGTTGCTGAATGAATGAATTAATTCATTATTTATTTATTTCTGTAAAGTAACTGACAGTATATTCCAATGTGTGTTTACTGTATATTCAGTTGTTTGGTCTTTGAACTTTTCTCTAGTGCTTTTCATCTACTGTAAGATCTCTTTACAGTAGTGTAATGAAAGTAAACATTTCTTAAAGTTTATTGCTGAATTTTACTGTATCTGCACTCCTCTATTTATGTTGTATGCTGTAACAGACATTGACTATCAAAAGGATTCCTGTTTCCCAAAAGGAGGTTTTAGTAACAGTGTTTTGAACTGATCTCACTGGTGTTTTCTAGGCAGTGGAGTAGTCAGTGTATTTGGCAGGTTTGTGCATCATCTGTGTAACGGGGCTGATGAGACAAGAGGCGTGCGGATCCATGTGCAAGCTTTTATTTAGAAATATAGTCAAATCACAGGCAGGGTCAAACAACGGCAAACAGGTATGGCAGGGACAAGACAAAGAGTAATCCTAGAACAAGCGTGGGTCGACGATCGGCGAACAATATCCAACAGGGCAAGGCAGAGAGAGTAAATCCAGGTACACAGCAAACAGAGTCCGAACGGCAAGGCAAGGGTTAATCCAGGAAACACGGGCAGAAATCGAAACACGAGAAAACAGGCAAGACTAAGACAACTCAGAGGGCTTTGTAGGGTAGCTATCACTAGGATATTTGCGTACAATACTCGGCGATCTGACTGAGGAAGTCCATAGCTTAAGTAGTGTGTGTGATTGCGAAATGGGTATCAGGTGTGAGCATGTGATTAAGGAAATGGCTGCTGGGAAATGAAGTCCAGGGTAGTGTGTGGTGAGAGAGTCAATGTGATGGAAGGGTGACCTCTGGTGGCGAACAAATGGAGGTCCATGGACCAGATTCATGACATAGCCCCCCCCCAAGGAGCGGCGTCCAGACGCTCCAAACATTACACAATCCAAGAGGGAGGTGGAGCGGAGGCGGAACAGAGGGAGGGACGGAGGGCCAGGTCCACTTGGGAGTGGAGAGGTCGAGGACCGAGGCAGAACAGGGCACCAAGGCGGAGCAGGCGGGACTGGAGCCCTCCAGGGCGGCGCAGACGAGGCTGAAGCCCTCCAGGGCGGCGCAGACGAGGCTGAAGCCCTCCAGGGTGGCGGATAGAGCAGGAGACCTCCACAGCAGAGTAGGAGAACAGCATGATGGATCAGGAGAGCACCACAACGCATCAGGAACCCACAGCAGAGACTGGGACCTAGGGAAAACTGAGACACAAGAAGGAGAGAGAACATGTACGGAACCAAGAATCGAGGCAGGGAACATGGGAAGTCTATCCACATTTTTCCTAGTGGTAACTGAGCGGGTAGGCAGTTCACAATCAGCCACCATGGCTAGTTCAGAACGGGGTGAGAGTTCAAAGGCGGGTTTAGAGCAGGGCAAATGTTCAAAAGCGGCCTCCGTGGCCGTGACAGGGCAGGACGAGAGTTCAGGGACAGCCCTTCTGGCTGTGACAGGACAGGACGAGGATACATTGACGGCCTCCATAGCCGTGACAGGGCAGGACAAGAGCTCACAGACGGCCTCCTTAGCCATGACAGGACAGGGCGAAAGCTCACAAACGGCCTCCTTAGCCATGACAGGACAGGGCGAGAGTTCACAGACGGCCTCCTTAGCCGTGACGGGGCAGGGCGAAAGTTCACCGGTGGTTACCACTGACTCCTCTGAAGGTTCTGCAGCGGTTGGCGCCACCTCCGGAGGTTCTACAGTGGCAACCGTCTCCTTGACCACGACACGACAGGCTGAGAGTACATTACTGGGCGCCACCACCATAAAAGGATCTGAAGCGAGCACCACTGCTTCAGGAGGTTCTGCAGCAAGTGCCACCTCCTCTGGAGAAGCTGCAGCGGGTGCCATCGCCTGGGGCGGTTCTGTGGTGGTATACGCAGCCCAAATGCAACATAAAGCGATCCCCATCATGGGAAGCGCTTCGGACAGGTGAATAGGAGCAGGAACAGGAGGGTTAAAGTGAGCTGGTTTGGGGATACCAGCTGCACGTGCCGACACCAGTGCTGCATCCCTCACACTGGATACCAGACTGAGAACTCGAAGCACTGACCTTGAATATCTGGGTGTGACGGACTGGACGTCACAAGACTCTGGATGATCAGTGGTGACGTGACGTGGTTCTGGAGGGTCAGTGGTGACGTGAAGGGACTCTGGAAGATCTGCTGAGACGTGAAGAGACTCTGGAAGATCAGCGGAGACATGAAGAGGCTCTGTAAGATCAACGGAGACGTGAAGAGGCTCTGGAAGGTCAGCGGAGACGTGAAGAGGCTCTGGAAGGTCAGCGGAGACGTGAAGAGGCTCTGGAAGGTCAGCGGAGACGTGAAGAGGCTCTGGAAGGTCAGCTGAGACGTGAAGAGGCTCTGGAAGGTCAGCTGAGACGTGAAGAGGCTCTGGAAGGTCAGCTGAGACGTGAAGAGGCTCTGGAAGATCAGTTGAGACGTGAAGAGGCTCTGGAAGATCAGTTGAGACGTGAAGAGGCTCTGGAAGATCAGCTGAGACGTGAAGAGGCTCTGGAAGATCATCTGAGACGTGACGAGACTCTGGAAGATCAGCTGAGACGTGACGAGACTCTGGAAGATCAGCTGAGACGTGACAAGACTCTGGAAGATCAGCTGAGACGTGACGAGACTCTGGTAGATCAGCTGAGACGTGCTGTGGCTCGTGACGATCAGCTGAAACGTGACTTGACTCTAGGAGATCAGCTGAGACGTGAAGTGACTCTGGATGATCAGCTGAGATGTGAAGTGACTCTGGATGAGCAGCTGTGATGTGACTTGATTCATGACGACCAACTGTGACTTGACTTGATTCATGACTGGCAGCAAGGACATGACGAGGTGTTGTTGTGGCCGCCATTTTTTGAACGTGCTCTGGTTCGGCCACCATTTCAGTCACAGATGCGGTGTCGCGTGCCTCATCGGCAACACCCACAGTGAACGAAGAGCCAGCACATAGCAAAGCATAGTCCAAAAAATCAGTTAAACTACAATTAAACTTCCCCTCAGGTAAACATGACTTGATTGGCTCACTTAATCCGAAACGGAAAATGTCTTTTAGTATAACCTCATCAAAGGGAATCCTATGTGCCAGCTCACAGAATTGAATGATGTACTCTTCAATAGATAAACTCCCCTGTCGCAGATCGAGCAGCTGGTCGAATGGGTCCATACCTGGCCAGGGTTCCTTCGAAAAGCCGCTGGATCCTTGTGTGGCCGAGTATTCTGTAACGGGGCTGATGAGACAAGAGGCGTGCGGATCCATGTGCAAGCTTTTATTTAGAAACATAGTCAAATCACAGGCAGGGTCAAACAACGGCAAACAGGTATGGCAGGGACAAGACAAAGAGTAATCCTAGAACAAGCGTGGGTCGACGATCGGCGAACAATATCCAACAGGGCAAGGCAGAGAGAGTAAATCCAGGTACACAGCAAACAGAGTCCGAACGGCAAGGCAAGGGTTAATCCAGGAAACACCGGCAGAAATCGAAACACGAGAAAACAGGCAAGACTAAGACAACTCAGAGGGCTTTGTAGGGTAGCTATCACTAGGATATTTGCGTACAATACTCGGCGATCTGACTGAGGAAGTCCATGGCTTAAGTAGTGTGTGTGATTGCGAAATGGGTATCAGGTGTGAGCATGTGATTAAGGAAATGGCTGCTGGGAAATGAAGTCCGGGGTAGTGTGTGGTGAGAGAGTCAATGTGATGGAAGGGTGACCTCTGGTGGCGAACAAATGGAGGTCCATGGACCAGATTCATGACAATCTGATGCCAAAGTTTGATTTTGACTGAAGATAATATGCTTTTGACTAGAATATTTGGTTTTGAGCTGGAAGTTTGAGGTTTGTGCAAGTTGGTGTATAGTTTTGAGATTGTGTTTATAGTTGTGAGAAAATGGTGAATTGTTTCATGAATTGTGTGTTAGCAATCGAGAAAAACTGTAATAATGCAGGTATTTTAGTAATTTTGCACAATTATTCATTCCCCTAAATATTTCTCATTCAAGTCCTTAACAATAAATGTTGGGTTTCCATGTTTTATGAGGACATAAATACCTGAATATGTGGAAAGTTGAAGCAGGTCTGAAAACATACAGTGGGTACGGAAAGTATTCAGACCCCCTTAAATTTTTCACTCTTTGTTATATTGCAGCCATTTGCTAAAATCATTTAAGTTCATTTTTTTTCCTCATTAATGTACACACAGCACCCCATATTGACAGAAAAACACAGAATTGTTGACATTTTTGCAGATTTATTAAAAAAGAAAAACTGAAATATCACATGGTCCTAAGTATTCAGACCCTTTGCTCAGTATTTAGTAGAAGCACCCTTTTGATCTAATATAATCTTTTTGGGAAAGATGCAACAAGTTTTTCACACCTGGATTTGGGGATCCTCTGCCATTCCTACTGGCAGATCCTCTCCAGTTCTGTCAGGTTGGATGGTAAACGTTGGTGGACAGCCATTTTTAGGTCTCTCCAGAGATGCTCAATTGGGTTTAAGTCAGGGCTCTGGCTGGGCCATTCAAGAACAGTCACGGAGTTGTTGTGAAGCCACTCCTTCGTTATTTTAGCTGTGTGCTTAGGGTCATTGTCTTGTTGGAAGGTAGACCTTCGGCCCAGTCTGAGGTCCTGAGCACTCCGGAGAAGGTTTTCGTCCAGGATATCCCTGTACTTGGCCACATTCATCTTTCTCTCGATTGCAACCAGTTGTCCTGTCCCTGCAGCTGAAAAACACCCCCACAGCATGATGCTGCCACCACCATGCTTCACTGTTGGGACTGTATTGGACAGGTGATGAGCAGTGCCTGGTTTTCTCCACACATACCGCTTAGAATTAAGGCCAAAAAGTTCTATCTTGGTCTCATCAGACCAGAGAATCTTATTTCTCACCATCTTGGAGTCCTTCATGCAGGCTTTCATGTGTCTTGCACTGAGGAGAGGCTTCCGTCGGGCCACAAAGCCCCGACTGGTGGAGGGCTGCAGTGATGGTTGACTTTCTACAACTTTCTCCCATCTCCCAACTGCATCTCTGGAGCTCAGCCACAGTGATCTTTGGGTTCTTCTTTACCTCTCTCACCAAGGCTCTTCTCCCCCGATAGCTCAGTTTGGTCGGACGGCCAGCTCTAGGAAGGGTTCTGGTCGTCCCAAACGTCTTCCATTTAAGGATTATGGTGGTCACTGTGCTCTTAGGAACCTTAAGTGTAGCAGAAATTTTTTTGTAACCTTGGCCAGATCTGTGCCTTGCCACAATTCTGTCTCTGAGCTCTTTAGGCAGTTCCTTTGACCTCATGATTGTCATTTGCTCTGACATGCACTGTGAGCTGTAAGGTCTTATATAGACAGGTGTGTGGCTTTCCTAATCAAGTCCAATCAGTATAATCAAACACAGCTGGACTCAAATGAAGGTGTAGAACCATCTCAAGGATGATCAGAAGAAATGGACAGCACCTGAGTTAAATATATGAGTGTCACAGCAAAGGGTTTGAATACTTAGGACCATGTGATATTTCAGTTTTTCTTTTTTAATAAATCTGCAAAAATGTCAACAATTCTGTGTTTTTCTGTCAATATGGGGTGCTGTGTGTACATTAATAAGGAAAAAAAATGAACTTAAATGATTTTAGCAAATGGCTGCAATATAACAAAGAGTGAAAAATTTAAGGGGGTCTGAATACTTTCCGTACCCACTGTACATCCTGTTTAAAATTAATACATTTTTAAGAAGGTGCATGTTTTATATTGCTGGCATTTTAGTTGGTATTTTACAATATTTCTATAAAAAATTGGATTATTTTTTAAATCTATTGATACAAACAGTTTTATTCATGTGTGTTAATATTTGCTTTTGGTGTATTGATTTGATTGATTGTATTTTGGTGTATAATATATTTGCTTTAGGTGTACTGAGATTTTGTTCCTCACAAAATGAACATGATTTTGAAAAATCACATATATACAACATTTAATAAATAATCAGCCTTGGCATCTGTAAAATTTTAACAAAATGTATCTTACTGACTTAAAATGGTTGACTTAAAAAAATCTCTTCAGAATTCTCCTGATATGAATGCGTGTCCACTGATAGTGGCTGGTAGTGGAAAAATGAAACTAGGAAGAGAGTATTAAGAGGGAGATTGTTTGAAAGGTCCCAATGTTGAAGAAACTCACTTATATGGTTAATAATGTCAGTTTTCTGATTTAGTTTCATTACTTTTGTAGAACCGCTCTGATTCTGTGTCGAGTCGCCACTGGATGTTCAGCGCCATAGTTACGCCACTTTATTCTCATATTAGCATATATTTTGTGAAGATTCATAAATGATAAACACTGAAGTGATCTTCAAGCATCATCATAATGCAGTCCAACAGACAGACTTTACTGACGCTGTGCAAATAATAAGCGCTGGAGAGGGAGAGACTGTTCTTTGCAGTATAATGGAGGTTGCTGCAGACAGCAGGAGCTGCAGGAGTCTGTCATTACTGCAGAAGAGCAACGACACGCCGGTGTCACACCGGATCTTCAGCCGCCGCGCGCCTCATATCAACAAATCCTAATCAAAAGACTCAAAGTGTCAGCTGCCATACAGTTTGTGTCAGCTGTGGTTCCCTGTCCTCTCTCTCTCTCTCTCTCTCTCTCACACACACACACACACAAATGCATCTAAATAAGGTCATACCATACACCTCCACTGTGTTATATTTTTTTCTCGAGGCCTTTAACAGAAAACCTTATACAATATATACTAAAAAACTATACACTGTACAAACAAATTGTTTTTTAAACAAAAATGGTTTCATCAACATTTTTGCCTTTAATATTTTTATTATGATACGATTTATAAAAGCAGTAAGACTCTTGAAGTGGTGTTATACAGTCACATTCAACCTGCACATGTCACTATATACTGTAACTAACATAACCTCTGGTAACTTACTGTTTCATTATTCGGAAAGAACTGAAACCACCATGTAATTCATTTAAAGTGCATTTTTAAATTGGTCTATATCCTGTGTTTTTACTGACTGAAATTATTGTGGGTTTTATCCATTTTTCATTTTTTAAAACCACAACAGAAAATATGATGCATCTTTTAAAAGGACAGCACAATAAACATTATAAAAAGTCTTTTAATGTTATTTATAGCAATAAAAAAAAAAAAAAAAAAAAAAAAAACACTGACTAACTACATGTTTTTGTTTTACCTTAAGTGAAAATTCTACTTTAATATTGCAGCTAGTTTAGCATTTGTTTATGGTGAAATTAAGTTAAATATAACCCCTAAATATAGTATACTGACCTACATTAAGCAACATTTTAGTAACTGTCAATAGTTTGTATCTGAATAAAATGTATCGATTAGGTCTGGTATGGTCTTTAAAATAAATAATCTCTTTGCTTTGTATAAATTGTTTTTGTCTTTAAAAAGTATTTTTGATTCATTTTAAATTAACATTAAATTTGATTAAAACTAATACATTCGGCTGGAACATTTTCGTTTCATTGTAGAAGCCTGAAACCCTAAAGCTATTACTATTCATGCTATTGAAGGACAGACGCCGTGTGTGAATGTGCTGAAGTCTGAGTCAGTGTGTGTGAAGGTCAGAGGTCACATCCACAGAGCTTCGTACTCCATTCATAGGAACTCCAGTTCTGTTGTGTGCAGCCTTATTAACCAGGTAATAATAATGAAAATATGACTACACGTTTCATGTTCTTTCTCCAGCTGAGCTTTAGTAGTTCAGGGTTGTGGAGTCAGACAATAGCGGCTCTCCTCTCAATCCAAAACTTGTGCTCCAACTTAGAGGTCACTTGAGAGCGGAGTGGCTTTGATCGACCGACTGTTACTAAGAAGCTCTAAGAGGTTTACTAGAGCTCAGATGTTTGAAATGGACAGAGCGAATCCTGAGAGAGTGACAGTGGAGGTCAGACAGTGCTCCTGTGTGATGTTTGTGCAACTACTGCTGAAGATGAAGGTACAAACAGATTAGCAGCTTCACACCAGAGCATAATGCCATCATAAGAAACCGCTTTTATGCAGACGCTGATACACTGAACGAAAACAGCTTCTTTCAAACATGCTGTCAAATGTGGCAGCGCTGGAAAAACCACCAACACACACTCATGGAAACAAAAAGAAGAGGAAACAAAGAGGGTTTTTGTGGCCCAGGCTCATTGGAAATATATGACTCTACCTACCTTTCTGCAAACCCTGAAATACACTGAAACACGTCCAGAGGAGGCGCTATAAGCTGTGTCATTTGTTCTCCATTGCAGATGAGGGGTTATTAAACAGCACAGTGTCATGAAAAACATGCCTACAAAATGATTATACAAAATGTGCATACAAAATGATTGTAAAATGACATTGCATTGCATTTAGCGTAATTCACTGCAGTTTCAAAGCAAAATATCCAGTGTCTGTTGCTAAATAGCATATTCCGTTTTCTCAGAAACAGTTCAACATGACTGTGGCATCATTTTGTTACACTGTTTTGTTGTACGTATCACGACAATTTGGAAATGAAATCCTTAAAAAGTTAGTGCTCTAACCGCATTGAAAATAACGTACCACCTACATTAAACCTAACTGACAGTGTTAACAAAAGCAAACACAAGATAAAACCACATTTACTGAAACAAAAATGCCATTTTATCTTGCTTCTACAAGTCTTTGAGCTCTTGTGGTTCATGGGATGCATACCCAAGCACTTCACATCACAGCTGTAACACTTTACCGGGTGCGCTACCGAGCAAGCTTACTACAACAGAAAAGCCAAACATATGGAGCTAGTTATGTAAGGTTACAAAAACATAATATTGTGCAAGGGGTGGTGCAAAAATAAGTCTTTATTATTAATCAATAATCTGCCCTGTAATCGCAATTTGTTGTCAGTGTTTTACTGCCACTAGTGCTAATGGAAACTGGGAAATGTTTGTATAGGCATTTTTTTTTTTTTTTTGCAGTGTTGTCCTTCTAAATAAAGTATTTCTGTATCCATAGTATAGTGTTATTACACTGTACTTACATTCACCTGCATATAGTGACATCTGTAATTACACTGTTGTAAATATGCATCTTATGTTGCACCTCAGTGTAAACAGACACCCAGTATTATTATAACACAATAATAGTAACATACTGTAGCTTTTACACTGTAGTGTAAGTAATTGCTTACACTTTAAGATGTCTTTGTTACAGTGTTATTATACAACTATGTACTGAATAATATTAATAATCATTAATATTAATAATTAGAATAAATTAAAATGTTAATTCATAGTAATATTTATTGACATATTTTCTATGTGGTTATGATCAGGGCTTCAGGTTAGTTGCTTGTAACTAAGCTTTAATGCATAATTTACTGTTACTACTATAGTAATATTATGTAACAACTACACTGTAAAACAAAATGCTAGCCTTAAGTTATATTCATACAGACAGAGATAGTGAAGGCAGAATATAATTGTTAGATGGGTCATTTGCTCAGTGAAAAACAAGAGAATAGCACGAGTCAACACCAACATAACTATAAAAACACATATGAACAGCATCACTGCAATCACATTCAGAGCTATAAGCTTTCAGCTGATAAAAACATTAATTGAGACATACCCATATAGTTACTGTTCCTAAATACAAACATTATACCAAACACTTTAAGTTTCAATAGTTCAACACATCTAATATAAAGTGTGACATAATTATAAGTATTGTTGATGACAGTGGTGTCATTTAATTCAGCAGTGATTAAAGAAAAGTGAAGTTCTCCTCTACATCAGGGTGCTGTTGGAGAGAATCTGAAAGGCTGATTATGTTTGTTCTAAGGGCATTGGATCTGTCAGGAATAATGGTTGTTTATGTGCCTGTAAGCAGGAGCGTTTGACTTGCTGAAGCCCCTCTAATTACTGCAGGCCTTCATACCTGTAAATGAAGCTTCATAATGAGGAGCTGAAGACCAGCGAAGAGAGGTCACCAAAAACCAGCCGAGCGTTTTCAATTTAATAGACATTTAAGTAGTGTTAATTAAACGGCATGTAATAGACAAGTGCTCTGGACATTCTGGCATGGAAAAGGAGAAGGAGAAAGAGAATATGTTTATTTAGGAATCCAGCTGTTGTCCTGGAGTTCCCTGGCAGCTTCTCAACACCAGAGATGCTCAGTGCCAACTTCTGACAGACATGTTATCATGCACGATTAAATATGAAGGGGAAAACGCCTTGCTGTGTTTGTCAGGTTCTGTGCTTCCAAGGTTTACATGTGCTAATCTGAAGGAATATCTCTGAAATACATGATCATGGTCAGTCACGGCGTTCAGTGGCCATCCTGTCTCTGTTTGTGAAAATATTCTAGACCAATATTATATATCCATTATGCATTTATTTTATTTGCTTAGTAGCCAGTCATCAGAGAAATGTCATTATTGCTAAATAAAGCCCATCAAGACAATCCAAGAGCCTTTATTTTCTGTCGGGATCCCAAACACCCTGCGAGGAGTTTATTTTGTGAAAATGACAGGCTGACTGGATATGGAAAAAACTACCAATCGCAATGCAGACGTCAATAGAATTTCACCCTGACTTAAATTATTCTGCCATCAACAGTGACTTTCAAAAATCCAAAGCAAATTGCTTTCACATACACCTTCCTTTTCTAAAACGAATGACAAATACAACACAAACGCACACATCGGTCAGTGGTCTTGTAGTCCATTTATCTCTTCAGAATGTCAGTAAACTACATGAGTTCTCACCAATCAGAAGCGCTGATGCTGTGCTTTCTGTTCTTTACACCTCTCTCTGTGCTCCTGCTACATGATTATTATGGTGATTTCAGATGCGGGTGTGATAACAGTCATTATGATACCTGTGAGCATGTGAAGGTGCCCATTTAAAGACACGGGCGTTCATTAGAAAACAAACACAGGTGAGAGTAAGATGACATTGTGTGGAGACGCTGAGATGAGATGAAAATGAGCTTTCTTCCACTTTCATTGAGAGACTGTTTTAGAACAGTTATGGATATATGAGAAGTTACAGTGTATCGTGCAAACGCTCTCAAACAGCAGGATTTACAAGCTGAAGCAATCAGTAAAACTCACAGCACCTACATAAAGGACAAAAATCTAAGTGTGTGAGACACAATAATTCAACAAAAGCTGCAGAAAAAGGCCTTCATATACAGTGGTGGCCAAAATGATTAGAACACCTGACAGATCTGAAAATACTGACCTTTTTTTTTTTTTTTTTTTTATCTCCAAACACGATTTCATTTCATAATGTTCATGAAACATGCAGGTGGTTGCTCTGAGCACAACAAACATCAGATGACTGTTTTTCTCCACTTTTAACTGTAATATTTGGTATGTCCATCTTTTGCAGCGATTACAGCAGCACATCTCTCTGGCATAGTGTCAGTATATTTCCTGAGAACTTCAACACTAATGTTATCCCATGGCTTCTGCAACTCAAGCCAAAAGCTTTCTTTGAATGTACAATAGATCTGTCCATTTTCTAACTCGCCCCAAATTTGCTCGATGGGGTTGAGGTCTGGACTTTGAGGGGCCAGTCCATCATTTTCAATGTTCCAGCAGATTTGTTCCATTGCAGGTAGCTCTGGAAATAGTTTGATTTGTATATTGTAATGGCCAATTCAACAAAAACAACTGAAACCTCTTAAATATGCCAAGTGTTCTAACAACTTTGGCCACCACTGTATATATAGTTTTCAAAAAGGTGTTTGGTTATTAAGACAGTTGACAATTTTTGTGGACATGAGTAAACTGAAATATTTAGATTGTAGAAATAAATTGAATATAGATAATTTTCACTTTTTTAAATTCAAGGCCATCCATTCAAAACAGGGATGTTGCAAAAACTGTAAATAAAGAGATATAAAGGTGATTTCAAGCAAACTGAAAAACAGGTTGCACAAAATATATGTGACATTATAGTATGCATTCTTTTAATGGATAAAAATAATAAGAAATATACTTATAGAAAAAAAAATGGTTAGAAAAAAATCACCAATGGAAATTAAATGTACCCTAAATTATAGAATGCCCCAATGAATGAATGAAGTGAGTATAGGTTGCATTGCTAATTACACTTATTTTAAAGCTTAATTTGCAATGACTACAATATTGTGAGGTTTTAAACCACAAAATTATTTTCATAGGAATCCCTACAGTCTGAAGCACCATCATTTTCAATAAGCAGTAAATGAAGAGTGTCTCTGAGGTCTGATGTCAAAAGCATCAGCGCGCGTCACTTCAGTCTGATTCACTCAATGTCCTGCGCGTTTCAGAAGCGATTGAAATCTGAAATGAGCTGCGGAGCGCCCGCTGTGCTGTAATGTGCTTGTTATCCATAATCGGCTTGTATTCAGCAGCCTCGTGTGAATGAGGAGTAAAGCGGGAACACGGGCTGTAATCAGATGAAAGCGCAGCCGCTCGCCCTCCATCACCACAAACATGAAGTTGGGCTTTAAGTTTGCGACTGTAGGTGTTTTGTGCGCGTCAGGCCCCTCGAGCTGACACTTCTGCTAATGCCGCGCCGCTGCGTGTTTGCGATAATGCGATCACATGAGGAGAGCAGACGCTTGGCCTTCGCAGGAGTCGTCAACATTTCACGGCCTAAACACAGAACTCAAGACGCTTCTGACAGAAACCCAGTGCCTTCACATCGCCGAAGACCATTT
The DNA here is from genome assembly GCA_039654775.1 of Spinibarbus caldwelli. Lineage (NCBI taxonomy): Eukaryota > Metazoa > Chordata > Actinopteri > Cypriniformes > Cyprinidae > Spinibarbus > Spinibarbus caldwelli. The sequence continues at coordinate 32,665,381 of CM077250.1, read as the reverse complement.
AAAATGACACAAGATGATGGAGCTCGAGCTTTCGAGTGAAAACAATTCTTGCTAATGAAAACACGTCTGTTTGCGCTTCCAGAAAGAAAGATTTAATCAGCTCGAAAAACACAGGACTGTTCCAGTTCCTCCAAAACAAACATTTCACGTGGAGAGAGAGAGAGAGAGAGAGAGCGATTAGTGTGGAAGAGGAGGATGCTGGGACACGCTCCTTTCATTTGCAGCTGATCATTTGCGCCGGTGATTACGCGCTTTTGTTGCACCAACAGTTTTTAATATCGTGTGAATTACCCACTGTGCATTACAGCAGAGAGAGAGGAGGAAGATTGCTCCAAAGCCAATATGAAACAGCACCGCAAACGCTTGACATTATCTGTCTGGTAATGTGCAGCAGGTCTGAGACGCTCTGCTTATGTGTCATTAAACGAGACGAGCGATCCGGCTCCCGCTGCGAGACCCTCAACCCGCAATTCACTCACCAGCGCAATTTTGAAATTACAGCGCGACCGACTTTCCCGCAAAAGCCAGCGAGCTCCCGCTTTAACAAGCTCTGGTAAATCCAAGATTATTATTAAAACAGCGCAGCGGCGCGTCCTCTTCATCACGGAGCACTTTAGCACTCATTTCAGGCGCCCATGTAAATGAACCCATAGTGGAGTTCTTTACTTTTTAGCCTCTTTTGTAAACCCGCAGTGCTCTGAAATGCTCTCAGGATCATGGCTGTGAGAGTTTGGCTGATATATGCTGCAGTACACAATATTCAGCTCACAGTTTACAGATAGGCCGATAATCCACACTGTTATTTACTCTCCAGTAAATGTCACGTCTGCAGTGATGCTTTTCCAGCACGCCACGATACTGTTTGTTTTCTGCTTTTGATGGGGGAACAAGAAAACATATTTCTGTCTGTCCAACAGATCAATAAAGATGCGTTTACCCGCGTGATATGGATCTTAAATGCCCTGTTGACTGAAGGCTTTTTGTAGCGGTCACTTGTCGATTTATTAGCCGGCATCTAATTCGCCTGAGGAGGTGATGCTCAAGTGCAGGTCATCATGGGAAAAACAACACGTATGTGTGAGCTGTGTGTAAGTATTCACCAATACTCGTGACTCTCTGAAAGCATCACATACTCTACAATAAGACAGGTCAGGAATGAGAGTTTACAGGAGAAAACCCTCCAACGCCATCAGAACCAGGGCTTTTTAAACTAGAGCGTCTGCAGAACACATGAACATGATAGTTTATGATATTCAGACTAGATTGGTTGTAATGTTGCTTTCAGAAAAATAAGATTAATCTCAATTATTGCATTTACCAGACACTTTTATCCAAAGTGACTTGCATTGCATTCAAGCTCTATATTTCATCAGTTGATGCATTCCCTGGGATTGAACCCATGACCTTGGTGTTGCAAGCACTCTACTGTTTGAGCTGCAGGAAGGATTATTGTCTTGACAGCACTAGTTTTTAACCATAAGAAAAAAACATAAAGCAAAGAAGTGTTTCTCTTATTTTTCATGTGATGAATAAGAATGTATATAAATGATTGCCTTTAGTTGCATAATTTCATTGTGTTCAGTTCGTTTTCGGGCAAACTACGTTTGAATCATAAGGTTTTTATTCTGAAAATAATTGAACGTGTTTGCACATCTGTAGAGAAATTATTCAGATAATGTTTTAATTTTGGAAATAATTCTTAATTTCGCAAACAACATGTCTGTTTAATATCATGTTTTTCTCACACAGTAAAAATAGGTGGTTATACATGGCAGTATATAGAAGCGGCTCATCATATGTTTGATGATGTAAGAGGAGACGGTGACACCATGACATGCACACAATCTTCAAAATAAAGGCTCTAAGCAATGTTTTTCAGTGATGCCACAGAAGAACCATATTTGGTTCCTCAAAGAATGTTTCAGTCATCAGTGCTCAAAAGAAGCATGTTTTTCTTAGTGCGAAGGACATTTTAAGAATCTAAATAACCACTATAAAGAACCTTTTGTGCAAATGGATATCAGAGGTTCTTCTTGGAACCATCAATGCCAAGAAAGAAGCTTTCTTTTGTGTGAAAGAAGGTCGAGCAGCTTGAAGCCTATATTACACGGTTTGAGCTGAATATCAGAACAAACAGCCAAGCACATGCAGCACGCAGCGATGCATCAAGCGCATTCATATCCCGTGACAGCGAGCCTCGTCGAGCAGTGAAGGATGCTGGGACAGCGTTCTCCATCTCATCACCCGAGCTGCCTCCACAGCCTCATCTATATGAGCTGGCAGTCTGTGGCCGTTTATTACCCCGAACTGCTCCCACCGGCAGCCTTTATGCTGTAATAACCCACCTATGCTTGGCTTATCATATTCAAGCCTCCCACAATTAAATGCAGCCCTTGTCATTTGGGCACTTGGGGAAATCTCGAGGATAGTTCTGCAGAGAGCTAGTAGATTAAAAAAGCCGGGTTTGTTTTACATAAAGCCCGGCTCTGTCAGGACGCAGCAGGGCCGAGCGCTCGCCGCCGCAATAAATCACCGGCGCGGCGCATTCAGTGGGATCGTTGGGTCCGCAGGCCTTCTGCTGACTGCACATTTTCAGCTTTAATATGTGACCTCACCACAGTATTTCACAGATCCTTCTCCACAGCGTGATGGATTCGCTCTGGTTTACATTTTTGGAGAGCAAAAAGGACATCAAGATGATCTTGTCACTCTCAGGGTGCATTTGTACATAATGCACAGTGGCTTACACGGTTATTTTATTTGCTTCAGGAATCAGGGAGCATAAGCAGTAGAAGTGATCTTTTATCATATTATATAGTGTGTTTAAAGCATGCGCTCGTGCCCTATTTCTTTCACAGAACCCTTTCTTTTCTTTTTAGTCCTACATTCACGAATTCATGTTTTATCTGATGACATTTTCCCAGTTAAAGACACTGCTTCACCTTACACTATCAACAAGCATCTGATAGTATAATATTTCGACCATACTCTGCATGTTATCTATTGGAGGTGGGTGGAATAATTAAATCTTTAATCATGGTTTGAGTAATTTTGCATCACATAAATAGGTTACTGTTTTAAGGTGATGCTGTCACAGTGTAATTACACAAGTAAGTACTGAGTAATTAACTGTATGTACTTAATATACACTTGAACGTAAACATTCTTTATTGGCATCTATAGTTGCATGAAAAACCTCTAATATCCACAGTGTACTAACATGGGGTAGGTTTAGGTTTAGGGATATGTTTAGGGTTAGTACCTAGTTATTGTAATTACTATAATAAGTACATAGTATGTACATGAGGAACAGGACTGTGAAATAAAGTGCTACCTCCATTTGAACAACTGAAGATTATTTTTGTAGTGAAAAAAAAAGGTTATTTTTCAGACAAAGAAATAAATGATTGTTTTAAGAACTGTTCACTGAAAGGTTCTTAAGGGAACCAAAAATGGCTCTTCTGTTGCATCACTTAAAAAACATCCTTTAGAAACCTTTATTTTAGGTTTAAAATGAGAGTTAGGGTTTGGTTTAGGGCTAGTTGCTTGCAATTATGCATTACTACTATATTAAATACATGCAATTATTCCACCTTAAATTAAAGCGTGACTCTTTGTTAGCATTATGATTCACTCATTAAGATTTACAGTATATATGTCAATAGATATAAGACATACAATGTGTGAATGTGACACACTGAATGATTTAATGAAATGAAAATGGAAGAACGTGATGTTCAGATTCATATAAAATATCTCCTTCTTTTACCTCAAGAAGTCAATGTATTTGTGCAATAACTAGGTTATGTTTTCGCAGCAAAGCCACAGAAGAACCATTTTGGTTCTTCTCAAAGAACCTTAGTCCTCAGTTCTTAAAAAGAACAATTATTTTCTTAGTGTGAAGAATGTTTTAATCATCTAAAGAACCTTCCTCTATTATAAAGAACCTTTTGTGGAAAGGAATGGATGTTATAGATTTTTCTCGGAACCATCGATGGAACCTGTATTTTTAAGAGTGCATTTCAAAGCAGGAAACCAGAATCACATCATCTAATACTGTAGAGGATTTCAGCGTGAATGCGAGTGTTTTGAGGCATCACGCGAGCGAGCGGCTGGATTTGTCGACACGTTAAACAGCGAGGGGCCTGCGGTCCGAGTCGAGCTGTGTTTACGCTCATAACAGTAGCTAATTAAGTCCTCCTGATGGAAGGCAGAGCTGATTACACCGCGCCGAGCGGCTCATCATTAACATCCTCTCAGAGTGTGGGAATGGGTGAAAGACCTCTCCCTTTGTCTGCCTTCTCTCGCTGTAATTGTGTGTCATGTGTTAAAGGAATTACTCAGCCACAATCCTCAATCCACTAATGACGCCGGCCCGTCTGGGAGAGCAAATCACCCAAAAACAAAGACAGAAAGCATCTTTCTCTCTGAAAGCGTCTGCGTGACGCATCGTGTAATACTGTATGTCGGACACCCGTGAGTTCACCATAAGCAGATACATTTTTCTTATAAATTTATTAGCGGCTCCCCTGTGGGTCGCGGGTGGGATTATCTCGTTTAGCACACTTCCTAAAATCCTGCGTAAACATTTACAATTAATTTGCTGTGCCCGCAAAGCTTCTGTTTTACATAAAGCTGATCAAATGAAGTTGTTTGCCGCACAACTCTGTTGTCTGTCTGTGGGCGATTTACAGTCTGTCTGCGGCGGCGGAAAGAAAGCAGTCTTTCTAGTGGAAATGACACGGGATAGCGGCTCTTTCAGGTATTAACGTGTCTTCCTGCCCATCAGAAAGCAGAAAGACGCCCGTGTTATTCAGTTGCCGGCCCCTGCGAGGGCTTTGAACCTGCCAGACGGCTCCACGCCACAGAAAACAGCCGATGTGATTTGTATTATAATAATCCTTTAATTACTTCACAGCGAAACGTCTATAACGCATTAAGTCATTGAGCGCAGCCGTCGAAGGGAAAGGCGGAGAGATCTTGTTTTGCATAAAGTCTTTAGCTAAGTCTCATGACTTCGGCTTCCTCTGTTTTGATAGCTAATATATCAGCCCAGGAATAATCCGGCCTACATTTCCAGGATATTTTTACAGACGCCGTCCTCTGTGAATGCGTATCATCCATGGGCTCTTTAATGTTTGCAGCAGCTCGTTGACGAATGAAGCACAAAGGCTTGACGGGCCGAGGAGACTTTGCACTGCATGAAGGGATGCTGGTGACACTGAAAGAGACTGATCTGCAACACTCTTCATGGGCAGCGTCTCATTTGATGCCTGCTCTCGTCTAACATGTCTAACAATGCAAAAAAGCACAATTATACGCTGCGTATGAATATCGGGTTCAGTTAGATCAGGCTCTCCAATAAAATATGCATATTTTTATTTATAATGGGGATTTGTCTCTGAAGAAGAGCAGCTGACTGGAAGAAGGGCTGTGACCTCTGACCTCTGACCTCTACCTCTCACACCATGTGTCCAAATGAAGGTTTGATAACATTCAAATAGAAGATTTGTTTAATCATCTCTGATATTTAGGCCACGTTCACACAGCAGCAGAATACGGTTGTCAATCCTGTATTTGAGCCCTTAATACGGTTACGTTCACACACGGTTCGGTTATTTACGGGTGTGACAACTGCATTCTGTAACCGAACTCACACCTTTAAATCTTCAGGACTCACAACCGTATTCTCGGAACACACGCGCTGTGTGAACGGAACAGGACTGGACAACTAGTTGTCTGTCACATCATACACTGCGAGAGAGAGCCGCTCTGCCGCACAAACGTGCGTCTACCATGTGTTTCGTGTTTTCATGTGTTTTCGGTAACTTACAGTGACGGAGAAATGAGCTGCGTGTCAACGGAAAGTTTTAGATCCAGTCAGTTTTCCACCGGAGCCGCTCCCGTCAGTTTTGTGTTCTGCACGCGATTCAAATGTGCCGCTCTCCACCCAAATTTAAAAGCTCCTGTCGGTTAATGAAGATTTGGTGAATGAACTCGCGGCTCGATTGGACTCTTGTCGTGTCAGAAAGTGATAAGACTTTAAATTTTATGGAAGTCGCCATCTTTGATTTTACTTTGGTCACTGTCGCTATGGTTACTGGTGAGGAATACGGGCTTGACTCCCATTGCACATTCATACAGACAGAATTCTAAACACAACTGTCAGCTGCTGTGTGAACGAGACATTTCGAGACTCACACCTGTAAAGAAAATGCGGTTGTCAATCCCAAAAACTGACAGTGTGAACGTAGCCTTACCATAGCAGTAGTTCTCAACCAAAGGCCAGGGTCCACTAGGGGGCCAGATGATGGCTTCAAATTATTAAAAATAAGACAAAACAAGGTTTAAAATATGGTAAAACAGCTATAACCAATTATAATTAGTTCATTTTAGTTTAATTTGTTCCCCTCAGAACTGCTGGTAATATTAATGAACCAGGGTTCACATGATCTTGGACAACATGGATATAGTGGATGAGGGAGTTTTGAACTGTGATTTATAGACCTGGAAAACTCATGGAAATTAATATAATCTTTAGTCACTTGAAAGGTTCAGATTGGGGTTACAAATGTATATCAATTTTGTCAAGGTCTAAAATATTATCAGGTAGAAATTTGAATTTGTGGGTCAAAATCATAAAAGAAAAACTGTAATAAAACTAGAAAAATAATGTGAGCTTATAATACAAAATGTAAACCATGAATAACATTCAGTTACTTGAAATAGGGAATTTAATTATTTTAATAATTTCATTATTTTAAAAAATTGCTATTTGTGAGTTAAACAAACAAACAAATAAATAGCTATAAGCACAGTTTAGAAATGTCACGTAAACTCATTGGTAATAAAAAGAGTAAACCATGAACAATATTCATTTACTGGAATTTATTTGATCTCTTTACAATTCGTTTAATGATTTATTTCACTATATTGCCACTCCTAGTTTGTGTGAATATGAGCAGCTCTGTTAGTGAGGAGCCTCAGAGTCAGAAAGGTTGCGATCTGCTGCAGGATTCATGATCATCTCTGGAGACCTTCTTCTTGATAAAAACTGTGACGGATCCAAATTGCTGTGATGCTTTTAGAGTTTTTCATTTGCTTTTCATATGCATGGACGAGTGTGCATAATGAAGACCAATTAAAGTGTTTTTGTGGCACGTAAATGCACTCGTGTCAGCTTTAATGCACTCGTGTGTCTTGAAGAGGGGGAATCAAACACCAGCATGTCATCTTAATATTCAGAGCTTCTTTCTGATTTTAATTTTCACCACAGATATGTTGTTTCTGGACATTTCCAATCAAGAAGCCCCTCTGCATTACATTCATGTAGAGTTCATGTGAATTGTGTTTCTGTACATAAACAACGTGCTATTTTTAATATCCTCCATTCAGCATGCGGAACCAAAACATACAGAAAACCTGAGGACTGTCATGACAGGACACATTCACATGTAATCCCAGAATTACATCAGTGGAAATTCACTGATCTTTGATTCTTTGAATGTCTGAATTTGTCCACTAGTAATGAAGAGTCTCTTGAAGACCAAGCATTAAGAGGAATAGTTCATTCAGAACTTAAAACTGAAATACTCTCAAACCAGAGGCTTTCAAGGTCTCAAAGGCCAAAGAGCAAAACAAAAGTTGTCTATCCAACCGATGTCAATGGTGCATGCTGATTCAAAATTTTAAAGGGGTCATATGATGGTGCTAAATAGAACATTCTTATGTGTATTTGGTGTAATGCAATGTGTTTACGTGGTTTAAAGTAAAAAAAAAAAAAAAAAAACGCATTATTTTCCACATATTTTACATTATTTTATCTCCTCTAAGCCCCGCCTTTCTGAAACGGGTCGATTTTTACAAAGCTCATCGGTGTGAAACAGCGAGGTGTGCTCTGATTGGCCAGCGATCCAGTGCGTTGTGATTGGCCGAATACCTCAAGCGTGTGATGGAAATGTTACGCCCCTTACCATAATATGAGGCTGCGTCCTCACGACGACACAAAAACATTGAAAGCCATTTCAAACGAGGCATTTGTTGCATCCAGTGGGGACATAATTACTGATTATAATGACTTATGCTGTCTTTTTACGCGTCGCGTTGCATTGCGCTGCGTAAACATAACACCACATTTGTGATCGGAGAAACACAAACAACAAGCACTACTTACACTCGTGTTTGAATAGTAAATAGCAGATTTTTTAAATAATAAAATGTAACATTACTTACAGGCTGTGAGTCAGAAGCGCCAGACTGTCCTTGTAAGGTTGGAACTGCCCCACTTTTGAGTAAAAGTCTTTCTACATGTAACAGCCGTGGTGTCCAGCAAGCCAGTAAACCTCACTCCCCTGATCTAGTGACTCTTAGCGCCCGTCTCCCGTGCTTAGACCGCGGTTCGAATCTCACTCGGAGCGGGGTGAATAGGATTGGTTACACACAACCGGCCTTGTAGTCTCCCATGTTCAGAAAACACTCCTCCGTGAAGTGTGCAGCACAAGCTCCAATATTTGTGTTGT
>CM077250.1:32614362-32651862 GCA_039654775.1 Spinibarbus caldwelli | reverse complement strand
GCCCTGGAATTCATGTTCTTCTGTGAGCAGTAAAGCCCCACCTTCTTTGATTTGATTGGTTGTCTCTGTATTCTGACATTGATGAATGCTGTTAGACCGCTGAGGCAGAGCAGCTTAAAAATGTAACTTTACAAGTTATTGTCAAATATCACATATTAGGGGAGGATCTGAGCTCAGTGTGTATGGTGGCTACAGCTTGGCATGAAACACATGATCTGTTTTTTGACCAATGATCAGTGAAAGGAGCAGCTGAATGTTCATAAACCACAGGAGCTCCAGCTAAATATTACATTAGCTGTTTTGTTTTACATCTTAATTTTACATTGACATGATGTTTGTTGATCTTTGGTAAGAGGACTGAATGAAGCTTGATTAATGCAGTCCACACTGTGTGAGACTGAGACTGAGATCATGGACATCATGCCTCCTGCAGCACAACAGAAAGGCTCAGAAACGTAGCAAGGAGTTTGTTAAAATAGTCTATGTGACATCAGGGATTCAACACTTCGTTTCCTCCGTGTGACCCTATAGACGTAAACAATGTATCCACATACAGTGGGTACGGAAAGTATTCAGACCCCCTTAATTTTTTCACTCTTTGTTATATTGCAGCCATTTGCTAAAATTATTTAAGTTCATTTTTTTCCTCATTAATGTACACACAGCACCCCATATTGACAGAAAAACACAGAATTGTTGACATTTTTGCAGATTTATTAAAAAAGAAAAACTGAAATATCACATGGTCCTAAGTATTCAGACCCTTTGCTGTGACACTCATATATTTAACTCAGGTGCTGTCCATTTCTTCTGATCATCCTTGAGATGGTTCTACACCTTCATTTGAGTCCAGCTGTGTGTGATTATACTGATTGGACTTGATTAGGAAAGCCACACACCTGTCTATATAAGACCTTACAGCTCACAGTGCATGTCAGAGCAAATGAGAATCATGAGGTCAAAGGAACTGCCTGAAGAGCTCAGAGACGCAAGGCACAGATCTGGCCAAGGTTACAAAAAAATTTCTGCTGCACTTAAGGTTCCTAAGAGCACAATGGCCTCCATAATCCTTAAATGGAAGACGTTTGGGATGACCAGAACCCTTCCTAGAGCTGGCCGTCCGGCCAAACTGAGCTATCGGGGGAGAAGAGCCTTGGTGAGAGAGGTAAAGAAGAACCCAAAGATCACTGTGGCTGAGCTCCAGAGATGCAGTCGGGAGATGGGAGAAAGTTGTAGAAAGTCAACCATCACTGCAGCCCTCCACCAGTCGGGGCTTTATGGCAGAGTGGCCTGACGGAAGCCTCTCCTCAGTGCAAGACACATGAAAGCCCGCATGAAGGACTCCAAGATGGTGAGAAATAAGATTCTCTGGTCTGATGAGACCAAGATAGAACTTTTTGGCCTTAATTCTAAGCGGTATGTGTGGAGAAAACCAGGCACTGCTCATCACCTGTCCAATACAGTCCCAACAGTGAAGCATGGTGGTGGCAGCATCATGCTGTGGAGGTGTTTTTCAGCTGCAGGGACAGGACGACTGGTTGCAATCGAGGGAAAGATGAATGCGGCCAAGTACAGGGATATCCTAGACAAAAACCTTCTCTAGAGTGCTCAGGACCTCAGACTGGGCCGAAGGTTTACCTTCCAACAAGACAATGACCCTAAGCACACAGCTAAAATAACGAAGGAGTGGCTTCACAACAACTCTGTGACTGTTCTTGAATGGCCCAGCCAGAGCCCTGACTTAAACCCAATTGAGCATCTCTGGAGAGACCTAAAAATGGCTGTCCACAAACGTTTACCATCCAACCTGACAGAACTGGAGAGGATCTGCAAGGAGGAATGGCAGAGGATCCCCAAATCCAGGTGTGAAAAACTTGTTGCATCTTTCCCAAAAAGACTCATGGCTGTATTAGATCAAAAGGGTGCTTCTACTAAATACTGAGCAAAGGGTCTGAATACTTAGGACCATGTGATATTTCAGTTTTTCTTTTTTAATAAATCTGCAAAAATGTCAACAATTCTGTGTTTTTCTGTCAATATGGGGTGCTGTGTGTACATTAATGAGGAAAAAAAATGAACTTAAATTATTTTAGCAAATGGCTGCAATATAACAAAGAGTGAAAAATTTAAGGGGGTCTGAATACTTTCCGTACCCACTGTACATGCGTTGCATACGTTGTTTACATATGTGGTACTCGCCAAAACGGCGCTATAGGGTGACACGGAGGAGATGATACGTTGAATAAAGTCATTATTTTTGTTTTCTTTGCGCACAAAAAGTGTTCTCGTAGCTTCATAAAATTACGGTTGAACCACTGATGTCACATGGATTATTTTAACGATGTCCTTGCTATGTTTCTGAGCCTTAGGATCCTTGCTGTCTATGGAGGGTTAGAGAGCTCTCGGATTTCATCAAAAATATCTTAATTTGTGTTCCGAAGATGAACGAAGGTCTTACGGGTTTGGAACGAGATGAGGGTGAGTAATTAATGACAGAATTTTCATTTTTGGGTGAACTGTCCCTTTAAGACACAAAATAAAAACACAGTGTGTTTTCCCGAGGTTTAGTCTGAGCCAGGCCTCGTCCAGACCTTGACCTTGACCTCTCAGATTCAGTGCTAACTCATGACGGGTGCCGCAGTGAATGATTGTGGAGGAGCAGAGGGACGTGAGCTGATATCTGCAGCTCCAGCTCAGGTCAACATCACACCCCACAGGTCAGCAAATCCAGCCTGACCTCTGGAAGAGCCGCCTGCTTTCAGACACACACACACACACACACACACACACACACTTCCCAGCATTCTCACACTTCCTCTGACCTCCTGCGCAAACACACCGCCTGTCAGCGCTCCGCCAACAGGTACGACGAGCCGTCGCTCGCGAGGAGTGACGCGAGCCAAACGCCCCTCCACATCTCCTTCTCAATCCCACACAACTGAAGCAGAAGAGAACACTAGTTTACAATACTGCATCTCTACCAGGGTTATTATAGTTAACTTAAACTGAAACAAAAACTAAAGTCAAAACTATAAAAAAAAAACATTTTTGTTGCTTGAAATAAAATAAATATTAACTGAAATAAAATGAAATATATAAAAATCTTTTTTTCAGCTAGTTGCCAAGGAAACATTTCTCATTTTAATCTAGTTTAACTTAATGTATTAATGAATAAAAATTAATAAAACTTATAAAAATATACTATATAAAATAAAAAAAGATCAAATGAAAAGAGAACATATATTAATTACAGCTATAATAGTGTCTGAATGATACTAAAATAACACTCTTTGGCCTGCCATGCCTTAAAAATGCCATTGGAGTATATATTTTTTTATTTCTAATTCATCTTTGTGTTTTAATACTTTTTGTTCTGTTTTTCCATTGAAATTTACAAAATATACTGGAAATGAATTTGATTTTACATTTTACATTACATTTTAATATATTTATACAACCATATTTTGTACCTTTTTTCTTTAAATTGTCAAGTTAGGCATTCTGTTCAGACCTGTTTTTTGTTCCTCGTGTCAAAAACCATTGGTAAAAGAGCTTTCATGTTTAAAGGTCCAATAGACTGGAATAATTTACCTGCTGATATTCGATCTATTGCATCATTTAAGATGTTTAAGCAAACTTTGTTATCATATTTTACCTTGGATTGCACATGTTATTTTTGAAGATGGTATTGATTTTTTTATATATATATTTTGGCTTATGTTGTGATCGGATTCACTGATCGGTATATTTTGTGTTATGTTTTGTTTTATATTTGATACTAGTTTTTTTTTTAATGTTGTGGTGCTTTTATTTATTTATTTATTTTTTTGTTTGTTTTGTTTTGTTTTCCTCCAATTAATGTTTGTGTTGTTTGGTGTTGTTTATGGATGTAATGTTAATTTGTGTTTTTTATTTTTTGTTACTATGTTGTGATTGTGATACATTGTGGGACCCGCTCGAAAATGAGATGGTACATCTCAAGGGGTTAATCCTAATAAATAAATTTCAAAATGAAAATATTTGTATATGATGCAAAATAAAAATAAATTACACGTGGCCCTCACTTAGGTTTGATTTTTGGTCCTTCATGGTGAAAAGTTTGAACGGATCCTGCCCCAGTGACAGCTTGTGTACTTTTTTCTGAGAGTGTATGATAGTTACATTCATCTATCATATAGGAAATCCATATAAAATGGCTTTTGAAGACTCCTGAAGACTCCAGAAACCTGTGCCTCTTTGTGGTCTGTGTGTTCAGAGAGATGAGTCTGAATCAGCCATTATCTACATTTGGCTAGCGTTAATACCCAGCTAGATCATGTGAAGCAACAGAAAGTCTTTCAGCTACTCGACTGATGAAGGTTTGTCAAGGTTAGTGTTCATCAAGAGAACAAATATCAGTGAGATCAGTTCATAATCTCTGGAAATATACTCTCTTCATCTTCGTTTCTTAAACCAATTACACTAGTAGTGGAAGTTGGAGGAGATCCGTAAGAAGCCTAATCAAACATCTGTGATCGGAGGGCCGCTGGTCGTTCTCCAGACGGGTCAGTGACCTCCAGACTTTATCTGCACCTCTGGAGCGAGGGCCGGCTGATTGGCAGGTTAATTTCTGATGCTATAAGCTGATATTCTTGGCTTGCTTAATGCTCTTTGCCGCAGATAAGTCTGCTTAATATGAAGACTGTCATAATTCATCCGCTTCTCAGGAACGTTCGTGACAGAGAACTCATCAATCGAGGACGCTGTCCAAAGTCACATCATCCGCTGGCTGTTTGAACGACTTTTCTCCCTCCTTTCCTCGAAAGCGTGTTTTGCTCTTGATGAGTTTATGCTGAGATGTCCAGTTCCCGTCCTCACAGCGTCAGCTGTTTCCTGTGCAAATTAACACACTCAGTGGTGAACTGGATTCCAATTTAGATCCGGAGCCGAGTGTGCAAATTAGCCATGTTTTTTAATTAAGCGCATCTCTCGGCATTAGCCGGAGCGCCATTGTTCGGCATAGTGCAGGTGCAAATTTATTCTCGCTGGAAGCCCGGCGATGTCCGTCCTGCGGACGCAGCCTAATCAGACCCCAGCGGGGGGACCGTCACACCGAGAGCTTCTGCTGAGAGCGGACAGAAATTATTCCTCATTTGAGGATCTGCTTTATAACAGTTCCATTAAAAGTTGCCACCGTGCAGATGAGCGCGGCGCTTGATGAAGAGCGATCTCACCCGCCGGACAGCTGACAGACAGCGCGGCTCCATTATTTGTTAACGAGTCGTCTCGTCCGGTGCTGCTCAGTAAATGACTGGAGGTGAGCGCCGACGGCTCTGAAGACGCTGCTGTGTTTATATGTTTTGTACGTGTCACCGAGCTTCTAAAATAACGAGTGTCTTGTCGCGCGGCCCCTTCGATCGAGCCGCTTTACATGCGAGTAGATGCAGCGTCCTGCTGTTCTACTGTAAAGCATCGCGTGTGAGGTGACGTGTGCTTGAATGACTTCAGTCTCAGACAACAATGAAAAGAAAGTCAAAATAGTCAGTGCTAGTGTCCATTCATGCCCTCATCCAATGTAAACATGTTCAAACAAAAGGGATGCATGCATTTGCGTATTTGCCGCTTTTACGCTCGTGTAGAAAGGTTTCTTTATTTGCTCTGCACTTTCATGTAATTACAGTTGAATGACATTTATATTCCCCTCTGTTTTCTGTAGCTAACAGACTAGTAATTCGATGCATGTTAGTTAGCGAACAAGAATGAATGTATATGAAGTAAATGTATATGACAGATTTCTGCATGTTGCATCAAAAATAACATCGTATACATAGAATTCATGATGCATTGTCATGGAAACCAGATGGGATCTTTTGTTATTATTTGATAACATTAGTTATTTACATTAGTTAATGTGAACTAACAATAAAAAATACTTTCACAGCATTTATTAAAGGTGATGCTAATTTAAACAGTTACTATTGATCTGCTTATCTAATAATCCTGGAATTGGATATTATGAATACTGTCGGCTCTTTGAATAATTGCTTTTGTTTATCTTTTGTAGGTCGCTTTGCATAAATGTAAATTGTAATTATATTTAATTGCCCTGAGCTAACATAAACTCACAATGAACAGCTGGATTTTTATTAAACTATGAACTAAACTATGATTACCTGGGGAATTATTTATTTTATATATATATATATTTTTTTTTTTCAGATTTGTCTCATCAGTTGCATCAATTTTTCTAATCAAACATCTGAAAGTCAATAGCCTCTTTTGCACCGCTTTAGTTCCAGAACTAAAAGTAGCTACAGTACTAAAGTACTGGGACAATTTTTGCGCAAACTATTTCCCAGTACCATTTAAAGGGTTGCATTCGCACCGACAGTGGGTACTAGGAAGTGATGTAAGCCAGTCGACAGCACGTCATTTGTGCACGACGTTCAACAACGAAAACAAAGAAGAACAACATTAACAACAGGAGGATGGAGGACGCTGTGATCGGAGCTGTGTTTTTGTTGTGCCTTGCGGGGTTCACAATAATGGACATGGAATGTCGTCGTATAGACAGATACCTTAATGTTGCGTTTTGTTCCTTCGAATTCCAACTGGATTTCCTCCGTTGCATAAATATTCAAAAATGCTTGCACTTCAGTGTCCATTCCATCTATCGCTGTTCTCCATTCTTGTGAAATATAAGTTGATACAATGTTTACACAGTATGTGTTTAAACGGCGTTCTAAATCATGGCGGGTGAGGGCATTTTCGTACACGTTTAGCCAATCAGCGTACACTTACGTCACGATAGTTCCTATGAAACTGTTTTAGACCCTACTCTGAAGTATGAGCTAATTTAGTTCCTCCAAACGGAGTTCCGGGAACTAAAACAGTTCCTAGTTCCCGCGGTGCGAACACGCCAAAAAGTGGGTAGTTCCACAATTAGTTTGGGTACTATGAAAAGGTTCCTGCGGTGCGAAAGGGCCTAATTACTGGGGAGTCCAGGACTGCTTTTGGCCAAGAAATCCAATCAAAACATGAATTCTCTTCTACAGTTTAAAGTTGTGATGGAACAGGAGCAGAAAAGATTTATTAAACCATATTATGATGCACATCTAAGTGATACTGATTACCAGAAAAATGTAGGGTGGGTTGCTTTATGTATTCCCCAATTGTAAGTCGCTTTGGATAAAAGTGTCTGCAAAATGACTAAATGGAAATGCATTGGTTGGTGTATCTGAATGCGACCCAGATAGCACACATACGTCTGCAAGATGTCTGTTAAAGATCTCTTGATCTGGAAAGCATCTGCTGTCTACAAACGTCTAATGGACGTCTTTCAGATGTCAGTTTTACATACATTCTAAATCATAAACATCTTAAAGACATCTAATAGATGTCTATTTGACATCTAAAAGGAAACATCCTATAGACGTATTGCAGATGAGCAAACACTCTAAAAAATACATCTTGCAGATGTAAATGCAGACATCAAATAGATGTCTCCGAGATGTACGTGCTATCAGGGAAGCTTCCACTGGAATATCCAGTTACCATATTTTGACTAAAATTTCAAGGTCAAAACTAATGAAACAAACAAACAAACAAAAACACATATGCATGGATAAATAACATGCATAGATAGGGTGAAATACATTTCATGCACACTTCAGCAAAAACGCATGACATATATGTGTTTGCCTGGAATCACATTATTCTGTCTTTATACTATAAAACGTCCGTACCATCAGGACTCTGAGATCCTGTCAACTCTGTTCTGGCTTCCAGGGAATGAGTTCTTGCTGTCAGAGACCTGCAGCCTCTCTGAGAGCTCAACCATCTCCTGTGATACGAAGCCTCTGATCATTTGCATCTAAAGAAATCCACATTCGCGTCGTTCCGTCGATCGGCGGCATCAGAGCGTTGGCCGTGTAATCTATAACCGGCACGCGAGAAGCTTAACAATACGCCGTATGTTCTACACAGGCCTATATTTTATCCTGAAACCCATTTACATCCTGTTAACCATTTCTCAGGGCAGATTAGCGGCTGGTAGAAGGCAGAGCGTTTCCCCAGAGAGAGAGGCTTTGCTGCTGATAAGGCCGGTTATAGGAAAGCAGGATTAGTACATCTGACCAGGGCAAAAACGCCTCTGATTATTCCTGAGAAACGGCTCTATCCTGTCAGCCGCCGCTTGATTAAACACGCGGCGAGGACAGTGAGGCACAGCCGCAGGAGATAACTGCCATTATTTATGCGGCTGGATGGTGAGCAGGGATTGGCAAGGGTACAGTACCGCCGGATCCCGGGGGGTTCGATCCCGATCACATGGACGGATGCTTTATCGCCCCCCACCTCGCTATATCGCTGCCGCTGCGGCCTGTGCGCGATGGAGATGTGCAGGGACACACCCGTTATCTTGCTGAGGAACTTCTGACGAGCGAGGAGCTTTATGGAAATATGAGGACAGTTTGAAGCCTGCTCACTGATGCTGCAAACACAGAAATGGGATCCGTCACATTTGTCACGGTCATGCGGCATGCAGACACAGAACACACATGCTCTAGTTTTAATATGTGGATTTAGATACAAACTTAATTAGATCAAAAACATTGCGGGGCTTATTTGTTCTCAGTGCACCAACAATTAAAGTTTGTCTGAGGCGAAGGGTGATCTAATCAGCAAACATTTACTTATTACAGATTGAAATCCTTTTTATATTCAGAAGCTGGTTAATTAATTAGTTGCGTTAATGACCCGTTAATGGCTGTGGATGAGGAATTTTAACGAGGCACCTCAATTAAATATTATCTAACTGGCTAATCAATGTTAATATTAATTATTAATTATTCACATGATATTTTGCAGGGAATCGATTCCTCCGTACAGCTGAATGAAAGGCCAGATGTGTTCGCGTGCGTTCGCAGCTCGACTGTATATAGATTTGACCGACACACACAGGGATGGTGTTTTATATTGTAGCGTACTCCTCACAATGGCCTTCACATCTGAGTGTAAAACAGATGATCTGAGCATAGCTGCAGTGGCGGTGGTGAAGGCTGGAAGAGCTCCGTCATCAGCTCTCTTCAGGCTGCAGGATAGGAGAAGCCCTGGTGGGCCATGGGTGGGTGTATGAGGCAGATGGTGGTGATGGGGCACAGAGAGAGATAGAGAGAGAAAGAGAGAGAGAGAGAGAGAGAGAGAGCACATCCTCTACAGGACTCTACCTGAGCACCTGCCACCGCCCTCCTAAACCACACTGGAGGAAATTTAAACTGTTATGTCGCAATTGATTTTCTTGTTTTCTGACAAACTCTAGTAATGAGTGGTGGTTGTTGAGTAATTTAATAACAGTAAACAAAATGATTCATGACTCATCCCACAGACGCACACTGAGAGAAGGATTGCAGAATACCACAGAGACTTGAGGGTCTTTTCACACTAGACACTAACAAACCACCCAGAAAACACACTGAAAACCACTTGGAAACACCCTAACAACCACCCAGAGCCTTCTAGAAAGCATCTAGCAATGCCCTACTAACTACTCTACAACTAACTGTTCAGAATTCCTTGGCAACCACATGATGCCCTAGTAACCACTAAGCAACTCCCTAGTAACTCCCTACACTGCACCTAGTGTTACAAGCATCCAGTAACGCCCAAGTAACCACCCTGATTATCCTATACGCCACCTAGCAACACCCTAGCAACCCCTGGAAGACTTACAAGAATCTAGTAACACCCTATTAACCACCCAGACTATCCTACATGCCACCTAACAACACCTTAGCAACCCTTAGAAGACTTAAAAGCATCTATCAACACCCTAGTAACCACCCAAACTATCCTACATGCCACCTAACAACACCCTAACAACCACTAGAATACTTACAAGCATCTAGTAACACCATAATTACCACCCAGACTGCCCTACATGCCTCTATCAACACCCTAGTAACCCTTAGAAGACATATTAGCCTCTAGTAACACCCTAGTAACCACCCAGACTATCCTACATGCCACCTAGCAACATCCTAACAACCCTTAGAAGACATATTAGCCTCTAGTAACACCCTAGTAACCACCCAGACTATCCTACATGCCACCTAGCAACATCCTAACAACCCTTAGAAGACTTACAAGCATCTAGTAACACCTTAGTAACCACCCAGACTATCCTACATGCCACCTAGCAACACCCTAAAAATCCTTAGAGGACATACAAGTGTCTAGTAACACCCTAGTAACCACTCAGACTATCCTACACACCACCTATCAACACTCTAGTAACCCCTAGAATACTTACAAGCATCTAGTAACACCCTAGTAACCACCCAGACTTTCCTACATGTCACCTAGCAACACCCTAGCAACCCTAGAACATCAACAATCATCTAGTAACACCTAAGCAACCACTTAGCAACACCCTGACAACAACATGTGTCAGGAAGCCCAGAATGTGTTGTTGTGGTTCTCATTAGTGGCGGTTGTTCCTGCAGGCCAGTATTGAGTCATGAAAGCGGCTGTGATTGACATCGTTAATGATTACAAGAGTCTGATGAAGAAATTCTCGGAGAGATCAAATCATTCTCAGGGACCAGCAGATTGCATGCTGGGAGCTCAAGGAGCCCTCGGTGTCCAGGATTATGATTTCAGCACTTGTTGTCCTGCACAGACAGATCTAGAGCCTCCATGTGAATGCAGCAGGAGGAAACTTCTGTTGAGAGCTCACATTCAGTAGAGCAGGGCTATTTAATATGACTCTCTTTTTTTTCATAAATCCATTTTAAATAGTCACATTTTCTCTGCAGCTAATAGGATCATGCTGGAGGTAATCTCCGCAAATCTGACAGAAGAAAAGAGGTTCTGGCCTTCATCTCCTTCCTCACGATAAGTGAACAAATTCAAGAGTTTTTCCTGTGGGAGAGAAGAGGACGAGGAAAAGCCGGAGCAGACAAAGACTGGAAACAGGGAGGGTGGTACGAGAGGTCGGCTCTGAGCCAGCGGCTAATGAAACATTTGCTCTTTCTTTGAGGGCAATTATGGCGTAATTTACACACATAATGCAACTACAAATACACGTTAATAAAAGACAACATGCACTAAAGAATAAAAGTCCATTGTAACATTGTCAATTTTGAAGAAGCCTGCGTGTATAATGTATTTTCCAGTCTTTCAGGAGTCTGTGACCTGTGCTGTGGTTTGGGTCTCACTGTTTATTGAAGCGAACGAGGCACTTTTGTCTAAAGTGAAATATGGCTAAATTGCTGCATGTTTGCAGTAAAGTACTGTAAAGGCGCATCGCTCCTGCCGGCGCCCGTCATTCACTCATACCGTTCACCTCAGTGGGAGCGATGTGGCCCAGCAAACCCCTCATTGTCAAATCACCGCTTGACAGCATGTTCTGAGTGAACTGACCGCTGTTTATCCACCCAAACAAACAAATAGCCTGTATTTCTTCAGAGTCATCAAATGGAGTGTGAAAGATTCAGCCTGCTGATAATGGAGCGCAGGGATGCAAGTCAAATTCAGACAAATGTACAAATATTATTCAGACTGCCAAACAGACAATCACAAGTAATGGTCCGTTCTCAGAAAATTATGGAAGCTTATTTTCACCATGGGATAAAAATATAGAAAGGTAATTGTGACTTGTTATTTTTTTTTCTCACAATTTTGAGTTTATATCCCACAATTCAATTTTTTTTGTCCCCCATTCTATGATAAATAAATTGCGAGATCTAAACTCAGAACTGCAAGATATAAATAATCAATTCTGAGAAAATAAAGTCAGCATTAT
Source organism: Spinibarbus caldwelli (assembly GCA_039654775.1). Taxonomy (NCBI): domain Eukaryota; kingdom Metazoa; phylum Chordata; class Actinopteri; order Cypriniformes; family Cyprinidae; genus Spinibarbus; species Spinibarbus caldwelli. Next base: position 32,640,080 of record CM077250.1, on the reverse strand, counting down.
GACCAAAAAATTCAAACTTCGGACTTTTCCTGCAATTCTGAGTTTACATTTCGCAAGTTTTGAGTTCATATCTCACAATTCTGAGTTTTTATCTTGCAATTCTAAGTTTATATCTCTCAGTTCTAAGTTTACATCTTGCATTCCTTACTTGTTTCTCAAGTCAAAGATTATATCTCGCAATTCTTACTTTTTTCTCAGAATTCATTGTTTACATCTCACTATTACTTTTTCCCTCGGAATTCTGTTTACATCTCGCAGTTCTTCTTTTTCTCTCAGAATTTTGAGTTTACATCTCACAATTCTAATTTTAAATTTCACAATTTGTATGTTTTTCTCAGAATTCTGAGTTTACATCTTGCATGAGTTTACATTTCACAATTCTAAGTTTAAATCTCGTATTCCTTACTTGTTTCTCAAAATTCAAAGTTTACATCTTGCAATTCTAAGTTTACATCTCACAATTACTTTTTTCCTCAGAATTCTGTTTAGATCTCGCAACTCTTACTTTTTTTCTCAGAATTCAGAGTTTACATCTCGCAATTCTGAGTTTACATCTTACAACTCTTTTTTTAATGCTCCATTTATCAAGTTTTTACAGTATGACATCAGTGCAGCACTTTCCCACCTCAGGCCTCATTGGCACAGCCGCTGTGGGATCGCTATAAATGCCATGAGGAGTTTCTCAACTGCAGCTCATCAGCTGTATATCTGATAATATTAAAAATGAAGTTCTGTGTTCTCAGATTTCAGCACAATTCTTCTCTGCTTTAAAGAAGAAAACACATTTCCACTGATGGTTTTCAGACGGTCTCACCTGCAGCAGGTACGGTTCTCCGGCAGACTGTCAGCTTGGATCAGACGCTCGGCTGTTCTGAGACATCTGTCCTACAGTATCAATACTGTGATGGCTGAGGAGCCGCACGCTCTTACATTTCCTGAGAGTGGAAAGACAATCCTGCAGATGAGCATCTCAGGACTGACACTCCAGTCACTTCAAGAATCTCTTTCAAGAGCTCATACAGAGCGGCTGACAGCAGCGACGCCTCAGCCATAATAAACAGCATCAAACAGCTTTGGGTATTCCTGCTTCTGAATGAAAAATTCAAATGGATGGTGAACATCAGAAGCTGCGGACACTCACATTCTCCTTCAGAAAGAACAGGGTTTTTTTTTTTTGTGTGTGTGTTTTGCTCTTTAGTGAAAGAAAGTAGGTTTGTATTTCACACAGAGTTTTTGTTAGTCTACCAAAATCATAGGTTATTTGCGAAAACCTTTTCAAAACATGATAAAAAACAGAGGTTAGAACTAATTCAAATGTGCAGTTTTAACAGACCTACAGATGGGTCAATGTTTCAGCAGATGCTTTATTCGGAAGTGACTTTGTGGTATATGTAAGGTATATATTTATCAGTATATACCAGTCAAAAGTTTTTGAACAGTAAGATTATTAATGTTTTTTAAAGAATTATTTTCTGCTCACCAAGCCTACATTTATTTTATCCAAAATACAGCAAAAGCAGTAATATTGTGAAATATTTTTTTTCTATTTAAAATTACTGCTTTCTATTTGAATATATGTTAAAGTGTAATTTATTTCTGTGATGCGCAGCTGAATTTTCAGCATCATTACTCCAGTCTTCAGTGTCACATGATCCTTCAGAAATCATTCTAATATGCTGATTTGCTACTCAAGAAACATTTATTATTATCATTAATAATAATAATAATTTTTAAAACAGTTGAGTAAATTTTTTCAGGATTCTTTGATGAATAGAAAGAATCAGCATTTATCTGAAATAAAAAGCTTTTGTAACATTATACACTATACCATTCAAAAGCTTGGAGTCTAATTTAATTTTATTTTATTTTTGGGTGCTGGAAAGAAATTATAGAAATTAATACTTTTATTTAGCAAGGATGCTTTAAATTGATCAAAAGCAATTACAAAGAAATTTATAATGTTACAAAAGATTTCTATTTCAGATATTTTATTTCAAATTCTGTTCCTCCAAACTTTCTATTCATCAACAAACCTGAAAAAACAAACAAACAAGAAAACAAAACAAACAAACAAACAAACAAACAAACAAAAAAACTACTCAGCTGTTTTCAACATAATAATAATAATAACAATAGATGTTTTTGAGCAGCAAATCAGAATATTAGAATGATTTCTGAAGGATCATGTGACTGGAGTAATGATGCTAAAACTCAGCTGTGAAAATACAGGAATAAATTACATTTTAAAATAGAAAACAGTTATTTTAAATAGTAAAAAAAAAAAAAAAAAAAAAAAAAAAAAAAAAAAAATGGACTGTTTTTGCTGTATTTTGGATCAAATTAAAGCTGGCTTGGTGAACAGAAGAGACTTCTGTAAAAAACAATAAAAATCTTAATGGTAGTGTATGTGTGCCCTCGAAATCAAATCCAAACATTATATTAAACCACCCAGTATTACATGAAGTCTTTGTTAACTAATGTATGTATTTAGCTCTAAATACCTTTAGCATGAAGGTGGATAATATCTATTTTCTTTTGTCTGAATTTAATTTTGTGCATAACTTTCATGTGCTTTATTTTAAATCATGTGCATACACTGAACCTGCGGCAGAAAGCCTTAAACGACTGTCCATTGAGTCTGAATGTGTTTAGCAATTTACTCGGCCAACAGTTTATGCACAAGCTCCCCTACTAAGGACACTTGACTTGCCGTACAGGTCCTTTAATGGATTGTGCTTCTGTTTTGTCCGTCTCTTGACATCACATTTGATGACTCTTATTTGAAATGATGCACCCACTGCTTCTCGGTTAGAAGCAGACACTTATTTTGACATCTAATTTGGTGGAGGTGCTTGTGAAACCCCTGGAAGCCTGACCCGTGGTTTGTGTTGCGCGCCGAGGGCAGGGTTCACGTGTGAGGGGGTTTTGTTTGTGTGCTTACTTAAAGCCTCTTCATAAGAGACTAAAGCTTCAGACAATAATAAAACTGGCTGGAGGAGGAGGAGAGGGGGGAGGAAAGAAGAAAACGGCAACCTTGCGGTGATTACTGGATCAGCGTGCTTTTGTACAATTACCATCACTTTGAATTTTAAATGGCGGCTTAAAGGGCAGTGGAGCAGCTTGGAAAATTAGGTTGGAGTCTAATTAGTGCACTCCAACATGACAAGCACTGTGCTTTCAGCCCGAGTAAACCACCGCTGCACATCACTCTCTCTAGTGCCTCGCTCTCTTCCGCTGTCAGAATATCACCAGCTCCACACGGAGCATGCAACGCTTCCCTGTAGCTCAAACAGTAGAGCATGGCGCTAGCAACACCAAGCTCATGGGTTTGATTCTCAGGCAAATCAAACACCAATCAAACGTAAATGAGTGAAGTAATAGTTCACCCAAAAATGATAATCTGCTGAAAATGTGCTCACCTTCAGTTCATCCAAGATTAGGATGAGTTTGTTTCTTCATCAGATTTGTAGAAATGTGTCTCTGCATCAGTGTCTCAGCAATGGATGCTCTGCAGTGAATGGGTGCCGTCAGAATGAGAGTCCAAACAGCTGATAAAAACATCACAATAATCCACAAGTCATCCACAGCACTCCAGTCCATCAGTTAACATCTGGAGAAGACAAAAGCTGAAACACATCCAGCATTAAGATGTTTTTAACTAAAATTTGAATCCATAAGTGAAAAAGTCAATCTCCTGTTGTCTCTCACATCAAAATCCAGCCACATATTTGTTTAGAGCTGTTTCATATTTCCCATGTTACAAAAACAGCATTCTTCCATCTTAGAAACATTGCCAAGCTACGAAACATGTTACCTGTTTCTGATGCAGAAAAGCTAGTTCATGCATTCATGACCTCTAGACTGGACTATTGTAATACACTGCTAGCTGGTTGTCCTGCATCTTCAATAAACAAGCTACAGGTAGTCCAAAATGCAGCGGCTAGAGTCCTTACCAGGTCAAGAAAATATGATCATATTACCCCAATTTTACAGTCTCTGCACTGGCTACCTATTAAGTTCCGCATCAGTTACAAAATATTATTACTTACCTATAAGGCACTTAATGGTTTAGCTCCTGCGTACTTAACTAGTCTTCTACCACGCTACAATCCATCACGCTCCCTAAGGTCGCAAAACTCTGGACTTTTGGTAGTACCTAGGATAACAAAGTCCACTAAAGGAGGTAGAGCCTTTTCACATTTGGCGCCCAAACTCTGGAATAGCCTTCCTGATAACGTTCGGGGTTCAGACACTCTCTCTCTGTTTAAATCTAGATTAAAGACACATCTCTTTAGCCAAGCATTCACATAATGCATCTCATAATCTTGTACTGCAGTTATATCTGATCAAACACACATTATTGTTCTTTAGCTTGGATTGAACAAATAATTTTTGCTTGGTTGGAACAGCAGCTACGCTAATTATGTCTCTATTTGTTTCTCTGTTTCTGCCACAGGATTAACATCCCGTGGTAACTAGGATTTACACAAGCTTCAGTCTGGATCCAGAACACCTGAGAAGAGATGATGCCAACCCCTCAGAGGACCTCAGATGAAGCATACCCTCAGACAACATACAGAACTACCAAATTTCGCCATAAGTTAAATATATTAAGTTTCTACAATATATAAATATATTGTAGAAACTTAATTTCCTGTGAAGCTGCTTTGCAACGATTTGTATTGTGAAAAGCGCTATACAAATAAACTTGAATTGAATTGAATCGAATTTTATTTTGGCTTGTAAACAGTGCTTGATGTTAACTGATGGACTGGAGTGGTGTGGATTACTTGTGGATTATTGTGATGTTTTTATCAGCTGTTTGGACTCTCATTCTGACGGCACCCATTCACTGCAGAGCATCCATTGCTGAGACACTGATGCTAAATTAACTAAAATAACTATTCCTTTAAATGCAGTGTAAGTCGCTTTGGAAAAAAGTGTCTGCCAAATGTATGAATATGAATGTAAAGTGTTCTGTAACTGCATGTTGGCGGCGCTTTCTGACCGGACCAGATTTAATTCAATTTCTACGAAACGGGGCATTTGAAATGGCGCTCAGCCCCGACAATCAGCCTGGATTTAATTAACCTAAATCATCTCTTTGTGGTTGATGACAAAGAGCTCTGGGAGAGGAGGGCTGATGGTCTATTGTTCTGAGAGCTCCTCAGTTGATTGGTGCTGCTGCGCAATGAGCTGTCAATGAAGCACGGAGGGTGAACGGCTCAACATTTGATGAAGCCAATTTATAATTGCCTGGAAACTGTCAGGATGGAGACAGTTCTGATCTCCAGCATCGTTCGCTTGCAGCACAAAGGCATGAGAGAAAATCTTGATAGCGTAGGTTTAAGACGCTGCCGATTTATGAAGGATGTGCCATACATTGATTAGATATTGACTTGCTATCTTTCCTCCTATCTTCATTCTCTTGAACAATCCCACCTCACACCCAAGGACTTCAGCGGCTCAATTATGCGGCGCTCCTACATGAAACTCACTCAAGCAGAAAACAGAAAGATGAAGATGAGCTGCATTAATTCAGCAACTCGTTCAGTTTAATTGACAAGCTCTCAGTTCAGTGTTCATTGCAGAGGTCCGGAAAGCTGCGATCACATGCGCATCTCGTCACACGCTCATCTACATGTTTTAATAAGTCGGCTGGAGCGGGGAAGAAGCTTTCAGACGTTTAACAGATTATCATCTGCCGTGTGCAGAAATTCAATAAATATGACATAAATGCATGAGAGTCTGAAGCACACTCCGGTTATCTCCGTCTCTCAGTGAGTTCAGCACAGCTCTCACCTTCAAATTGGAGCTCCTATCAACGAATAGAGTTTCCGGCAACAAAAGTTATTTGTCTGATTGTGCCGAAATCAGAAATGCACAATAACAGACAATCCTGTACAATGATGTACTTGCTGATTAACAACCATAGCATGATGCATTGTTGGAGAACTAGTCAAAACTGTTTCCCGAAACTGTAGTAACATGGTTGCACTTCAATCGTTTGAAGCAGTCGACTGGACATCTCTGAGATGCTGCTGTAATGAACACGGCACCCAATGACTACTTCAGCATTTTTGTCCCCTGTCATTTTGCTTTATCTGGTGTTTGACTCGTTGAGGGTTTCCTCTTACGTCATAATCCGGGGCTCACTTATGGATTTACACAACAGAAAATATCTTGACTGAATCGTATGGGTGAGGTGGTGTGATTCCACAGACAGCAGTCTGAACAACAGGCCTAGAATAACTACACGTTTGCTTTAATACTGCAGCTAATATTGGACCATGAGGCGGCAGCAGACGCTTTAATACCGCAGAAATATACATGGGTCATTCCACAAAATCGGTGCCTTTTCCACTTAAAGCCAAAAAAAAAATAAAAATTGCTAAATAAAATAAGTTTTATCAATATTTTTTTTTTTTTTTAAATATCCATGAAATGAAGACACCTTAAAACTACAAGAAATTGTATTGTGCCATCTCAGGCTATGTAATTTATTATTTTATAACTATTTTTCTACCTCATGTTTTGGTATTTTTGTCAACCCTGTAACCTACACAAGCGTTACTAGATACCATAGTTTAATTAGAACTCATATGCCACTGAATGATATAGGCATTAGCTCAATAATATACTGAGGGTGACCAAAATAGGGTCAAACCTAATCTATGTCATCCCTGTTACCCACATGTCAAAACCAGTTACTTTAAAAAGTAACAGGTTGACAGTAACAGTAACAGGTTTGACGATATTTGCTAATTGCTAGCTTATAGTCAAGTTCATAAAATCAAATGTTGTACACTTTAAAAGGATTTTATTTGTAGATATTGATTATATTAAATGTAAGAAATAATTGTTTATGAGTCAGTCAAGCCTCATAAATCATCAAAAATAGAATATTATAGAGGAGTGAGAGAAACATGCTTATGTTTTAATTGTTGTAATCCTGGTTGAGAGATGATGTAACCTCATAGAAGTGATGTGACTTGAATGTACATGATTTTACAAGGGTTTTTTTTTTGTTGAGGGTAACAGGGCTGACATGAAATCAGAGGACACCAATAAAAAGATTTATATTTTATAGAAAAAATGCAGACTTATGCCAAAAACAATGCTTAACAATGAGACTATATTTAGAACAATATGCAAATGTGATTTTTATATCATTTTGCATTCATTTTGCAAATTAAAAGTCCTGTTGAAAAAGAAAAATCATAGTGAGGGACAGGCCAAAAACCTTACCCTTACCAGCATAAATGCTATTTAAATTATTTAAAATAATATTTAATTGACTTTTTTTGATGTAATATTGATGAAAGCATAACATAGTATGGTTATGTTTTTTAAATTGCACATTTATTTGTTGTTATATTAAATCTATGTTTGATTATTTCTTAGGGACGCAAAAGGCACCGATTTCGTCGAATGACCCACACAACATTCTTCTGTCCAGCTGTTCTCTTTTCCAAGTTTGCTTCCCAGATGAGCTTTCTAAAGTTAAACCATGTTATCAGTGCTGCTCATGACAAACGAGATAAAAATGTATGAGAGGAAGCACTTCTGCAGCTCTTCACTCACAGCTAAAAACATTGGTCATGCTGTTTTATTTCTTTAACCGGATTTAACAAATTATCTGGAGGAAAACAACAACAGTGTCCGTGACATCGGGAGCTCTGGTGGGAGTCTCACCTTTGACCTTCAGACCTCTTTAACTTCCCTCCGTGGCCGGCGTGTGGAGGTCAGGTGAGCCGTGTGACGGTGGGCCGATGGGATTTACTCAACGCTCTGAGCCACACCGCAGAGTCATCAGGATCATGCAAATGCAAACAGAGCTGCATCTCTAGCAGCACACTTAGGAAATAGTTTGGAATATTGGCTAAAGCAGAGGTTAACAACATCTTTTATTGTCTATTTTTGGTGCATAAAGACATACAGCAAACACATGTATTTATATGTAGTGTAGTGTATAAACATGTTGAATAAACTCTCTTCTGCTCACCAAGGCTGCATTTATTGATTTATTTATTTAGTTATTTATTTATTTATTTATTACAGTAACAAATCAGTGGTATAGGTGTCTTATGGCAGCATATACAATCATCCATCATACAATAATCCATCAGCTTGTAATTCAAGAGATCAGTGAAGGGCGATAGCACCAAGGAAGAAACAGAAACAAAAACAAAAACAACAACAACAAAAAAAAAAACATTCAATATACATTCTCAAGAAAATCCCAGAGCGGGGACCAGATATGCCAGAAATCATCAGATCTCTGATGCAAGTCACAAGTCAGTTTTTCCAAAGGTAGAAAAGTAGCGATTTGATTCAACCACATATTAGTGGAAGGAACGTGAGAAGTAGACCACAACAAAAGTATACATTTCCTCGCCAGATAAGTACAGAGATGTAACACAAGTTCTAGACTATATGACTGAGGCGTAATTCAGAGTTGAGCGTTACAATGCTCAACGTCTGACAAGTGAGTTTCCTGCAACAGAGCAATGGATAAGTGTTCTTTTTTGAGAAATGTCAAGATTTTCTTTCTTTTTATGACATGGCCAATACCCTTCACATTCCAAGTTACTAGCTTGATAATACCTTGTATACAAAGAACAAAAACAAAATGTTAAGATGCTGATGAACCGACAAAAGTGAATCTGGCACATTAAAAATTGTTAAAGATTAAATACTGCATTTATTTAATCAAAAATACAGTAAAATGTGAAATATTATTGCAATTTAAAGTAGCTGTTTTCTATGTGAATATCTGTTAAGCTGTAATTTATTTCTGTGATCAAACCTGAATTTTCAGCATCATTACTCCAGTCTTCAGTGTCACATGATCCTTCAGAAATCATTCTAATATGCTGATTTGCCGCTCAAGAAACATTTCTGATCATTATCAATGTTGAAAACCATGGAAACCGTGATACATTTTATTTTTCAGGATTCACAGATGAATAGAAAGTTCAAAAGAACAGCATTCATTTGAAATAGAAATCGTTTGTAACATTATAAATGTATTTACTGTCACTTTTGATCAATTTAATGCATCCTTGATGAATTTTGAAGGCTAATGTATAGCCTACTGCACACCTACATGCACACAATACAAAATCTTCCACTATATTTGGAAAGTGAATATTTTAAGATAAGAAAGGACAGTAAAACTAAAGGAAATGAGAGTGGCTAAGAAAAGTTCACAATAGCAGCATTTAAACTGAAACAAATAGGAGCAGTTGCACACAATAGCTGACGTGTAAAGCTGCTGCAGAAAGGAAGACAGACAGACAGAGAGGCAAAATTAGGGAATGCTTTTAAATAAGGACTTTTAAAGGAGGTTGTTAAGGAGAAAAGCAGTGTGGAGAAGAAAACGAGAGTTATTATTACAATCAGTGAGCGGAATAATGGCACAACAGAAAGCGGAGCTGCCACAATCGACTCAGAGACACGGAGCAGCGTCTAATCAACTAAACCCGTCCAACATCTGCCAGTGACCCAGAAGAACATCTCGCTCGCGCCTCTAATCATCACCATAAACCACTGGGCACTTGTGTCTGGAATTGGAAATGACTGTCGGCCTCCTTCTGCATTATCAAAACTATTCTCTGATACAAATCACATGCAGACACAAATGCATTCAGATGGCTCTCTATCTTCTGCTTTCTGTAAACTTCTGCAGGACTGAATCATTAGCAGCTGTTTCAGGCTTTGAACATCAGCCTGAAACCCAGAAGAAGAGAAGAATGAACCGTCTGAACATGCAAACAGTGCTGGCAGATTACTTACACACTGTAGTCCATTACTGATTACAAATTACATGACAAAAATTGTATTTAATAATGTAATCTATTGGATTTCACATTTTAGGTAATGTATTTGGACTACTTTTTGATTACATTTAGAGTATTTTTGACCCAACATATAACAACATATATATTTCATTACTTCATGAAGTGCAATGATGTCAATGTGCAAAATGACAAATTGAACTAATTTAACTATTACAGTTTTTTTTTCAGCTGCTTACACACATTTTCAAAACATTGCCTTTTTTTTTTCAAAACTTTACACACAAATCCAAGAATTGCACACACAAAATGCTAAATCCCTCACATCTCTTGCAAAATGAAGCACTGCATTCAAAATATCACAAACGCATTCCAAAAGCAAACATTTGCAAACACCTTTGCCATAATATCAATTCGTGTTAGATTTTTGTGTGTTACATACAATGTTGGGTAAGTTACTCAAAAAAGTAATCCACTACAAATTACTAAATACTTCTTCAAAATTGTAATTTGATTACATTACTGATTACTGCATTTAAAAAGTAATCAGATTACTAATTACTTTACTTTCAAGTTTACTTTACTTTTCAAGTTATCAAAGCTAAAAAAAAATACACAAGAGAAACTCAGTTCTTTCATTAATTTAATATTGACTGAAAAAATACATAAGCAGGCCTATTATTTGTTTACCCCTGATTCACTCCCAATATCAACAAAACTTTTTTTTATTTTGTTTTGTAAAATAAAACAAACAGGGTGCGCTTTCTGCATTCTTAGTCTCTGTGAATATCTTCATGAAACCAGTCACTAAAATTAACGAAAATGACACGAGAAATACAGTATATCTAAAGAAAGCTTGAAGTGTCTATTATTAAATGAAGTAAGTCATGTCGAAAACAAATATTCTCTGATAAAATAATCTGTATGAAACCAACGCGAGGTACAGTCTTTCCCGTCTGAGCTCACCTATGTGATCACGCCCACGCACATCGCACGCTATAAGATAACGTCCCAGGTTATGTATGTAATCATGGTTCCCCGAGAGAACGAGATGCTGCGCTTTGGGAACGCTCCTGTGTACCCACACTCTGAAACACGTGTGTAATCCATCCGAGGGAATTCCGGCTGATGTCACCGGCAGAGATGACGTAGTGACCAGGAAGCTATAAAAGCACCTGCGGTGGAGACAGCGACAGCTTCAAAGTGAAGGAAGTGCTCGCAGGGATGCAGGAAGTATGGTATGCGACACAGCGTCTCGTTCCCTCGGGGAACCATGGTTACATACGTAACCTGGGACGTTCCCCTTCGGGAACTCGAGCTGCGTCGGAAACACTTTGGGAACGACAATGCCCACACCACCATACTGACAAATCCCTGCCTAGTGTGGAACGGCACAGCTTAAGCAGAGAGGACTGAGGAGCCAGAAGTGGCATCAAGGTCAAGGCTGTAGAACCTGACAAAGGTCAGAGGGGTGGACCATCCCGCAGCGTTACAAATATTGTGCATAAATACACCAGATGAGAAGGCCTTGGAGGCTGCCATACCTCTAGTAGAATGAGCCCTGACCCCCAGAGGTGAGGGGAGATCAGAAGACTCGTATGCAGTGGTAATAGTATCTACTATCCACCTGCTGAGGGTTTGCTTGTTAGCAGGAAAACTCTTCTTATAGGGACCGTAGCACACAAACAGTTGGTCCGACTTCCTCCACAGGGCAGCTCTGTGGATGTATGTGTCCAGTGCTCGCACTGGACACACACAATTAAGCTTTTCCTGGTCAGAATCCCGAAAGGGAGGTGGACAGTATGCCTGAAGAATAACTGACTGTGGAACAACTGAAGGCACCTTCGGGACATACCCCGGCCTGGGGTACAGAAATGCACTCGCCATACCAGGCGCAAACTCGAGACATGATGGGGCCACTGACAGGGCCTGCAGATCACCGACTCTCTTCAAGGAAGAGATGGCTAAAAGAAGAAGGGGTTCAAAGGGAGCTTTAGAAAGAGACTCCACAGCCAAATCCCAGGTAGGCATCCTTAGCGTACCGGAGGCCTCAGCCTCCTGGTACCCCGGAGAAATCGTGTTACTAACGGGTTCCTCCCTAAAGACTGCTTGCCCACAGGGGCGTGGTGAGCAGCAATAGCGGCCATGTAGACATTCAACGTGGAGGAGGATAACCCTGAGGCAAATCTGTCTTGCAGAAATTCCAACACTGACCCAATAGGGCAAACTACTAGGTCCAACTGAAGGCTGTGACAGCAGGACGTGAACAGTTGCCATTTAGCAGTGTACAATTTTCTCGTATAGGGAGCTCTGGACTGGAGGATGGTCTCAACAACCTCGGTTGAGAGACCGGATGCTATGAGCTGTGCCCCCTCAGAGGCCACACCCACAACTTCCACAACTCTGGGCGGGGGTGAAAAATGGTGCCCCCTGCCTGTGAGAGGAGATCCCACCGAACGGGAATCTCCCATGGAGAGTCTTCTAGCAGGGCTACCAGGTCCGCAAACCATGGATGGCCCGGCCAGTACGGGGATACTAACAAGAGATGAACCTGTGACAGGAACCACGGTTTCTTCCACATGTCTAAGGCATGTAAGCATCGCCATGTGAGCTTGATCAAGTGAAACAGGTTGCCCCTCGGGGAAAACCCTGTGGTCCTGAGCCACCACTGCCAGGGTCTCATGTACAGCAGGCCAAAAGGTATCACGTTGGACGCAGCTGCCATAAGACCCAACAGTTGAAACTGCTTCACAGTGAGTGACTGGCCTTCTCTCACTCTCTTGACTGTTGCGAGGATTGATTCGATACGAGCAGGAGACAGACGTGCCTGCATCGTGGTCGAATCCCACACCACGCCCAGATAAGTGTTCCTCTTTACTGGAGGAAGCACACTTTTCTTTGCGTTTAGTCTTAACCCCAAGTCTCACATGTGAGCGAGAACGACATCTCGATGCCGAACTGCTACCTGCTCTGATTGAGCTAGAATCAACCAATCGTCGATGTAATTCAGTATGCGGATGCCCTGGAGTTGCAAGGGAGCCAGAGCAGCATCCACACACTTCGTGAAAGTGCGGGGTGAGAGTGCTAGACCGAACGGAAGAACCCGATATTGGTACGCTTTGCCCCCGAAAGCAAACCTTAGGAACTTCCTGTGTTGAAGAAGGATGGATATATGGAAGTAGGCGTCTTTCAGATCTATAGTCACAAACCAGTCCTCGGACCTGATTTGAGACACGACTTGCTTGATAGTAACCATCTTAAACTTGAGTCTCATGACTGAGCGGTTCAACAATTGCAGATCTAGAATAGGACGCAACCCCCCATCCTTCTTTGGAACGATGAAGTATCGGCTGTAGAACCCGGACTCTCTGTCGAGAGGAGGGAGCACCTCAATGGCCTCCTTCCTCAAGAGAGTAGCTACTTCTTGTTCCATTACCAGAGCCTGCTCGGGGCCCACCAGAGTGGGAAACACCCCGTTGAATAGAGGCGGACGCAACCCGAAATGAATCTTGTACCCTCTCTCTACAGTGTGGAGGACCCATTGAGATAAATTTGGCAGAAGCTTCCATGCTGCCATATAATGTACTAAGGGAACCAGTCTCTCAGGACTGGCCTCTGGTGTACTTTGAACTGCTAGCTCGGTGCCCTGAAGCGGAGGACCGGTAGGGGACAGCCAATCTAGCTGTTCTAGAGACTTTTTTGGGGGTAGCGAGCCCCTCAGGACCGCTACGTTTCCGGGCGGAGGCTGAAGGAAATACTCCCTGGAGACCGCTGCGCCCTGAAGCACCATGGGTGGCAGGGTTGGCAGACCGATCTCCTGAGGGCACTGAGTAGAGACGGGCACCATATAATGAGGTGTGTACCGCTCTTCCCCAGAAGGGCCTGCCCTCAGACGTCCTGGATTGAAAGCATCAGGACCTTTTGGCCGAAGCCTTCTTATTGAAAATGACAGCCCTCAGATCCGTCATCTCCCTTGAGGACTTCGACCTGGAGCGCCACCCCCCCTCTTGACTTTCTCTTTGAGGAGGTTTACGAGTGGCAACGCTCCGTTTTTGGACTTCTCGATATGAGGAGCTGGTGCACGGCTGGGGCTGATTCCGCCTATCAGCCACACTTTGAAAACGGCGAGGGAGAAATCGCTGAAAAGCTGCCGCCTGTATCTTAGCCTCCTGAAACCTGTCGACGACAGTGTTTACCGCGTCGCCGAACAGGCCAGAAGGCGAAATAGGGGCGTCTAGTAGAAAGACCCTGTCTTTATCGTTAATATTAGACAGGGTCAACCACAGATGTCTCTCCATGGCCACAAGTGCTGCCATAGACCGCCCAATTGCTCTGGTGGTCTCCTTTGTGGCCCGAAGCGACAAATCTGTGGCTCTACGCAATTCAGCGATATCATCATTCTTAATATCTTCTCCCTCATCCATTTCATTTAGCAGGTCAGCCTGGTATGCCTACAACACCGCCAAGCAAGCTCCAGCCTGACCCGCTGCCGCGTATGCTTTACTCACCAAAGCCGAAGAAGTCCGAAGCGGCTTGTTGGGTAACACCGGGGCCTTAAGGGAAGATACACCACCAGGCGAAAGATAGCCCGCAAACGTATCCTCGACCTGGGGAATCTTCCCATAACCGCACTCATTCAGCCCTACTACGTTAGAATAATGAGAAACATATGGACTGAAGAGGCAGGCCGAGTATGGATATAGACACCTCAATATGCAGATCGGGGAGAAAAGGCAGGCCCCGGCGTGGAGGCAGTGACTTTGAGCGCAGGAAGCGTTCATCTAGCTTGCTTTTAGAATGCTCCTGTCGATCTTTCTCTGCTGGCCAACCGATGTTTAATTTGGCCACAGCTCTACTTACTACCTCCAACAGCTCCTCAAACAAGACAGACTGTGGTGGCAAGTCCACAGACTCGTCTCGATCGGCACTCGCGTCATCTCCCTCCTCAGAGGAAGACAATACGAACGCCGAGCCCTCTCTTGGGGCGGAGGAAACTGTTTCAGAACGTGCCTCCGTCCCCAAAGAGTGAGCGCTAGATCTGGCAGGGGAAGAAGGAGAAAAGGACGTGTCCGTCTCCATTCTTTGTGCCAGATCCATCTGCGATCCCCAAGATGTAAGGCACCGCTCTGCCTCGGCAGAGGCGGGACCCGAACCGCGGGGAACGCTGGCGAGATCGCCCTCCTCAAAGAGCGATCTCCGGGAGCGAATTGTCCGCATTGAAAGACGAACACAATGCGGACAGTCAGCTCACTCGAGAGCTGACCGTGCGTGCTTCGCTCCCAGACAAGCAACGCACACAGCCTGAAACGCTGCTTGTCAGACTCACGCTTGCCAGTTGCCATATCAACAATAATACGGGAAAAACAACAGTAAATAAGACGTAACACACATAGAGCGCTTACTGAACAACAGAAGCTGTCTCTGTCTCCACCGCAGGTGCTTTTATAGCTTCCTGGTCACTACGTCATCTCCGCCGGTGACGTCAGCAGGGATTCCCTCGGAAGGATTACACACGTGTTTCAGAGCGTGAGAACACAGGGGCGTTCCCAAAGCGTTTCCTACGCAGCTCGAGTTCCCGAAGGGGAATCATCCACGTGAAACCAGGCTTGAGATGCGCGAACATGTAAACGTTCAAGTCACCTCTGTAGAAAGATTCAAGTTCATCTCGGCTACTTTTCGTTTTTGGCAGAAGGCGCGTTGTGAGGAATAAGCCTTGAATTGTGATGCTGACGGGGTTTAATCCAGCGGATGATCTTATTCTGATGAGTTATTTATTTTTTACTTTATTAGTGTTACTGTGACATAAACTTGTACACATACACTTGTTGAACTTTTCTCAAACTATAATGCCAGACTAAAATATGTCGAGTGCAACATTTTGAAATATGATAGGCAACCTTTCATTGTATCTAAATGTTGTAGGACTTGTCTGAATTTTAGCTCGCATTCTCTGGTGATTTATTAAAGGACATAAGGATTTTTGCCTCATATATTTTTTTTAAACACTGCATTTGTAACGTAAATAACGTAATTTTATTGACATAAGTAATTGTAATCAAATTACATAAATTTAAAATGTAACTCATTACTTTACTGCATTACCAGGAAAAGTAATTAGATTACAGTAATGCGTTACTATTTAACGCGTTATACCCAACTCTGGTTACATAGAGAACTGTGTGTTGTGTTTTGCAAAAAGTGTTTTATGAAATTAAAAACTGAGTCAAAGGCTGAGAATTAGTGTATGGTTTTGCAGATTTAGTGTGTGCTTCGGCTGTTTGAGTGTCAGCTTTCAGAAACTGTGTGACAAGTAAAGATTTTGTGTGTAAGCAGTTGAAAAAACTGTAACTCATTTTAAAATAAGAACAATCAAAATAAAGCACTTGAGCAGTAAAAATATTTTATTTGTTTGCCTGCATATCAATGTGACCATTCACTGACACCAGAGAACTGTGAATATTTAATTGTGTTGCTAATGACTTTATGAATGTAACAATAACAAGGACAATTTAAAAGAGAACATTAGAATTATGGAGAATCAATAAATGGTGAATAATTGCCATTATGTGAATAATATGTAAGTATGTAATATATAAACAAGTAACTGTAAACTGATTGAGCATTTTAAAATTTGTGGAATCTGATTACATAATTCAGATTAGATGTAATCAGTTTGTACCCAGCACTGCCTGCGAATGACAAGCACCGTCTCTACTGACAGATGCACACATTACAGTGAACGTGAGAGAATGACAATAATGCAGTCAAACTAAGATGGCATAACAATAACATAATGATGAATGGTGAAAAAACGGATTAGCCCAATATCATGTACACAACAGACCTTTTTTTATCAACTACCCAGATGCATTCAGGAACATCTTCATTTTGTAATGTTTTTGTTTTGATTTGTAATATTGCATTGGTGTTGTGTTAAGGTGAGTGTGCCTCTGTCCATAGCGTTTATAATATAGCAGCTGAATGTAAAAACAGTGTAAGTCTATGGAATGTCTGTGTTTATAGAGCCGAGTTACTGTGTGTGTGTGTGTGTGTGTGTGTGTTAATAATGTGGGTGTGTGTAACAGAGAGTCTGATGAAACACTGTTATCATATAAATATCACTGCACTTTTGACTCCAGGAAGCAGCTTTCTGAACATCTGACTCACACACTCCTGATTTACAGTAAATGAGCAACATTTCCTTCAGTGTTCGTCCTTGTAGGACACACGCACGGATTTACAGCTGTTTTCACAATCAGAAACCTCTTTAAAATGATGAACTGTATCAAAAACGACAAAGAGAAAGAATATGAATTTATAAACCTCAAGAATGACATATTATTATATAAGAGAGACTATTAAATAAGTTTTCTGTTATGATACTACACACATCTGGGAAAACATTTAATAATGCATTGATATAAGGCACAAAATTCACCCACTACCTTTTACAGTAACATTTTGTATACTGAAATCTGTATTTGAAACACATAATGTATTTGAACTACTTTTTTTTTTTTTTTTTTCAGACTGTCAAAATGTGGCCTAAATGACCCAAATCCACTCTAACAGAATTAAATCAAACCAATGCAAGGACACTTCATACACACTAACACTTTATTTATAGTGTCCTTCTTATACTGTACGTGACTTGAACTTACTATAGTAGTAAAAGAAATTCTGCATAATTACAAGCAACTAACCATAAACCAAACCTAATACTTTATCCCAACTGCGATTGGTATTTTAAATAGGATCTTAAAATGAAGTTTTTATGTGTTATTATAGTTGTGAAGTGATGTATGTAATGTAAAGTGTTGTTGTGATGATTATTTGTATTGTTTGTGTGTTGAGCCTTTTGTCTAAAGACAATTTTCTACCCCATTTGGGATAGACAATAAAGCTTTTGAATTTTATTAAATTGAATTGAATACTAACCTTACAGTAAGTAGTTGTTCATTTTTCATAATTCATATTACTGAAACCAAATACACTTTCATTGTTGTGCCTTGATGAGCACTTACATTACAGTGTAAAAACTAATTTTTCTAGTTCAAAATAAATATTATTCGAGTAAAGTTTATGATTAAATACTATTTATGACTTTTTGTACTTTGCAATTAGTTTTTTCAGTGTAAGTGAACATTTTGACACTTTATTAAACAATAAAATTAGATTTTAATTGATACTAATAATGGTTTACTGAACTAGTGAAGTACAATTAGATTAATTTGACTATTTAACACAGTGCAGTGTATATATATATATATATATATTTTTTTTTTTACAAAAAATAAACTTGATTTTCATGTTGAACATATTAAACGGAAATTCCTAAATTTCAAACCAAAAACAAGAAAGTATATAAATACTAAAGTGGGTCAAAAATTACCAGATGATCAGCTTGTAATTAACCTGTAATTCAAAATTCAACATTTATTAAATGTGACACAGGATTCATTCTCTGCAGCTAACATCACTGAATGGAATTAAAGAAACATTTTTCAGCTAGATTTTTCTTGAACCCTCTTCTTGTCTGTCATTGGTTAGTCAGGCAGTTGTGAGCAGGTTATTATAAAACAAAGCACACTGAAGAAAAAACCCTGAAAGTGCAGTACATTCATATCAAATATGCTTTAAAACTAGAATTATGTGCACTTTTGGATTTAAGACTGAAAAAAAAAAAAATCCTTTCAAAATCAATTTGGATTAATTTAGATATTCAAATATAGACACTGACACAAACATGTCCATTTCTGATCATCGACTGAGTCCAGTGACGAACACAGAATGAGTGAAACACTGTGAGCAAACGGCCAGAGAACAGGCAGAACGCACACATGTGAAACCACGTCTCTGGCTCTTGTTAGCTGTGATAAAGCAGCTAAAGGGATTGTCTATTGTTCCTCTTTCTCTGATGAAATAATCTTCAGCTCCCATACGAGCCGGTTGCACGCTCATTCATCTGAGAACAATCCCGTATCACACCATTACATTAATACCGGACATATTCATTACAATCAGGATCCTCGTTTTCATCTGCTGTAATTAGTGATTCGTCTAATGCGATTTCAATAATTGAGTGTGTGTGAAAATACAAGCGTGTGTCATTGTTTTCCCTCTCGGAGAAACCAAATCATTTGATTTCCAGAGGTGAAAGGGAACTCTCTTCAGTTGTTTGAGTCATTATTTGGAGCACTTTAAAGTGTGCTGAAGCTCCTGATTGCGATGGAGAGGTGGTCATCTATTAAACATCTCCTCCGTCTCTGACACGTTTCTGAGCTCAGCCCATTATTAGCAGAGCGAGCGGCAGATGCTGGCAAACAGAGACACAGAGAACAAAACCCCGGGACTCTCGGCAGCCGCTCCGATGGAAATGTTCCCACTTTATCAGCGAGTGTAATTGCTGTCTTGTTTGGTTAAGAGATTAGGAGGTTGAGTCTCTTTGTGTGGTCTTGCTGATTGTACAAACAGAGGGCAGAAACGCTTAAAAACCCACAGCGGCTCTGGACTGCAGACCCCGGGCGCTGGCACTCAAGAGGGAAACAATCCAGCGATTGAGGAGATTGCTTTCAAAGCGCTTCATGTCAAAAGTGAGCGCTCATGATAATAGTCAAGCACATATAAGGACGGGAGTCCAGCACTCATACAGACAAAAATACATCTTTAGCTTTTTTCCAAGAGATGTTAAACACTCTGGGAAATGTGCAGTTTTTTCCTTTTCAAGCTAATCTGAAATGACATGTGTTGGTGTAATTATACTATGGACAGTACTGCTCAAAAGATTGCTTAATGTTTCTCAAAGAAATATTATTATATATAATTTAAAGTAGCTGTTTTCAGTGTGAATTTGTGCTAAAATGTGATTGATTGCTGTGATACGCAGCTGTATTTTCAGCATCATTACTCCAGTCTTCAGTGTCACATGATCCTTCAGAAATCATTCTAATATACTGATTTGCTGCTCAAGAAACATTTCTGATTATTAGCAATGTTGAAAACAGTTGTGCTGCACAATATTTTTGTGGAAACTGTGATACATTTTATTTTTCAGGATTCACAGATGAATAGAAACACTTTTCACTCCAAAATTGCTACTATTTTTCACATATAATTACAAAGAAATGGCAAGTAATTTATTGAATTAAATGCAAAATTTAAGTAGAAAGACTGAAATAGTATTCTCTTGCAAAATGAACTCTAAAAATCTGTTTTATTTACAACATTGGAAAAAATTCAGTGTAGAATGCTCAAAAACAGCATTTATTTGAAATAAAAATCTTTTCTAACAATATAAATGTCTTTACTGTCACTTTTCATAAATAATGCATCCTTGATGAATAAAAGTATTAATTTATAAATAAAATGTTGCTGACCCCAAACATTTTAATGGCAATGTATGTACACTGTAAAAATTATTTGCAAAGCTGTAAATAAAATAAAGATCAATGGAATACATTTTACTTAATTCAGTATTGGTTCTTGTTGTTTCTTTGTAAATATTTGTGATATTTACTAGCAATTTCTGTGTGGGAATCGTTTCAAAGTAACAGTTTTTTTCAGTGTAGCAGATTAAGTCGTATGATTTTTTTAAAATATATATATATATATATATATATAATGCTATAAAAGTTTCCTGACGGAAGCTGGTATCAGATGCTCTACACACCGGAAGCCCTCGTCTCACAAAGCAGCGGCCAGCGGCCTTCTTGTCACGGCGTCTGGAATCACTGTGACAAAGCTGGAGGATCATGTCTGATATCGTCAGATGGCCTGGAAAATTAAAAACCCAATTAAAGGAGCGGCGCGGGGGTCAGCTCTTCTGCATATCAAAAGAGCTCCTCTGGCTATTCTCCTCAAATGATATTAGTTAACAGCTCACTTTGGCCGGCTGCAGCGCGCAGCACTTAGAGAGTAATAAGTGCTTTCCAGCAAAGCTTCTCCTCAACCACCGGGTCATTATCAAACTGTCATTTCTAGCCCTTTCTGCTCCGCAGAGCCACACAAAGGTCTCGCAGACCCAGAATTAATTTGAAAATCTGATGACACGAGAAATGGCGTAGAAGAAGTAGAAATGGAAAGGAAAAGGCTTTATTTGTTCTTACAGCGAGAGTAGTGTTCGGTCGGGAAACGCCAGGTTTGTTTAGCGAGACTGAACGTTAAGCTTGTTTCATTCATTCTCGTACAGTGGAGAGGAAAGACAGATTGAGATTCTTCTCGCTGTGGAACATTAATATTCAGTCTAATGTTGCTGATAACAGACTGCAGGTCATGAAGGACGTGAGGAGCTGAACCTGTGTGCAGTATTCTGACGACGCAGCGACATAAACACTGAGCGTTAAGTTAAACTAAAGGAAAATGAGAAATGTTGCCTTGGCAACTACATGAAATAAAAGTTTTATTTTTATATATTTAATTTAATTTTAAATTTTACTTATTTCAAGTAGTAAAAATGCCTTTTTATAGTTTTAAAGCTAGATTTTTAGACTTAATCTTGCAACTTTAAGAAAAAAGCAAACATCAAGATAATGAAAAGAATAAAGGATAAAACAGAATAAAATGTAAAACTACAGGTAGATGTTTTCGGTTTGTATTCTATTTCAAGTTCATTTTTTGTAATTCTGTTGTGTTTTTGTGATGTTTATTAGTTTTTATTTCCGTTTTAGTTGAAGTTACTTTAGTAGATCAAGTTAAACTAAATGAAAATGAGAAATGTTGCCTTGGCAAAAATAGCTGAGGAAAAATCAGATTTAATTGTGCAGCTTTAAGAAAAAAAGAAGAAAAAAAAGAAAAAGCAAATATCAGTGAATGAAAAGGAATAAGAGAATCAAATGTACAACTAAAGGTAGATGTTTTCTGTTGTCATTTTAATTTAAGTTTTAGTCATTTTAGTGTGTTTTTGTCATATTAGTTTTTATTTCAGTTTTATTTTGAGTTACTTTAGTATATGAAGTTAAACAAAATGAAAATGAGAACTCTCTGAAAATAAAATGCAACTATCTGAAATAAAATGTTTATGTTTTTTTATATTTAAATTTTATTAAATCTAGTTTAATTAATTTCAAGTAACAAAAAGTACTTGTCAGATTTTATTGTGCAGCTTTAAGAAGAAAGCAGACAGTAAGAGAATGACAAAAATAAGAGAATAGAATGTGAAACTGCAGGTTTTAGAGAACGAGGCGAGTGTTTTTCATCTGCAGCTCGAGCCAGCTAACAGACGGATCGTCACATGATGCATTTGCTCACATAAGTGCCCTTTTTCATCCAAAGATTTGTTTTTTTCTCTTTTCAGCTTTTTTCTTTTATTCAAGCAATTGACAAGTCAGGTCTTTTAGCCTCATCTCATTTACATTTAATGGCATGATAATACACATTAGCAGACTATTTTAAATAATTACATCCTCACAACCCTCTCCCCCCCGCAACCTTTTTCTCCAAATGTGCCTTTCTCTCTCTCTCTTTTTTTGAAACTTTCATATTTCAGAGTGCAATAATAGCAAGTGCTTCTGTCATGGAAACAATATCTAATACGTGAGCAGAAAAGGGAAGCAATTTTCAGACGGTGACTGGGGTGAATAGGACATTAAGTCCTTTTCTGAGCTGCTGTTGGGTATTTTTCTGTCAGTTGACGGGCCGGCTGTGAATGCTGCGAGTTAAAGACGGCCATCGAGCAGTGACAGCTCACCTGTCAATTGGAAATATCCCAGCCGCAGCAGAGACGGCAGAGGGCTGGAAAATCATCCGAGCCGTTCACGATAAGAAACGCATGCACAAACCTGCGTTAACAAGCCTAGAGATGGAGTGAGATACGGCGAACACAGAGAAAGAGAGAGATACTGAGAGACAGCAGAGACGGAGGCTTGTTGACAGAATGCAGATGAACAAATACAAACCCTGCACTGTCAGCAGAAACACACAGCAGTGATGTTCATTACCGCACTGACTAGACTTACAGATTCAGAGTGAACTGTTATTATTTTATCAGTCTTCTAAATTGTGAGCAAATGTGTATCTCTCAGGGTTATTGTAGTTAACTAAAACTGATACTAAAATTAAGGTTAATATTACATAACATGAGAAGCGTTGCCTTGGCAAGTGGCTGACATAAAATACATTTTAACTGAAATACAATATAAAAACTTTTTATATTTCAGCTAGTTGCCATGCAAAATTTCTCATTTCAATTTAGTTTAAGTTGATGTATTAAAATAACTAAAACTAAAACTGAAATAAATATATAAACCATAGATATATATTAAAAAAAAAAAAAAAAATCCAAAAGCACACAATACAAACTCTAGAATCTAATTTCAGCTATTTTCCATGGAAGTATTTCTCAATTTTATTTAGTTTGACTTGACGTACTAAAATAATACAAATTGAAATAAAAACTATAAAGACATATTAAAAAACTGGTAAAACTTAAATTTAATTTAAAATGGTAAATATAAAAACGGATTCAAAATATGAATAGAAACTAAAATAGCATCAGTGATACTAAAATAACACTGTAATTTAATGTCACCAGTTCTTCAGCAATGTAAGTGGCAATCTTTAAAGCCACTTGAATGTTGATTCTTGAATGGCAGCTAACAAACAACAGGAGATCAAGACTTTAGGATGTCAATAGTCTTGTGTTGTGACAAACCAATATGTAAAATCAAGTCAAGTCACCTTTATTTATATATCACTTTTAAAGGGATAGTTCACCCAAAAATGAAAATTCCGTCATTAATTACTCACCCTCATGTCGTTCCAAACATGTAAGACCTTCGTTCATCTTCAGAACACAAATTAAGATATTTTTGATGAAATGCGAGAGCTCTCTGACCCTCCATAGACAGCAAGGATCCTAACACGATCAAGGCTCAGAAACATAGCAAGGACATCATTAAAATAATCCAAGTGACATCAGTGGTTCAACTGTAACTTTACGAAGCTACGAGAATACTTTTTTGTGCGCAAAGAAAACAAAAATAAAAACTTTATTCAACAATTCGTCTCCTCCACGTCACCCTATAGCGCCATTTAGGAGAGTACCCATTGTTTATGCTGTTTACACTTTGATCTGAATATAAACAACGTATACGCTTACATATGTTGCATACATTGTTTACGTATGTGATACTCTCCAAAATGATGTCTGATATCACATGGATTATTTTAATGATCTCCTTGCTACATTTCTGAGCCTTGATCGTGTAAGGATCCTTGCTGTCTATGGAGGGTCAGAGAGCTCTCAGAATGCATCAGAGATATCTTAATTTGTGTTCCGAAGATGAATGCAGGTCTTACGGGTTTGGAACGACATGAGGGTGAGTAATTAATGACGGAATTTTCATTTTTGGGTGAACTATCCCTTTAAAAGTGCTATATAGTAAATAAAGGTGACTTGACTTGATTTTACATATTGGTTTGTCACAACACAAGATTATTGATATCCTAAAGTCTTGATCTCCTGTTGTTTGTTAACTGTGTTCAAGAATTGTTCAAGAATTTTTCATTTTTGGGTGAACTATCCCTTTAACAATACAGATTATGTCAAAGCAGCTTTACAGTATCAAATAGGAAAATAGTGTGCCAATAATGCAGAAGGACAATAGTAAACACTCAATTTTCAGTTAAAGGCAGTTCATCATTGAATTCAGCGATGTCATCATCCAGCTCAGTTCAGTTCTAATAGTATCTGTGCAATCAAGTCGACAATATCGCTGGAAATGAAGTGTCCCCAACTAAGCAAGCCAGAGGCGACAGCGGCAAGGAACCAAAACTCTCTCTGTCACAGAATGGAGAAAAAAACCTTGGGAGAAACCAGGCTCAGTCAGGGGGGCCGGTTCTCCTCTGACCAGATGATACCAGCAGTTTGTGCAGAGGACTCATCTGGTTCCTGTGGTCTTGTCCCAATGGCCGTCTAGGAGACGAGTTCTTCACTGTGGATCTGTCTCTGGGGCTCATCTAGGTTTTCCTGGTCTCCGCTGACGTTCAGGGCTGTAGAGGTCGTCTCTAGGTGCTGATCCACCATCTGATCTGGATACGGACTGGATCCGGGTGACTGCAGTGACCTCAGAATAAGAAAGAAACAGACTAATATTAGTGCAGATGCCATTCTTCTTACGATGTAACAAGTACATTGTCTGTGATCGGAAGTGTTTCCGGTTCCGGTTGACCTAATTTATGCAGCCTATCAATCCTTTGACCAATCCTATTTGGGTTTTTAATCTAGATTTAAACTGACAGAGTGTGTTTGCCCTCCGAGAAATGTTAGGTAGATTATTCCAGAGTTTGGGAGCTAAATATGAAAAGGATCTGCTGCCCGCAGTCGATTTTGATATTCTAGGTATTATCAAATGGCCAGAGTTTTGAGAACGCAGCGGACGTGGAGGACTATAATGCGATATGAGCTCGCTCAAGTACTGAAGTGCTAAACCATTCAGGAATTTATAAGTAATTAGCAAGATTTTAAAATGTATTTGATGTTTAATAGGGAGCCAGTGCAGTGTTGACAGAACCGGGCTAATATGGTCATACTTCCTGGTTCTAGTAAGGACTCTAGCTGCTGCATTTTGAACCAGCTGGAGTTTGTTTATTAAGCGTGCAGAACAACCACACAATAAAGCATTACAATAATCTAACCTTGAGGTCATGAACACATGAATTAACATTTCTGCATTTGACATTGAGAGCATAGGTCGCAATTTAGATATGTTTTTGAGATGGAAAAAGGCAGTTTTACAAATGCTAGAAACATGGCTTTCAAATGAAAGATTGCTATCAAACAGCACACCTAGGTTCCTAACTGATGAAGAAGAATTGACAGAGCAGCTGTCAAGTGTTAGATAGTGTTCTAGGTTATTACATGTGGAGTTTTTTGGTCCGATAATTAACTTGGTCCGATAATTTTTCAGAATTTAGCAGTAA
>CM077250.1:32429362-32611862 GCA_039654775.1 Spinibarbus caldwelli | reverse complement strand
CTGTGGAATGAGGAAGTGTATCCTTGTATTTCATTAACTCCTGCCTAATGACATGAGCGCGTCTCCCCACAGGGGCCGCTGATGGAGACGTCGAGCGCCGAGCAGAAATTAATGCGCTGGGGTTAAACGCTGGAACTAACTCGTGTTTCAACAAAAGGCCAGCCATTACAGCCAGCCATAAAAACCATCAGATCCATCTTGATTTCACGGGCCTCCAGTCTCTGCTTTTGCTCTTATTTTGTCTTTTTCATCACGAGTCCGGCTGCATTTGCTCATCGGAAAACGAATCATTATTTAGTGTAAATCACGTCTGTGTTGGATGGTTTTTACAGTTTTTTTTTCAACTGCTTACACACAAAATCTTTACTTGCCACACAATTTCTGAAAGCTGACACTCAAACAGCAGAAGCACACACCAAATCTGCAAAACCATACACTAATTATCAGCCTTTTTCAATTTAATAAAACACTTTTTTTCAAAACACAACACACAATTCTCTATGTAACACAAAAAAATCTAACAGGAATGTTTGCTTTTGAGATGTGTTTGTGATATTTTGAATGCAGTGCTTCATTTTGCAAGAGATGTGAGGCATTTTGCATTTGTGCAATTCTTGGGGTTGTGTGTAAAGTTTTGAAAAAACGAGGCAAAGTTTTGAAAATGTGTGTAAGCAGTTGAAAAAAAAATAATGAATCATCTCCCATATGACTGCGTAGAGCTACATTTTTCCTTCTAAGTTCTGACAAAACACTATTTTGTGTCTGCAGGACTGAGAACAGAAACGGCTTCAGCGATGCAGCATTAATGAGAAAACGAGCCGGTCTGGAGAGCCTCGCGCTCCTGCTAATTGGAGATGATTTTCATAAAGCCTGTGGTACGGCTGACAGCGTCTGTCCTTCACCTTCTCTCGCTTCCCCTCTTTCACGGGACACAAATGAAGTGGTTGAGCAGAGACTTCGCAGAAACTCAAGAGTCCACAGGTGTAAACGACTCATTCTCAAGCCGTGTTTGTCCCCCTAATTAGCCGCTCCCCCTTGAGCTGTAACAAGGGCCCTAACGAGAGTGTTTTTTGCAGTAATAATGGCTCCAGATACCTGCGGGGTGAGAGCGCGCTGCTGTTTCTCATCCTGTCAGGCAAACTGTGGAGCGCTGGGGCTTAATGATCCTGAAAACAAGACTGGGGGTGACTCGTGTGTGTGTGTGTGTGTGTGTGTGTGTGTGTGTGTGTGTGTGTGTGTGTGTGTGTGAGCGCTTCATCCAGATATTCTCATGCTTCTGCTGGTGTTTCCCTGTGCAGACGGGAGCGGTGTGTTCCAGTCACACAGTAACTGCTGGTCTTTATTAGACCTGTATCAGACCGGATCTGTCTGGGAGAGCTCGACAAGCTGGGGTCATCGAGAGAGATATGACACTTTATACGATACAGATCACTCCAAAGCAGCTTCACAGTAATAAACAGGAAAAATAACATCGTTATTGTTCAAATTCATCAGTTACGAAACAAATTCAGTTCTTATCCAATCATGTCAGTGCAGTTAAATCAACAACATTACTGAATATTAGCTGTATTTTTTCAAATTATTTGTATGGGATGCATCCTTTAGAATGGTTTGACAATGTTAGTAAATCAGTAATATTTCGAACCATATGTAAACATTTTCCAGAAAAAGTTTTATGAATCATTGCTACATTATCTTACTGACATAACGTTATCTTAATTCACTGTTCTTCCTCAGTATTGTCTTGTTTTCCAGTACAAACATCTCAACATTCTGAAATCAAGAGATGTAGAATGACGTAAGACAGTAAGTCCTGTTTACTAAATAATTTATCAAAATTAATAAAGTTTATGCTTAAAACAAGAAAACATCTCTCAGTGGCGTCAGAAAAGAAAATTTAATTCAAAGGGAAAACTAGATTATTTTTCTTACTCTATTAGAAAATTTCTTGTATAAACTCAAGGTTATTAGTTAACTAAAACTAAAAACATAAAAACACTTGTTACTTGAAATAAAATAAATGTTAACTGAGACAAAATTGTATAAATATATAACTCAATTTATTATATATATTAAACTTATTTTATTTCAGCTAGTCCCCAAGGAAACATTTCTCATTTCCATTTAGTTTAATAATGTACAAAAATAACTAAAACTGAAATAAGAATTAATAAAAACAATATATAACCTAATAAAAATTACAAAACACACAAAAAATACTAAAACTAACAAAAATTAAAATAAAAACTGAAAATAGGAAAACTTATTCCAAAAAGCAATAAAAACATTAAAGTATGCTAGTAGTTTTTGTCAATTTGCTTCTCCAGTAAATGTATATTTGTTTAAGGATGTTTAGATAAAAATACAGAGGAAGAACTTTTTTTTTTTTTTGATGTAATTGCAATAAATAAATAAATAATTGCAAAAAATTGTATATTTTTTTTTTTAATTTTTATATATCGTTTTAGAATTATTTTATAAAGTTTTATCTATGAATTAAAACTGTTTTGTTTTGTTTGTTACTTAATAAACCCTGAACAAGGGAAAGTTGAAATCATAATGGTCAGGACAGCAGAATTTAGAAGTCCTTATTATGGAGGCCCATCTAGCGGTGATGTTTCTGAATGTGCATCATGGGAATATGGCGGCGCGAGAGGGATATGGACAGATGAAGCAGGAGGAGAGAGTCACAGATGTGCGTGAAGCCCGAGGCGTCATGAGTCTGATGAAGAAGACTGCCGCTGAGAGAAGAATATCTGGATGGGTCTCTGTCTGTCCCATGCTATCCGAACAGAAGTGTGTGCTCTGCTGAGATGAAGTCCTTTGATAAACAGCTGATAAGTTAAAAAGAGAGTAAACGCTGAGCGCTGGCTTCATCCACAGTGAAGACAACCGGACAATGAGAAGAAGCAGCATGTTTATATTTGTGACATCTGACATATTATTGGGATTATTCTTTTGTGAATCAGCATCGAATAAAGGTTGAGAAAATATCATCTAAGCATTCTAAACACATCATGGGAATCACACTGCGAACAAAACATTTTCACTAACTAATACCAGTGAAGAACAATTAAAATGCATATATATCGAATCCGAAATGCCTCCACATCAACACTAATCAAACTAATTTTATAAGAAAGGACACGCATTAGTGCTTGTTATCAGATATGAACACAAAAAGTGAGTGCTAACTACCGACCATCTGGCTCCCACCCAAGCTAGCGGTCGCAGACGAGAACAATAGCGTTCATTAGGATCATTTATCATGCTAGTGAGCTCAATTTACTTTTGCTTCCATCACGAGACCTGCTCATTAGGATTCTAAACAGCACTAGTGAGCATCGCACAGGCTTCACACACAACACCAGCTCCACGGCAAATGAGAGACTCCTCCGAAGCGGAGGGAAAGATTGAGTAGGTCGAGCGCTAGCTCTGAGCAATGCTAATGGAAGTGCAGCGGTGGGGCTGGAGCGAGCGACTCAACATCCCTGATAACTAAGCAGCAGATGTCTCCAATGGAGGCTCTTTGTTGCCGGAGCAGCGGGAACCTGCGCTTCTGCTGGCGTGCTTCACATTGCATTCATTTGCCTGCCAGCTGCGAATTTAGCAGCAACTTTTCATCTCATCTGTCGGCGCAGACACCAGCACAAAGTTTCCACAATTAGGAAGATTCAGAAACCGACAGCAAAAAAACTCTTGAACGTTTGGCAGTAGTCTGCGTGGGATAAACTGCACCCTAACCATTTGAACCACTATCACACTATCACACAATATATATACAGACTGGAAGTTGGTTGGATGTTGAATTGAAGTGATGTAGACTCAACTACTAAGAAACAAAGTCTGCCTCTGTAGCTGGATCAATGAGCAACAGGAACTGCTTTCACTTACAATTAGTTAATGGAAAAAGGAACATTCTGTCATTACAAACCTATAAACCTTTATTTTTTTGGAGAGAAATTTGTCTGGTCAGTTTTTTTTTATGCAGTTATAATGAAAGGATGTTTTAAAATGAGAAAAACTGTCACAAAAGCAGCTTAAAAGTATTATAACAATGGTCCAATCCTGCACTGTGTGGAAAGTGTCTGCAAATCAAACTGGAAAACCCTGCCAATCTGAAGTCGTTTGGACTGCTTTTGTGAACTGAATAAAAAGAATCATTAGAAGAAAAAAACCTGACAAAATTCACTACTAATCTCATGAACTGGTGCTTTTTGACATTGTAGGAAAAACAGGATTTCCATCTTTTGTTTTCCTCTATAGACATTTAAAGACATGCAATCTCTTGTTGTCTGTAGTGTTACACAGTTATACAGGAACGTACTATAATATAATATATGAATTGTTTCAAGCACCATTTTATATGCTTAGGCTGTCTGAGAAAACTTGATCGATTGCACAGATGAAAATGATAACAATACAATTAATGACTGGGTAAAAAAAAACAAAAACAAAAAAAAAAACAGGCATTTTAAGAATGATATGATTAAATCTCAAAATAATTCATATATGACACACTGAAGTTGTGGTGAAGTGCAATCTGCTGTGATGTTACATGTGAATATGCCTAGCAGGTGAAACGATTACTATGTTCAAGTTCAGATTACTCATTAAACAGTAGGCAAAACTACTCTGGTGAGATTGAGAAGTGTGCATCTGATGGACACTTTACTATCCCATGAGGCCACGGGAGAGGATTTGTGAATGACAGCACCAGTTCCAATACACACATCTGCAGTCTTGGCCACTTGAGAACGCGACAGGAAGAAAGTGTGCAAGACTATTCTTCAATGCACACTTGGCAGTGTAGGTTAATTCAATTAGATATACATATAATTTGTGTAAAATGTAAAGTGTTGCACATTTTATTTGTGTATGTGTGTGTATTTTATAAAACGTTTGCAAATGCTTGCTATCACTTAATTAAAAGTCCAATTAAATTGTGTCTTGCATGGGACTACTGAACAGAAATTTAAAAGTGCAAAGGGCTCCAGTGCAGTGACGCACCTGATGCTGACACATGACAATGACAGCATGGTGGATAAAGTATATCTATATTACACACGTTCAAACTATATATAGAGTTTTTTACTTTTTAATTTTTCAAAAGAACTGCTTACTCAGTGAGTATGTGATTTTGGACTAACATGGAACGCAGTCTGCTACTGGCATTTCCACAATTTGATGGCCTTTTTTTTCTTTTTTCTTTTTTTTTGGAAAAGCCCAGTGTGAATGTAGATTTGCAAACACAACAAACATGGATAAATGGCTTGGAAAAGGGAAAAAGTGTAAAAGCTATTAAATAGTTACTTATTATAATATTACTTATAATAATAATAATAATAATAATAATAATTATAATAGTCTTTTATTATTAGTCCCTTTCACCTTACACCTTTGACAATAGACAGTGGACCTTTTTAGTCTGTGAAATTATAAATGTGACGTGACCGCACCATTACTCGTTTTCTCCCGGTAAAGTAATTGCGTGATAACTAATGTCTTGTTGAAAATGCTAACCAGTTCACATTCAAATACAGAGCTGACTGGCAGATTTAAGGAAATTATCCAGAATCAGAGTCCACTGGAAACGTAGATATTGCTTTTAAGAGGAAAAATTATGCTTCACTACATGCTTATTAATATTTGAAATATGTATATATATATATATATATATATATATATATATATATATATATATATATATATATATATATATATATATTTATTTATTTATTTATTTATTTTTTTTAATCTCAAGCAAGGTTCAGTTTTACACCCCTGTTCTAAACCTGTAGGCCTACTTGTTATGTAGGTTGTGCCATTCACATTTGTTTAGTATTTTGTTGTTTAAAATATTGGATTATAAAACTGCATTTATGCCGCCTCAAACATGTCTGTGGGAGTCTGTGACATAACATATTTTGTCACTATGATGTGCAGGTAGTGACATTTCAGAATTGGCTGGTTTCCTACTGGATGTAGTGCATGCTATATTTCAATAATTTCAAATGCAGTTCGGACACTGCTCGGTCACTGCTGTAGTGGACATATGCACTGCACTATGTATCTGAGCTTTTTTATCATGTACATACATTTTTATACCGTATAATTAAGTTTTCTGTGACATATTTGGTTGCGAAATCTGCTTAGCAAATTTTAAACTTGTCAGCTGGGTAAAATTAAGGTTTATGAGTGATAGTCTTGGTAGCTTCAGTAAGAATGGTTTAAAAATTACAAACCAGTCAGTAGTATTTTGCCATGTATTATTTTCCAGCAAAAGAATTTGTGATTTTATCCCTGCCTTGAAGTTTCCGGTATCTGTACAGTTGTAAAAATAAATAAATAAATAAATAAATAAAATAAAATATTAAAACTGATAAATGAAAAATGATATAACTTTAAATAAATAAATGTTAAAATAATTTAACATTAAAGAAAATAAGAACAGTAGCTTGCCGATCAAGTAGTATAATGTGAACTAGTGCTGTCAAACGATTAATCGCTTCCGAAATAAAAGTTTTGTTTACATAATACATGTATGTGTGCTGTGTATATTTATTATGTATATATAAATACACATGCATGTACATATTCAGAAAAATAGGTTATGTTTACATATTAAATATATTTATTTATGATATAAATTATATGAATATAAATATAGACATGTAAATACATGTAAATATTTTCAAACTATATGCTGCATGTGTGTGTATTTATATATACATAATAAATATACACAGCACACATACATATATTATGTAAACAAAAACTTTTAATTTGTATGCGATTAATCGCGATTAGTCATTTGACAGCACTAAATTGTGAACATAAAATGATAAATGAATAAAACATATATTTTTCTGTCCTCATTTATTGTATGGCTTCAGCCAAATGTTTCGTTCATCATAACAGAGAATATTCCTTTCTTCATACAGTGTCAGTATGACGTTGTGTGCAGTAAAGAAGATTTTCTGTGCTGTGGATGATAAAAGGTTCTTGATTAAAGTGAGGACGTTGAGTTTGACTCGGAGGCATGTGGAGCGAGAGGATTCATCTTGAGGGAGTGTTTTACTGTCTCTCAGCGCTGCTGTCGGCCTGTGCAAACGCTGCCCTGTGAATAATAGCATGTCCATCAGAAAGGATCTTGGGCCCTCGCCGGGATTTACTTGGGCGGTAATACATAAGCTGGGGACAATAAATGATTCATAATGTATAGTTTTGGCTCAGTAATTTCAGCTGTTGTACAAGGAACAGTATTAAAGCAATTCCACACTATGGGCTCCATACATGACAGCAGCTATTGTCATACGGTGTCTCTGAGGAGAGCCGTCCTCCGCTTATACATATTCACACAACATCTCTATAAGAAGCACAGAGCACTCATCATGGGCGGGTTCTATAATTGCTGCAAATCATGTGTTTCCAATGTCGTAACCCTTCAGCAGACAGAAGAGATGGACTAATGTTGCTAATAATACTAACACAGTGTTTTTTTGTGTGTCTGTGTGTTTACTGTGAGTGGAGATACACAGTGTTTTCTTTACAGTCAGGGCAGATGCAGCTGTCTAGGCTTCAGATTGGACTTAATGTGCTATTTCATTCTGAATTTGATGCATATCGTTCCATCTCAGTCTAAAGCTGAAAGCATAAGTCTAATCACTCTGATGTGGAAGCACAGTAAAAGAGTAGATTTACCTCCAGTCACTTTATTTGTACATTTACACATGTACAATGCACTCTGATATACAAAGTTCCATATTTGTATGGCCAACCTGAAAGTTTGCATCTCCTTGGCTTCACCCACAAAAACTCAATAGCATTTTTTTTTTTTTCATTGGCTTTCAGATTTTTGCAAAAAAATAAGCGCTGTGACCAACAAAAGTTTCTGATACTTACATGTTTTGTCCATCATGATAATTTTCACAAATGAACATAACTCTTATGAATTTTGAAGCCTAAATACAATTACCAAAAGTAAACCACAACTGCTGCAGTCTGTGTTCAAAAACACTTTTCCTGGAAGTTTGAGTTAGAAATAGAATAGTTTGCAAGAGCGCAATTATAAACACAATGAAAGTGATGATGAGTTTACCTGTTTGGTGTGCCGTTTAACCCAAGTTCTCCCATTTAGATACTCATAAGCAATTGCCTTTATCAAGACAATAAAAAGCAGTGTAGGACACTAGGGTGTAGTACTCATGTATTTAATGTCTTTGAATAAATGTGCACCAAAATTGATTAGCAGGTGCTCAGCCAGTTGTACAGTAGGTATGACATCAAAATAAATCTAAAATTCAACTCTAGAAAAAAGTGCAACACTCAAACATTATGTTTTACAAACATAAATGTAACATTTTTAAGCTTCATTTCTTTAATAACAATGGCATTTCAGTCAACAAGTCAGATGAAAACCTTCAAGTTGGCCAAAATATCTTTGTTTTTATTTGTTTGTATAGTGAGTGTTGCAGTTTTTTTTTTCTAGAGCAGAATTACACATGAGCTTGTGTTAAACACAGACTTTATTTCAGCATTTAACCAAAAACCCATTGACTGCAGGACGATGGAACCGGAAGTGCAGAAATGCTCGTTTCCAGGTCTTGGCCTACAAAAATACATCATCCCTGCAGCACTCTATTCTCTAATGTAGTTTTTTAAATCTGATGTCACATCGCTTATTATCACCATCTCTGTGTAACTCAACATTGAGCTCAATCAATTAACCGGCCGTTAATCAGTCGCTGCAATGACATCATGCAAACGCTTCAGTATTTACGTCAGTTACGGCTGGAAGGAGTGATTCAGTAAGGACTGTTTTCCTGGAGAAATGCATAGTTTTAACAAATAATCCTCTGCTAGTCTGTTTTTAATGGAATTTATAGCTTCATTCATTACCCTTTTTGTGTTAGTAATTATTTCTAAAATACCAAAGAGCCATCTTTTCGGGCCCGGCCGTGTGGCGCTGCTGATTTATGGGGCTGATTGGGCTCTGATGCTGTCTCAGCGAGGTGTGACATTTCAAAATATTTATAGCTCTGGCACATTAAGGGCTTCCCTCTGAAGGTGACCGAACACTCTTCCCTCAGCCCTTTAATTAATGCAATCCACTGCTCGCGCTGCTGTCTAATTTATCCACTCCGTAGAGTCGGACATGTCCAGAACGGCACTGGACACTGCAGAACACATCATAAACAAGCAGCTCTTCCTCAAGCCAGATCCTCTGCCGCGCGAAACCGGAAACGGTTCCACACCAAAGCACTGAATCTTTAATATTTTATCGATCCGATCTAAACCTTCTGCCCAAAGTGGCAATTAAAATTCAATTAAACTGACTGAAAGCATCATATTAAATTTCAACTCTTTACGAGCTCCCCACTAATGCTTCAGGACAAATCTCAAATATAATCACACTCTTTTCAAATTATATGATCTCGCTCGCTTGCTATAAAAGTGACACGTTTAGGTATACTTCCAATAACTCTTTAACTATGACCCTCTAATGAATACTATTTTATAGCCCTTAAATCAGTTATTATTGGGCATTTTAATAAAGCGAACCGAGTGCTATTGTTTTACTTGCTACAAGAGGAATTATTTTAATTTTGCGCTTCCGTTCTGCCGAATTCCTCTTCCGGACGCCGAAGAAGAATTGTTTTGATCTGAACTACGGTATTAATATGCTCCAGCAGAATTACAGAGAGATTCATGTATAGAAATAATTGATGACTCTGTTCGTTGCAGGCGCCGCTCGAGCAGTAAACTTCAGAATGTCGTTTGTCATCTGAAGCTCAGCGATGTGCTGAAATCCTGTGATCGTTTCTGAACAAATAAACAAAACTTTCCATTTCCAAACAAAATATGACCGCTCTTCACTCCATTGCTAAGGAGAGGTTGGTACAGGTTTCTAGGGTGTTGCTAAGGTATTATGCATGGTTGTTAGGTGTGTTCTTCCTTGCTGGAGTTTAGGAGTCCTGTATCCTCGGTCTGTAGATGTGACTCGAGTTCCTCCTTCAATGCACATCTCTCTGTCTGTGTGTGTGTGTGTGTGTGTGTGTGTGTGTGTGTGTGTCTGTGTGTGTGTGTGTGTGTGTGTTTCAGCTGTTTTCTGGTCCAGCAGGTGAAAATGGTGCATCTGATCACACTTTCCTCATCAACACACATGATCTGGGCAATCATTCAGTGTTTGCATTCAATTTCATAAACAGGGTTTAATTACATGCAGTTAATGTTACATGCAGTGAGAAGAAAGATTTAAGACTAATCTTCAGGACTGTGCTGAACAAACGCAGCACCTGTTTGGAAGCGCATGCATGGTTTTGAGAAGATGTGAGCTGTTTGTTAGTGTAAGAGTCAGAGCGCTGCAGACGTGTGAATGAAACGCATGGCCTGCAGCTCTCTCTCTCTCTAAATGAGATGCATGGCTCTCCTGCAGCCCAGTGTCTCGTCTTCTTTTAATTCTGTTTGAGTACATGCCTCAGTCATCTTGCCTTTTATTGACTCAATCTCGGGAAGCAATGTCGCTTTCCATAACCCGCACATCAGGCCGGTCCTCCATACCGTACTCAGTAATTTAAAGTCTTTATAGAATTGCAATTTCAGGGCTGGCTGCTTGTTTTTCTAAAATGTACTCAAGGAATTAGTTACTCCAGCCACAAATCAGACAAATTTATGCGCGGTTGTAATGCGGTTTATGGCCTCACGGTACATTGCTTCAAAAACAGCAGATGTGAAATTGTGACAAATATAATGAGTGTTTTTTCGGCCGTGTTCTCTCTCCGCTGGCCTGATACGGAGGAGTCGTGGAGCGTGTTTACTCCCCACATGCAATACATTTAATGTGATGGTCGGGGCTGTTGATTAATGCTCGGCTCGCTTTCATTACAGATAAGAGTGGCGCTGTGGTCAAGAGATAGAACGTGCGCTGTAAATCTGCTCAAATGAGCAGTAAAATGAACAGCCATCAGAAGTGAAATCCACATGCGTCAGAGTTCAGCGCTGGCCTG
The DNA here is from genome assembly GCA_039654775.1 of Spinibarbus caldwelli. Taxonomy (NCBI): domain Eukaryota; kingdom Metazoa; phylum Chordata; class Actinopteri; order Cypriniformes; family Cyprinidae; genus Spinibarbus; species Spinibarbus caldwelli. The sequence continues at coordinate 32,600,853 of CM077250.1, read as the reverse complement.
CGGTCAAGAGGGTGAGTTTGAGGGCAGCATTCAGAAGTGACAGAGTCAAACTCAACCAGCGATCACCTGAGCCGCAGATGCCACGTGACTAAAGAGGAGACTGCCACGAGAACATGAGCTTCACTAGTGATATAATACTGCTGCATGCACAAAATGGTGAAAATACATACTTTTACATGGGCTTTAATGAATGAAGATGATTTTTACAGCCAGATGGTGTAGTTAGTAACCAGTAGGGGCTAAACACAGGGTGCCAAACATGTACATCAGTTCAACAAAGTTGTCATATTTACATTACCTTATGCACATTACATGTATTACGTGCTAAAAAAGGTATAATGAATTAATATCTTTTTCACATGTTTGTTCATCTTAATTCACAAGTATAACCTTTGTTAGATCATGTTATTAATGATGCTTCAAATTTACTTCAGTGTTATTGTTAATGTTGTTGATATTTCAGGAAACTCTTTGCTTTGTATATTCAGTTAAACAGCACTAATGGCAAAACGAAAGTATGGAAGCTTGTTTCTGCCATTGGATAAAAAAATAAATAAGGTAACTGCGACTCTTCATCTCACAATTCAGACTTTTTTCTCGCAATTTTCATGAACTCACAATTCTGAGAAATTACGTCAGAATTTGAAGATATAAACTATGAATTGTGAGATAAAAAGTCGCAATTACCTTTATTTATTTATTTATTTATTTATTTATTTTATTTTATTTTTATCCTTCAACAAGAGTAATGATTCCAAATGAACGACCAAAAGTCATTCAGTCTTATTTTCTCAAGATCATCACATATAGTTTTGTCGATTTCAACATATAAAAAGGTATATCTGCAAAACAAGACAGAAAAAATATCACTAATGCATACCTTCTAGAGACCATATCCAATTAATATTAAATTTGTGGGATCACTTTATTTTGGTAGTCCACTTTACTCATTCTGCTGACTATCAGTAACTGTGCATCTATATATCAACTAGCAGTCATTAGAGTGTTAGATGACTGTTTGCTTAATATCTGCGCACACTTTATTTTGATGGACTTTCTAGTCACTTACAAGTACATGTCAACTTATACTACTAACCCTAACCTAACAGTGCACTGACATTCTGATGAGATTTAGTTGACATGTAGTTGCAAAGTTAAAGTAGAATGTCTAAAGTGGAAACTCAAAATAAAGTGTATCCCATATTTGATTTTTTTTTTATGACTCTATTCCTGAAAGAGCTCCTCAAAGAGTGGCTCTGTACTTGCCGTTATCTCTGGAATCTCTCAGTAAAGCGTGTCACGGGTCGCTTCACGAGCTGCTGCCACTCAGGGGGCCGAAGGGCCCGACCAATAGAAATAGCTTTGGCTCAGCAAGAACAAAAATTAGAGGGCCCATCAGCCGTCATCATTAGAGCCTGAGAGATGGGCTGAGAGAGGTAATAGTCTCAACAGAAGGACATATTCCTGATCCATTCTCGCCATGAATCAATCCCTGTATTAGGCAGTGACAGGGCAAATCCGGCCGCCTCAGACAGGCCGATTTTTCATGATGTACGGAGGCTGCGATATGGCTTTGGGGCCGGAGTGAACCCGCCGACGGACTCCAGCTATCCTCCCTGGACGTTCGGTGCGAGCGAATGCGAATGAGTGACGATAATAGGCCAGTGGAAATGTAGGAATGTGATAATGTTCTGCCGTCTTTATCTCGCACACATATATGCATGGCAGAAGTCATTTCTCGCCGTGTGTAGATAGAGTCCTCCTGCCGGCATATGCTGCGATAAAACATGCATGGGAAATTAAAAATAAACACATAGTTTGATTGCTCTTTGTTTTGCAGCTAAGGGGGAACAATTATATCTTCATAGCGGAATGGAGCATTCTCAAACAGATCGTCTTCCTCACGCTGCTCGGCAGATGGCAGGAGGATGTACAGCTATCTTACTCACGGAAATGAAAAGAAATGGAGTCGGAGCTCTTTATAAACGTCACACACAATTAGAGTCAGTGTTGAGACAAAGAGGCCATCAAGCACACGTCTGACAGTAGGGCTCCAACTTTCTTCTTTCTTAAATTATTCTGTTCTTGTAAATGACTCACAGCGAAGGAAGCCAGTCTGATGTGACTGTCTGCGATGTGTCACACTTTATTCTTAGTGAAAAGAATGCAGTTTGCCTCGCTTTAATGGTGTTTCATTGGTGTTTGGTGATGAGTTTTTGGCTCAAGGTCTGCATTTAAAGTCACACCAGAGGTGTTCAGCTTGGATTAGGACTTGGCTTTCTGCAGACCAGTCAAGTTCTTCCACACTGACTGAATCAATCATTTCTTTTTGAACCTTGCCTTATACACAGAGGCATTGTCATGTTAGAATAGAAAAGGGTCCTGTCCAAACTGTTGCTTTAAAATTAGAAGCACACAATTCCCTAGAATATCATTATATGCTTTAACATTAAGATTTGTACACATGGAAATTACTAAAGTAGTCAAACCTGTTCATTAGAAGGGGGTGACCCAATACTTTTGGCAGTATAGTGTATGTTGGGGTATGGTTTCAATTTAAACATCATAATCATTTTATTTACTTTTCACTGTTTAGGGATTTCTGAGCACCTAACCCAGCCCCTACCCTGAAACCTAACCACTTCTCAACATAAAACATTATGAAATACAGAATATAACAATCAGATACAACTACAATTAGATACAGCTACGTCCAATTTATTCAAAAATAACAAATATTTCAAGTCTTCTGAGGCCAAAAACTTGATTTATGTGAGAAACAGACTACAACAGACCATAACGCTCAAATCAAAAACACATTCAAAAAGCGCCACCTGATTGTGATTGTGAAATGCCATTGGTTCACGTGTGTCTCATGACCAACAGCGTCATAGTAATTTTTGGGTTTATTTTTGCATGAGATATAACCATGGAGCGGGAGACTTGGAATACAACATGAATTGTTGTTAATACTATTACACCATTTCCTGGGCAGTTTTTGCAACAAATACCTGTGACTGTACATTTATCTTCCTTTTATGTGTTTTATATTGTTGAGAAGGGGTGAGGTTTAGGGGTGGGGTTTGGTGCTCAAAAATATCAGTGAAAGAACAAATATATATAAATAATTTCTACTTTTACAAATGCATGCAAGGAATTGGGTCTGCATCTGAAGCATCTGGTGTGTTATAAAGTGATGCCGAGGGTCCAGACCGAGTGTCCATATGTGATGAGCTGGAGTGAGAACATGTTCAGAGTCACTGTCAGTCAGTCAGTCTCTGGCTGTTTGACATCCCTGCTAGCTGAAGAGTGAAACACTGACTCTGTGACACTTTCACACTCTCTGTGAGATCTCAGATGCTTTTCCAGTACAACAATGCAACTCACTGCTTGACCACCGTAGTACAATACATCGCTACAGACATAAACTAGTTAGTCATGACTGTCTCTCAAAACAGTAATAACATGGTCAGTTGGTTTGACTGTCTTTAATGACATGTCACACAGGAGGTTCTGCTAAGTCAGATTGTTATAGTTTATATATGTGGCCAGATCATAAAACTAGGCAATATTCTGTATTATGTTTCAAAAATGCTCGTGACTCCTTTAAGAGATTTCCTTTCTCTTCTCGCGAGATTGTTTGTGTACTTTGGATGTGTGCGTGCGGTTAGAGAAGCCATTTTCATGGTGTAACAGAGCTCCACGCTGTAGTGCTCGCATCGGTATAAATTACCATGTGGTAAAAATCATCTTTTTTGGTATATATCATTCTAATGTATTTAATATGCACAAATATGTTACGAAGCTGAGTCTAGACAAACATGTAGTGTGTAAATTTCATTAGATGCAATTGGATGTGACCCGTGTGTGACAAGTGGATCTCGTGGTTAATGGTAACGGATTTAGGTATGTAAGTTTCATGATATATCATATATCATGGAACTTACATATTTTAGTTTTTTTTTTAAATACTTACGTATTTTAGTTTTTTTATTCTCTTAGTTTAAACCCAGTGTGTTTAGTGTATTTCACTGAGGTTCAGTGCACATATTGTTACAGATTTCATTCTGTATCTCCTAGAGTTCATTGGATTTGACGTCCATCTACTGTGTCTAAAGACAAAGCTTGTTATATATGATTCAGTATAAAAATTTAAGGTTACTGTGCACTGTCAGATTCTTTTGGTGTGTAACACCAAAAATTCTTTTGTAATTCTTTTGTAACACCTTTTGGGTGAGGTTCCAAAACCCATTTGAATTGGACATCATTTAAAAAAAAAAAATCTTTTGTTACATTACATTTAAATCAACACAGCAGTCAGAATAAACCCCAAGAAAAATCTGTTTTGTTTTCAGTGTGTTCTTCGTAGTTCACCCGGTTACATTTTTGGTACCAGGAGTGGGGTATCTGACAGTTGGGAGCTCTTAGACATTCAGTGCGTTTTTTTTTTTTTTTTTTTCTTGAATACGGTCGTGGTGGGTACGTGTCCTGCAGGACCTGGATTGGAGGAGGCCAACCGTGCTGAGAGTGTCCAGGGTGACGACGTCAGCCGAGGGGTTCATGGCTAAGGGACTGGATCACTGGACAAGAAGGGGACATCGCCATCTGGGGCCAAAGCTCAAGAGTGTGCTTTCGACTAAGTCTGTTACGTGTGCCCTGCAAGAAGAGGAAGAAGTGTTATACAGACATTCTCTGACACATATCCTTTGAACTGAGAAACAAAAAAGCATTTAGCAAAGACTTTGTGGTGGTGAAAAGGACTGTGAAAAGACTTTTAAATTTTCATCAACATGTCACAGCCGGAGGAAGAGGCTGCAGTAGTACAGGGTGCGGCTAGCGCACGGGGTACGGGTAATGTGCAAGAATAGATACAAGAGCTCAGTAGACAGCGTGCTGAAGCTATGGCAGCTATTGCCAACCTGAGTAGAGAACCAACTAGGTCCTATGTGTATGTGCCCAGAGAACGTCACATTCAGCCCTTTAGTGGCGATCTTGGCAAAGACGGTAGAAATGTGGATGGGTTTATTGAAGAGGTGGAAAGGGTACTGCTCGTAAGAAACCAGACACCTGAAGACCAGACTAACTTTGTTCTTTCCCTACTGAAAGGTGCCCCTTTGGAAGAGATTAGGTTAAGGAAGGAGGGTCAGCCTCCGCGAACGGAAGACATCTTTTCCTACCTTAGGGAGGCCTTTAGGGAAAAGCGTAGTCCTGCCCAGTTATTGCAGACTTCCTATACACGCAAACAGTTGGAAGGCGAAGATCTTCGTGCGTATTCTCATGCCTTGTCACAAATATTGAACTCTGTGTTGAAGCAATCCCCTGATGCCATTGCAAATATGAATATCGCTCTCCGAGACCAGTTTATTGAGGGAGTAAGAGATGCTGCACTCAGGAGAGAACTTCGTAAGTTGGTGAGGGACAAGCCCCAGTCAACTTTGATTGAAGTGAGAGACGAAGCTTTACTGTGGTCTCTGGAAGATCCTAAATTGCGTGCTAGTAAAGCAGCCCTTAACTGCAATGTAAACTCTGACACTACAGAAGCCCAATGTGCGGCCATGGCAATGCCTGCAACAAGCTCTGTTATGCTTGAGGAAGTTTTAAAAGTAGTGGCGGAGCAAGGCAAAGCCATCGGGGAGTTAACTCAAGCTGTTCAGAAATTGACTCTACATTGCACTCAGTCTGAATCAGTGAATCGAACTAGGTCTAAGATGCAGCCACGTTTTACTGATGACAGCCAGCCTATCTGCTTTAAGTGTAATGGGGTGGGGCACATAGCCAAAAACTGTGTGAGAAAAAGCAAACCAGCCATCAAGGAGGATGTTTCACCCTCCATGCCACAGGGAAATGCACCCTCGATTGCTGTGAGCCAGGCGATGCGAGGGCAATCTATTGGCTCAACTCAGATCTCAGATCGTGACCGACTACTTAAACATGCTGTAGGGAAGTGTCCTGTCATTGACTTGAAAATTGGGGGAGTGGGTGTTTCGTGTTTACTTGACACCGGGAGCCAAGTCAGTACAATTACAGAACATTTCTTTAAAGAGCACTTAGCGGGTGAAGACAAAGATATGCTTTCCACATCTGGTTGGCTCAAAATTACAGCCACCAATGGATTAGATATCCCGTACCTTGGCTATCTTGAGTTAACTGTTGAAAAAATGGGTATCACTCTGCCGGAGTGTGGTTTTCTAGTTGTCAGGGATGCTCAAAGCTCTTCTGCCATGCCAGCACTCATAGGCGTGAATATCCTAGGCCGATGTAGACAGTTAATTCATGCTGCGTTTGATACCACCTTAGGTGGGGAGTTACAGTCTGACTGGAGGGAAGTTTTCCAACAGATACAGAGTGCTAGTAGATTGGAGAAACGGACTGTTGCACGGGTAGCTGGGAAAGAAACAGTGCACATACCTGCTTTATCAGTTTCAACTCTAATGGTCCGGGGAATGAAGAGTTTGTTACCCGAGTGCTCCTCAAACCTGTTGTTGGAGCCTGGGAAGTCACCTTGACCTGGGGGCTTAATCGTGGTACCTTCCCTTGTGTCCGCTGCAAAACCATTGTTCCCGGTTCAAGTCATAAATCTTTCCCCAGAAGATGTATGGTTGCAGTCCCGCACCCCGCTGGGTACTTTTTCTCCTGTTGAGGCTCTAAATCCAAATGAGTGTTGTGAAGTAAAGTTCCAGCGAATCTCGGCCGGAGTGGAGGAGGTCATTGTAAACAAAGAAGATAGACAGGTGTTGGCAAATAACCTACCAGACTTCCTTAGCAAGTTGCACCTAGGTGGTACTATCGAGCAGCAAGCAGAGCTAAAATCTTTGCTATTGAGGTATGTTGATGTGTTTGCGTTGAATGATGAGGACCTAGAGTTTTCTGACAAAGTACAGCACGAGATCCATCTGGTTGATGATGTCCCAATTTCTCAGCCTTATCGACGGATTCCGCCAACTCAGTATGGTGAAGTCAGGGAACATATCACCAAGCTACTTAAGAAGGGGGTTGTCAAACCAAGCAATAGTGCATATGCATCACCAATAGTACTTGTTAGGAAGACAGATGGTAGTCTAAGACTATGTGTCGATTACAGACAATTAAACTCAAAGACTAAACGAGACGCCTTTCCTTTGCCTTGTATAGATGAGAGTTTTGATGCGTTGCAAGGTGCAAAGTTCTTCTCAACCATTGATTTGGCTAGCGGGTATCATCAGGTGGCAGTACATGAGCAAGACCAACCGAAGACTGCATTCACTACTCCGTTTGGTATATTTGAATACTCTCGTATGCCCTTCGGGGTCTGTAATGGACCATCTACATTCCAGCGTCTCATGGAATCTGCTATGGGAGACTTAATCTTCCAAATCATGCTCATCTATCTGGACGATATCCTTGTATACTCCTCTTCTTTCCATGAACATCTCCAGAGACTAGAGGTCATTTTCAGTAGATTGAAGGAAACAGGACTCCAGGTTAAGCTTGAGAAATGCTATTTTCTGCAGAAAGAGGTGAAGTTCTTGGGTCATCAAATATCAGCTCAAGGCATTGGTACCGACCCTGGAGAAGTCGAGGCAGTGAAACATTGGAAAAATCCTAGTACAGTAAAGGAGTTAAGATCGTGCTTAGGTTTCTGTAGTTATTACAGAAAGTTAATTGAAGGTTTCTCCAGAATCGCCGGTCCTCTTCATGATCTGGTGAACTTGTGCTTGAGACAGCAGAGTGTTGTGAGAAAGCTTGAGTTCTGTTCACTATGGTCAGCAGAGTGTCAGACAGCCTTTGAGCTGTTGAAGGAGAAGCTTACATCGGCCCCTATATTAGGCTATGCAGACTTCTTTCTTCCGTTTATAGTGGAGACCGATGCTAGTAGTGAAGGTCTGGGGGCAGTCCTCTGCCAGCAACAGGGTGACTGTAAGAGAGTGATCGCATATGCTAGTCGAAGGCTACGCAATGCTGAGAAGAATGACCAGAACTATAGTAGCATGAAACTTGAACTATTAGCTCTTAAATGGGCTGTTTCAGAGAAGTTGCGGGGGTATTTGCTTGGCTCCAGGTTTGTAATGTTCACAGATAACAATCCGTTATGTCATCTGAGAACCGCCAAACTGGGTGCTGTCGAGCAAAGATGGATGGCTCAGTTAGCGATTTTTGATTTTGAGGTTAAGTACTGACCCGGAAAACACAATGTTGCAGCAGACGCCCTCTCTAGACAGCCATTAGCAGGGGAGCCTGCTAGTCTGGAAGACCTAGAACATGATGATTGTATTGCCATTTGTAATGTGGTCTACAAGGGTACACCCTTAGACCCAGAATTGTTGACAGCTGGTGATCAGTGCTGTAAAGTTAGACAGATCCTTGCTTTAGAGTGTGGAGCCAGAGAGGAAGGGACTAATACTCAGGGAGGTACATTCACTTTTCCAGGCTTCACAAAAGCTCAGCTTAAGGAGTTCCAGCTAAACGACTCGATTCTCAGTTCATTCAGGGAGTTTTGGGATAAAAAGCAAAAGCCCACAAGTAAGGAAAGACGCAGCCTCTCTAATCCTGTGTTGTCCCTGTTAAAGCAGTGGAAATACATTAGAGAGATGGATGGGTTAATTTATCGGGTCGTGGATGATCCTCGTCTTGGTGAGTGTCAGCAGTTGCTCTTGCCGGCCTGTTTAAAAGATCAAGTCCTTGAGAGTGTCCATGATTAAATGGGACACCAGGGTATCGAACACACACTCAGCCTGTCGAGGCAGAGATGCTTCTGGGTTGGCATGTACGAAGACGTCGAGACCTGGGTCAAAAGGTGTCAACGGTGTATTTTAACCAAGATGCCGCAGCCGAAAATCCATCCCCATATGAAGCCATACTTAGCCTCAAAGCCTTTGGAAGTGGTGGCCGTGGATTATACAGTGCTTGAACCTTCCTCAGATGGTCGCGACAATGTATTGATTGTAACCGATGTGTTTACTAAATTTACAAAGGCATTCCCCACCAGAGACCAGCGGGCTGACACCACAGCCAAAATTTTACTTAAAGAGTGGTTCATGAAGTATGGGGTGCCAGAGAGGTTACATTCAGATCAGGGGAGAAATTTTGAAAGCGAGGTGATAGCTGAGTTGTGTCAACTGTATGGAGTGAGGAAAACGCGTATGACTCCTTACCGCCTGCAAGGCAATGCACAGTGCGAACGATTTAATAGAACGCTTCATGAGCTGTTAAGAACACTTTCTCCAGAAAAGAAAAACGTTGGCCAGAACACCTCCCTGGGTTGATCTATGCATACAATGTAACCCCACATGCAACAACCGGGTACTCACCCTATTTCTTGCTGTTTGGGGTAGAACCACGTCTTCCTGTTGATGCTCTTCTAGGCCAGGAACAAGCGGTAGATAGAAGACAGGACTGGTTAGTCATTCACCAAAGCCGACTCATGAAAGAGCAAGAGAATACGCGGAGCAGAAGGCTGCTGAATGGCTTGCTCCGATAAATGATAAGGTTTACTGTCCTACCATTAGTGTTGGTCAAACAGTGTATTTGCGTCACCGACCTGCGGGCAGAAACAAGATACAGGATGCGTGGGCTCCTACAGTATATCGGGTTGTAGAAGTACAGGGCACTACGTATACGGTTGAGCCTCTGGAGGGAGGTCCACGTAGGAGAGTCCACCGAGTTGATTTGCGCCCTTGTGTGAATCCTGTTGTTGAGACAATGGCAGCAGGGGGTGGTCGGGAAGCTCCAACAGCGCAGTTTCCACCTGAGAAGGGGGAAGTTGAACATGTTGACCCAGAGTGTGTGGTATTGGAAAAGGTCACCTGGCCTCGTCGGGAAGAGACAAGATATGTAGATGTCTCCAGGTCGGCAGAGGAACCGTTATCTGTTGAATCTGATCTTGTTCAAGATGGTGAGGAACAGCGTGCATCTGAATCAGAAAAATCAATGGAACACGTCCCTGCCCCTGTAATAAGCGAACGTTTGTCTAAAAGGCCTGTTCCTACACCCAGAAGGACTAACCGAGCAAATGCTGGTATGCATTCTAACCTGTTTCATGAGCCAAGATCAGCATGTAATTCTGTTTCACTCAGTCCTGAAGTTTTTTCCCAGGTCTTGACAAGCCTTGGTACTGTGTTCTTCAGAGAAGCTGTGAAGGAAGTTAAGAATATGCATCAAGTCATTGAGGACAATGATTTCTTAGCAGGGGAGGATGTGGCCAGATCGTAAAACTAGGCACTATTCTGTATTATGTTTCAAAAATGCTTGTGGCTCCTTTAAGAGATTTCCTTTCTCTTCTCGCGAGATTTTTTGTGTACTTTGGATGTGTGCGTGCGGTTAGAGAAGCCATTTTCATGGCGTAACAGAGCTCATCTTTCTTGGTAAATATCATTCTAATCTATTTAATATGCACAAATATGTTACGAAGCTGAGTCTAGACAAACATGTGGTGTGTAAATTTCATTAGATGCAATTGGATGTGACCCGTGTGTGATGAGTGTATCTCGTGGTTAATGGTAACGGATTTGGGTATATGTAAGTTCCATGATATATCATTTAAATGTTTGCATTGTGTTAAGTAGATAAGCTACGTAATCCTGTTAATGTTTTTTTGTTGAAAATCTGTTACGTGACTACTAATGTGTGATTCGATTTGTATGTTCGATAATTCATGGTTAATCTGTGTAACAAAGTTAAAATGGCTTTGTTAATGTGCTTTCAATTCTCTTGTGCCTTAGCCACTGCTGTATTCCTGTTTGTCTATACCGTATTTGATTTTTTATTCTCTTAGTTTAAACCCAGTGTGTTTAGTGTATTTCACTGAAGTTCAGTGCACGTATTGTTACAGATTTCATTCTGTATCTCCTAGAGTTCATTGGATTTGACGTCCATCTACTGTGTCTAAAGACGAAGCTTGTTATATATGATTCAGTATAAAAATTTTAAGGTTACTGTGCACTGTCAGATCCTTTTGGTGTGTAACACCAAAAATTCTTTTGTGATTCTTTTGTAACACCTTTTGGGTGAAGTTCCAAAACCCATTTGAATTGGACATCATTTTTTAAAAAAATCTTTTGTTACATTCAACTTTGCTCCCATCGACCGCTGTCATTTAAATCAACACAGCAGTCAGAATAAACCCCAAGAAAAATCTGTTTTGTTTTCGGTGTGTTCTTCGTAGTTCACCTGGTTACATATACTCAAAGCCCTTCATGTTTTTCCATGTTTGTACACTAACAAGGCATACACTTTATTCCTGTATACATGCAGCTTTCTCCACAACGTAATTTTTCGGCAAAGTTACTGTAACAAACATGGCATCTGAGGACTACTGCAATATTTTTGTTCCCTGTCATTTTGCTGAGCATTCCCTGTTATGTCATGCTCTGAGATTCACTTATGCATGGAATTTACATGCATGTTCTTCAAAAGAAAATTAAAAAAAAGAACAATATACAGATTGAAATGTGTATATTCAAGTGGAATTAAGGATATAGAATGCATTACATGTTATCTTGCTTATTGTGCCCAAGGGCATGATCTAGTTCATTGGAACTATGGTTCGGGGAATGGTTTATCCATGTTGGTTTGTTTAAGTGGCCTGACATCTCACCTTCTGACTCAACCAATGACAGGAGCTTGGGGCGGGGCTATCTGACTGACTGACCAATGACACAGAGGAGGAGAGTCTTCAGGAAAAGCAGCAATGACACACTTCACCTATAAACTGCTAAATAATCTCCCAGCATCTCAGTGATTGACTTAAATCATCTGATCACTCTTTGTGCTGTAGAGTGATCTGATGTGTTTACATCATGGATATTTCTCATTAAGATTCTTACCTTGATCTCAGAGGAAGACACGTGTGTGTGTGTGAGAGAGAGAGAGACAGGAAGTGCCAGGGAGGAAGACACCTCTTTGAGGTGTTACTGTGTTTTATGAACCTCGAGGAAACATTGAGTTGTGCTGTCAGGAATCATAAACACATTCCATAAACACATTCAAACATGCATGAGTTTAAATACAAAATGAGACATTTCCATCAGGTGTAAATACAGATTGAGTGTTATTTGCTCAGCAGGAGCTGTAGATGTCTATCAGTCAGTTATGGGTTATGATCTCCTCATGGATCTGCACAGGGTCCGAAACACTCCCATCAGAATTGATAACTATTTTATAATTTGCTGGCATATTTGTACAATCATATTTGTACATTTCTCTACTCTACTTTTTTTAGTTCTGCTCACAGAGGTGGACCTGTATGCTATTTATTTATTTATTTATTTATTTTTACTAGAAATAATACATTTATTAGTCAAATGGTAAAAATTCAATATCTAAACCGCCAAGTTGTAAAATAGTTTTATTTTTCCAAACCTAGTTATCTAGTGCTGTAAATTTGATATTGTGTAATACAAATATTGGTGTTTTTTTTGACAAATTGCTTTTGTTCCACTTTTGTAAGTTGCTTTGGATAAAATCATCTGTTAAATGCATAAATGTAAATGTTTAACTTTTGTTTTACATTGCTTTTGCCATAACATAGTCAATGTCCTGTCTCATTTCTAAAAGAGTGATGGAGAGGATCACACCATGTTCTTCTGTTCCTGGTGTATTACAGGCGATTCGGAAGAGGGCTGAATCTGTACAAACCAGCACAGGAAAATGTAGAAGGGAAGCAACAAGGAAAGTTCATTTTGTTTGCATTCTCCATCAGCGAATCCTGAAACTGGGTTTGATTCCCAGAGAACCTGATAAAATATATAGACTCTTAGTTACTTTGGATAAAAGCGACTGACAGATTTGTAGCTATGAAAAATGTGTTTCACGCAAATAAAATGTAGGCTAATGGCACGACACACATTGCTATGATTTTGACCTAGTTTGAACCCGTCCAGCCCAACATTAATGACTTATTCACTGGTGCTCTTATTACATTTAAAGACATAAAGCAGACGGATGTTCTGATGGAAGTTACAAACAGTATCGCACTGATTTTACTTCAGATGTCATCAATCACTCCATGAAAGCTTTGAAAGAGAAGCGTCGAGCAAATGGAAAGGGAATGTGAACTGCTTGAAGGAGGTGAGAAAAAAACTTGCAGAAATATGGGGAAGAAATATTTAAAACGAGCGAGCAGCAAGCGAGAGAAACCAAGACGAAAAAGCTAGCTTTGGAGAGAACAAAGTTTCCTTCAACAGAGCAGAAAAAGGCACCTGAATTTATTATTTCATCTTGGCATTTGACAGTTACTGCAGTGCCATCTTCTTATTCTGAGCGTGTCGTATTTTATTCATAAATCCAGAGGTGGAAGAGATGATGGTCGAGCGGAGGAGAGGGAGTCGGACCGGAGAAGAGCGCAGAAGTTCTTTGTTTTGGCTGGGTCTGCGTGGCCTGCTTCTGACACGGCTAATGATGAACGGTAATGCTGCTACGCCGGATGACTGCTGACACGCGGGAGGCCGCCATCAGCTTTCCGAGGAGAGTGTCTGGAATTCTGGGACACGCTGAAGAAAGCGATTCATTAAATGTAAGACAGGAATGACATCCCACTTCAAGGCGACGGCAGCAGCTCTATGTATGGAGGGGAGGGTTTTTGTAGCCATAGCAGGGAGGAGATGGCAAGTACAAAAGAATGCCTGGCTGTTTTTTGGAGATGACATAAAACTAGGAGGCAGGGAAATGGAGGCAGGAGACTGGAAAATAATGGCTAATGGAGGAATTTAGCCTGAGGCGCTATGCCTGCTTTGCCTACTTCTGTATAACTAGTATATTTATAATTCAAATACATACCTTTAATAATTAACTACCACTGACTATTAAAGGAGAATACAAGATTCGGAGAAGAGACGCGGCTGCATCAAGGAACAAAAGGATGATTCCGTCAGTCCTGCTGGACCGATGACAGCAACTCGGTAAACCGTCAGCTGAACACGGCTTGATGGATTGGTGCCGGTTCCAGCGAATCAAGCTTATTGCATGTGGTCCAATCGACCCATGTGTCCAATCAGAAGTTTGGTTATTTAGGCCTGAGGTTTATTTCAGAGATAAAGAAATCACTTACAGACTGTTCTCTACAAATTATTCCAATACCCAGATGACAGACTCTGATTAAGAAGAGATTTCAAGTGATGCTAACCCTGGAACAACATATAAAACTACCAAATTTTGCTTAATCGCAACGTTTAATCACAATCGCAAAGTTTAATCGCAACATTTAATCATTGCAGTTAATAGTATTCACCATCTGTTTGATTACATGTAATTTGTAACTTACTGTACATTTCTGCCATAGTCACCACTAATAACCTACTCCTAAATATAATGTAGAAACTTAATATTTTCTTTAAAGCTGCTTTGCAATGATTGGTATCGTGAAAAGCACTATACAAATAAACTTGAATTGAATTGAATTTCACAAACACTCATGATGTGTGAAGGCCGCTAGTCTTCAAAAAAGGTCATCTGACCTCATACTAATATTTGTTATTATATTGGTGGCTTGGCACCTGAAACAACATGAGCTCTCACAGTTATATCAATATATTTAAGAATATGTCTATCACCAAAAGATCATTGGTCAGCTCATCTGTCATAAGCAATCAATTAACCACAAGCAGCTTATTAAAAGGCTTCTCAAGTTACATTGTGAATATACAGTTGATCATTTCTTTCAGTTTTGATATATGCATACAGTATAACATCTGTAATGCTTGTAATAATATGGTAAAATGGAATAAAAGTTAACATTGCAGGAGATCTGAGCGATTTTCAAGAGACACATTTAGAAAACGATTGATATTATAAATCTGGCACCAGAGTTGAGCTCATAATAAAACATACTTTCCTCTTTGAATTTAATTCAGCGCTGTATGCTTTTGTTATAGCGCACTCGCGTTAATGTTGTAGAAATGCCTGCTCTGTTATTGTACTCGCATCAGGAGATTTTTATTCACCTTTAAATGACTCATAAAAATGTGAAACTAATGAAAGAATATGGTATAAAAAAGAAACATGGCGAGTGTCTGAATAGGACATCATCAGTGGATTCATTTATTTATTTGCAGCATGTCTTCAAGGGTTTTTATTACAAATCACACAAAACCAATTCATAATGATCTTCTCCTAGAAAATGACACATGATGTATCTTCAGAGTTTATCAGAGAAAATGAGCTTGATGCACAAAAATGCATGCAGGTAGTGCTCACTAGATATCATCAATGGTGTTTCTAACTATCAACTGTATTTTCCACAGCGGTTCCACAAACAGGGAGCAACAAAAATGGAAAACATTTGCATATATGTGATAATAAGCTTGATCATTTGGAGGTGCCACATGTCAGGATATTCCACTTTGATGTTGCTCATACATATTAAAAGTCCTCTGAGACATCAGGACCACTTGTGAATTGTGTCTGTTTAGTGCCCTGGTGTGTGTGTGTGTGTGTGTGTGTGTGTGTGTGTGTGTGTGCGCATGCTGTTAAATTGCTAATAGACATTTAGTTTAATCGCACAATTATAGTACAGTAATTTACAATTATTTAATAGTAGTATGGGGATTAGGAAGCCTTGTGCTGCGCTGGGATATTTTATTAGAGTCATGCATTTCTGCGTTTTCAATGGTGAGGTCATCCAGTAAACAGAGAGTCTTAATGTTTACATGGTTTGAGAATGACTGAACACTAAATGTTTAATTCTGCTTTATGTTGGCAATGCACAGTTATTGTAAGACCATAATTCCGTTGTACATAAACACTGAAAAGCATTCTGTCTAAACCTCATGCATCACATTTGAGTGTGTTCACAAACACAATAATCACAGATCTCCACCCATGTGTCCCATTAGTTGTGTGTTTCTCTAGCTGTTACCTGTTTGATAATAAAGAATGGATTGGTGAATCAACCACAGAAATGAATGGCTTTCTAGTGCCTGCACTCATATCCCATCAGCTCCTGACAGTCTGTCAAGTGTTCAGCCACAGGCCAGAACACAACAAAGACGAGAACAGCCAGAATTCAGCTCAACTCACTTCACCGGGAAACTTTGACAAGTTTTGACATGTGACTTTTGTCTGTGTAGATTCACATATAGGCCTGTACACACACACACACACACACACACACACACACACACACACACCTATAGATGTGCCTCGTGTGATGTGTGCATGATTGGAAATAACCAGTAGGCTTTATTTCATCATCCTCCAATTACCTTTTCTTTTGGATAATTCTCTCTCTTCCTGTACATTCTTGAGCTTGAACACAGAGACATTTTACTTCTTTACAGCGCTCAATAATTCATGGGCTGCTCTTTGGTTGTGTGAATATTTACATGTAAAGTATCCCTCGGAGCTGGAGGAGAGGGGCATGTTTATAATGTTAAACACTCAAACCTCCCTCCAGACTGGATTTAGATTCCAACAGTTTTGCACACCAACTGGGACATTGCATTTTTGCCTCATCATTTAATTTTGACTAAATAAACATCAGTTCTTTGAGATGCAGCTGAGTGAGATTATTCTATTATGCATTTGAGGAAAATGTATGCAATAAAATTTACAAGCATTTATTTTTTTGTGGAATGTCACATCATAACCCGATCTCATGAATGTGCGTTTCGCACGATTTTCTGTTTTTATTTGGCGTACTATTTATACTCAAAAAAAAAAAAAAAAAAAAAAAGGACTTTGGCGTGCATATGATATGCGTTTGGTAGGTTTAGGGGTGTGGGGTGGATGCGTAATATATATATATATGCACGCTAACAAAGTGCGTATCATATGCACACAAAAACTGCGTATTATATGCACGTAAAACACATGCGTATCATATACACGCAAAGATAGTTTCTGCTTATAAATAGCACGTAAAATGCAAAAAAAAAAAAAAAAAAAATCCTGCTATTGGTACGTATTTGAATAATCAAGCAGCTGTAATATGAGCGTAAAAACGTCATCATGCGTACGTATCGATCTTAATAAATCTACACTGAAAATGGTAATTAACCAGTTTTACCAACTTCAAAAAGTACTCTTTAATAACGCTGAACCATCTTAAATACACGAATATATACCATCAAAACCAGTTATGTGTTCAGTAAGGCAGAAATAGCATTTTGAGGTAGCAACTGCATGGTTACTTTATCAGTGTAAACAGTATTATAATTAATGTTCCTCTAAAACTGGCATTTTTAACCCGACTCTAAATCGATTTTATGGTTGCATTGCATACCGGGAATAGTTGGGCTTTGGTGGGTCTGCGGGACTGGAGGGCAGCGGTTCGTACAGAGGCAAACGTTCCCGTTCAGGGCTGCGATGTAAGTGCTGTCACATCCTCGCGGTGTCCCGGCGGCAGGCGTCTCGCCAGCGTCTCCTGTGTAGATCTGGGGCCGCCTGCAAAGGGAACGCTCCTCTTTGATACTTCACTCTGAATTTGAATCACTGGTCCCTGTGTTTGACAGTGTGTGGTAATTACCTGGCTCCCCTGCTTGATCATGTAAACTCTTCCAGAACCAAGGGAGATTCAGTCAAATGGGAAGATGTAAGAAAAACAAAACAACAACAAAGATGGCAACGGCATTTATTTGAACACATTGCGAACAGCTCTGTGGATTTTACACCTTTAATTTGAACAGTGGAGATGGAAAACAATTCTTCTTAACATGTCGAGTATTTGTTTAAATAGCGGGAAATCAGGAGTCCTGAGGGGGCCCGTGATTCCTGGAGCTGCATAATGAGTGAGCCTGTGGAAAGTGTTGGCTTGTTATAGTTTTGTGCATGAACACACGGTATATTTGGAATACTTGCACAGTAACGAGTTACCAAGAAGCAATTAACGATATGATTTTGTCCTCGAGTTTAGAAGCAAATGATTAGCGCTAATGAGTTGTCAGTGACGTAAGTGGGCGTGGCTTGTGTTTCATTACTGTTTTGACACGCAGTCACTAAAACTCTAATCTATGTGCAAAACTTTAACCCCTTAAACCGCTAACCGCATCTCTTCAAAAAAAAAAGAAAAAAAAAAAAGAAAAAAAAATAAATAAATAAAACAAAATAAATAAATAAGAAAATATATAAAAAACAGGCCTAATAATATATATTTTTTTCTCTAAAATGAAAATAACTCTTGGCTGATCCATACTTTAAATGTAGGCCTTTTTACATGAATACACATTATTACAATTCTCGCCGCATATTAGCCTGTATATTATAATTATATAAAAAAGCAATGCCCACAAAAGAAAGAAAAAAAAAGAAAGGAAAAAGCAAATCTGATCTAATCAGAGAAGATACTTCAGATATGTGCCACAATGGCTTTCTTCTTGTTGCGTGATATGAGTGTAAATTAAAGGTGTTGGGTGAATTTAATGTAAAGGTGTCAGAGCTTTAAGCCTCTTAATTCACACGAGACGAGCGACACAAATAACACATTAGCCTGTTATACCAAGATCATTAATAATCGAGCATTTCTTTCTTTCTTTTAATATTCTTCTCGTGGACACTGAAAGCTTTTGACATATATAGGCCTATTTCAAGATACATGTCAAAGTAGATATTTTACAAGAATTGATGTAATGAGTTTTATTTATGTATTGTTTATTTATTTAGGTTACACTTTATTTTAAGGTGTCCTTGTTACAGTGTAATTATACATTTAAGTAGTACTGAGTAATATTATTTAACTACGTGTACTTACTGTATGGTTAGGGTTAGGAATAGGGTTTGGCTTAGGGTTACCTGCGTGTAATTATGCATAATTTATTGTTATTACAATAGTATCATGTAACGTGTAACAAGGACATCTTAAAATAAAGTGTTACCTTTATTTCTTTTTTAACGCTTGTTCGTTTAAAGCGTAAATGGTTCGTACTCATTTTGCAGTTGTGTGATACATTTTAATGCATTTATTTTTAAGAAAATAATTATAGACGTTGTTCACCTATAAGTGATGAAAATATATATGTATATTTTACATTTAATATTTATGAATTTAACCCGAGGGGAAACAACAACAGCGTAATTCTAAAATGAAATTGATCTAATTGTAGAAGATAGTGTGAAGCACTCAACAACAACAAAAGACACTTTAAACATCATAATTTACGAAACAAAAACAAATAAAAACATGCACACAAAAATGGCTATGCGCAAACTCTTGGTAGTCGGTTTATTTCGCTCTTCGCAATTAGCCCATGGCAAGCTTTGTTCAAATAAAAATAATTTATTCAAAACAAATTTCGTTGATATCTGTATTTTTCTCTCTCACGATATCAGTGTTTCTTTATTTTAATTTAGCTAGAGTTTACAGTGGATGCAGTGGGGCACATCATTGATCCGGCAGGTGTCGCTAAAGAGCTGCAGACTCGCGTTGAGGACACACACACACACACACACACACACACACACACACACACACACACACACACTGAGAGTCTCACAGTGCCGTGAGAATAATGCCACTGAAGGAAAATACGCCTTTCACACACACGAATTTACAGTTACTCACGAAACTTCTACAAACATTGGAGTTGCACAGCTTTCCTTCAGGGACTAGAATGACGTTCCCTGAGGTCAGAGAGAGTTTAATGCAGCTACAGCAGTAAACAGAGAAATGATTATCCTAACATAAATATTCACCAAAGAGCGAGACCTCCACACGTATCAAAACTAAAATGATGGAACATTTACAAATAGAGAAGATTAATCTAGAAATCATAATTATTAATATATATAATGAATTGTTTATAGTAAATATAGGAGTGAACAGCACAAAGCGTGTTTTTCGTTGGGCGCGTATGTGAACTCTCTCGCTTTGGAGACCTGTTGTTCTGTAGAAATCTGTTTATAGGTCGGCTATGAAACAATAATTACAATATTTAGAACAAAACCATTAGAATTAAATAGGATCAAATAGTTAAACGTTTACAATGCCCTGAAGCCTTTTATTAACACAATTAATATTTAGATAAACGATGTTGTTACCAGGATAAAGCTGATTACGTAAAGTTATCTCACAAAACAATCGATATGACTCTGACTGATGGTTTACATTTTGATTATATTTTTATGGTTATTTTATAT
The DNA here is from genome assembly GCA_039654775.1 of Spinibarbus caldwelli. Classification (NCBI taxonomy): domain Eukaryota; kingdom Metazoa; phylum Chordata; class Actinopteri; order Cypriniformes; family Cyprinidae; genus Spinibarbus; species Spinibarbus caldwelli. Next base: position 32,580,810 of record CM077250.1, on the reverse strand, counting down.
TATATTTTTTCACAAAAATCTTGAAAGGGGATGAGTTTAAATTGTGAGAGGTTATGTAAAAGTGTTTGTGTTGAAATGGATTCTCAGCCGCAGCTGGGCAGAGACATCGAGAGCTTTAACCCTAAAATGACCTCAGTTTGACACCAGCAGATGAAATTTTACCGCCTGTTAATGCCATCTTCTGCCGGATCACCCTTCACAACACAGATTTGAGCTTTTTTTTATTATTATTATTTAAAGAATATTTTTACGAGTTTATTCGCTCGGTAGGTTATTATTTTTTTTTTTTAAACTACTTATTTTATTTTAAAAAAGAGGAAGCTGGTGTTTCAAACATTTTTGAAACCGAAAGCGTATTTTTCTGTGTCGGTAAAGTTTGTTTTCAGTGAGACCCAGCCTGGGATTATTCCGGTGATGCAGTGGATTAACAAATTGAAAAGTAAACCAATGCGCATCATAGGCTGCTCTAACGCGTCACAAACAAACAAACAAACAAACAAACAAACAAACATTTTATTTAATCTACCGAAAACGTGAACTAACAGAGCATTTTTCTTACGGTATTAATTTATTGTAGCCTATGACTTCAGTAGATTCTTACGCATTATTTGTAAAGTTGTAGTTGCTCCGGATGAAATCAAATCTTGTGTTTTATGTTGCTGTGATGGTGTAGATCAGTGGTCGCAGTCTCTGCGCCGCGGCAGGATCAGTTCTATAAGGATGCGATGGACTTACCGCGTTTCTCCGATCTCGTGTTTCTATAGAAATGGTCATCATCTTCCTCGCGATGAAGCAGTGGTCAGACAGCGCGCGCTCTGTGTCCACTGCAGTCGCTATTGCACAGTGAACCCTTCACTTCTACTCTCTCCTCGTGGTCTTCCCTCCCCTCTGTCATAAACAGAGCAGTTGTTGCATTTATGAAATCCGTTTTAATTGCTTGCTTCATTAGAACTCGGTTCTGGCGTCTGCGGAGCACTTTATTGACCTTGTTTGTTGAGATCCCGCACGAGTTCGGCTCCACTAACCCGTGAATTGTTAATTTCAACAACAAAACAAGTCAGGGCGCTCTAAATGTAGACATTTATGTAAAAAGCGATCGATGGGACGATGATGTCACATGTGCCGCGATGCGGGCTATATGATCATTGATGAGGAGTAGTATTTTAAGGGTCTGTTTGTGGTATTAGGGGCCATCTGTAGCACAATCAATTTCATTGCTCCTCCTCTGAAACTTCAGGCCTTCCTAATGATTGATGATCTCGGGGCTCTTTGATAATTGAGCGGCGCGATGCACGGCTCACATTTCAATCTTCGAATGCTATTGGACTAGAGACAGTTTCCAAACATAAACCTCGCTTTTTTGCCTTCTCGAGTGTGGAAAAGTTCACTTTGTTCTAAAAGGGCCCGTCTGAGTATGCATTTTTTGAACCTTGTTGTGCACAACAGAGAATAAAAGAGGACGTGACACTCGGTAACTGTTGTATCAGTTATGCATTAAACAAAGTCGGGCTCGAATGACTTTCCTTCGTCCGATAAAGACACTAATAGCGCTGTTTTAAGATTTGGACGCGTGCCCGACGCGCCGCGACGCCTCTTAGTTCTCAGCGCATGTGAGTGGGATCTGCGGTGCGCAGAGTTGCGTGGCTCCCCCCTCGCGCACTGGACGCTCGCCTCGCGCGCAGGGTTTGGCGTGGAGCTCGCGCAGGACTGGCTGCGCTCAGCGCCACTTCCGGCTTCCGTCATTTCATTCTCCCGCCGATGCGCGCAGCTCAACTCTCTGCGTTCTATAAGCGAGCGAGCGGCCGACCTGCCAACACTCACTGACACTCACTCATCTCAGACCGCGCCAGAGATCGCCGCGCTTTCCACAAACTCTCCTCTTTTCCTTTTTTTACTCTAGTAATAAAACAAGAAAGCGGACCGGAGGCATAAAGGAGACAGGGACTTGTGGGATGAAAACGGGGCTAAAAAGATTCATTCTCTCTTGAACATCATCAGCAGCCATCATTCATTCATTACCTTGACAACCTCTGGCTTTGATTGACAGCTGGAGTGGCAAAAAGCCATGAGACGCGACAGTTTAGTTACACGCAGGTTGTTGATGGGCCGGCTGTAACCTTCAGTTTGGCGCTTGACTTTTTTTTCTTTCTTTCTTTTCTGGGGGGCAAAGAGGAAAAGAAGAATAATTGCAAAACTCTTCCTGATGCCTGCGCTCGTTCTCAGCCGTAGTACTGGAGAATAGGAGGAATTCGCCAAGTTTGCTCGAAAAGGGGATCTTTCGCGGCGCGTGAGTTTGTGAGCGGACTGGGAAATTAAATCTACGACACAGATCCAGAGGTTTATTGGAGCGCAGGCTGATGGCGCAAAGGGTAGGTTTAAAATCTCCAGCACTCACCTCCACTAATACACTATCTATCACAGGCCTCTTCTTCAGTCTGACGCACTTGGCTGGGAATACTCGCCGCGCGACGCTTTGCTCGCTTCGGGAAGCGCAACTTGACCATGTTTTTGGTAATTACGCGCAAATACGCAGCAAACTTTAACTCCGCGCCAGACTTTTTCTTCTCTTTCCCCTCACGCTAGCAGCCTTGTCTTTTTGAGCTCTTTGTGCTGACTCTCTGCTTCTCTTGCAGTACGATGAGTTGGCTCATTACGGCGGCATGGACGGGGTCGGGATGTACGGGGATCCTCACGCGCCTCGGCCGCTGCCGCAGGTCCATCATCTGAATCACGGACCGCCGCTCCACGCCAGCCAGCACTACGGCACACATGCCCCCCATCCCAATGTCATGCCCACCAGCATGGGCTCAGCTGTCAACGACGTGTTAAAGAGGGATAAAGATCAAATTTACGGGTGAGTTGCATACTCATACCGGACCCGTGAACTCCTTTAGTCGGGCTTCTCTTTCCCGTAATAGTTTTTTTTTTGTTGTTGTTTGTTTTGTTTTTTTCCCCTGAAACTTTAAGTAGTTGGTGTTAGTATTTTTTTTTGTTTGTTTTTTTTTTTTTTTTTTTTTTTGTACAAGCATTGCACTTTGTTTTCCGCATTAATTTGTGCGCATTTTTATTTTTATTTGTTTGACAAATTGGCGTGCAAACTTTAACCTCACGCTTAAAATAATTTCACGATAAACGGGAGATTGCTGCTTTTAATTCCACTTAAGTTCCAAATCACTGCAGCCCAAAAACAAAGTTACGAAACCCGCTTCTCGTCGAGTGTAAAATGCGCTTGATTTCTAAGTCATTTCTGAACTGTAGTATTTGGAATTTCTGCTTTGTTTCGGGACTCGTTGTATTCGTCGCTTGATCTGAAGGTTAGCGTGTTGCTGTTGTTTCTGCAGTCACCCTCTGTTTCCTCTGCTGGCTCTGGTCTTTGAGAAGTGTGAGCTGGCCACATGCACTCCCCGCGAGCCTGGGGTTGCTGGAGGAGACGTGTGCTCCTCAGACTCCTTCAACGAGGACATCGCTGTCTTCGCCAAACAGGTCACTCACGACTCTCACATCTAACACCTCCAGCCTTTCCAGACGCATTTAAAGCATTCAAACAAAGACAAAAATAGCCGATCCTTTTTAATTTAAGACCGCTAATTATATTTCCATGAATGCACTTGAATGTTGTAAGTAGCTACATTAAGCGACTGTTTTTCTACTTTAACCAGATTAGCGACGATTGCAATTTTAATGCTTTATTGAAATTTAATTAACGACTGAATTGCTGCACATATCTTTATCGATTGCTATTAACTCTCATTCTGGTATGTTTTAGGTCCGCGCAGAAAAACCTTTATTTTCTTCAAATCCAGAATTGGATAATTTGGTAAGATTACACTTCAGCACTGATTGTCTTCAGAATAGCCGCGCACTTTACTTCTCTGACTTTTCGAGACTTTTTTTTTCTTCTTCTTTTCATTTTTTATTTATCTTTATTTTTATTTTTTTATTTTTTTGTGCATTGGATCTGGAGATAGTGACAGTAAATACGAGGGGGTCTGATGGGTGACAGGGCTGTTTGAAGTGAGCAGGAGAGCCGCTCACAGCGGTGTGGAGTGGAGGGTATTAGTCTGAAATAAGTCACTCATTATAGGGCTGATATCACCATCATTAAACACTTCACACAGGCCAATCATTCCACCTGCAATTTTTACATATCAAAAATAATTGCTTTATATTTCTCAAACACATGATTGAATTATTTCTTTTCTTTTCTATTGGAATAGGAGATTTTTGTTCAGTGCAAAATATAATGCAACGAATATTAAAATTAAATTGCAAAGAAAGCACACAGCTAACGAAGTCCGTTTCTCTTTACAGATGATACAAGCCATACAAGTGTTACGGTTTCATCTTTTGGAGTTAGAAAAGGTAATCTTTTATTAATTTGTATTTATTTGGGATTTTTTTCACCAATTTGGGATTTTTATTTTTTTTTTGGTTGATTCTTTTAATTAATAATTCAGATTTTGCATTACTTAGTGTAATAAAAATTATATATATATATATATATATATATATATATATATATATATATATATATATATATATATATGTTATCTGACAAAATTACTCCGAACATAATTTGATATTAACACCATGTTATCTAATTTATTTCCACGTTCCGTAGATACTGGTTTAAACGGAATGTGGCATAGAAATATTCTTATTTATTAAGATATTTTCACGGACAACTTATAGTTTCTGCGGAATGGTAATGTTCGTCTCTAGCGTTTATTTTTGTCGATTAACTTGTTGCATGGGTCTCTAGAGAATAATATACATCGCTAGAATTTCTCTATTGTTTCCCTGCCTTTGCTCATAATGGCCTTTAATTGTGCTTCTTTCTGGAGCGGCTGTTGACAGAGCTTTTCTTTTCTTGCTCAAAGGTGCACGAACTCTGCGACAATTTCTGCCATCGGTACATCAGTTGTTTGAAAGGAAAAATGCCTATAGATTTAGTGATTGATGAACGGGATGGCAGCTCAAAATCAGACCACGAGGACATCTCGGGATCTTCAACTAACTTAGCCGATCATGTAAGTAACAGGATGGTTTCATTGTTTCTGTCTGCGCTGGATATTATATGTAGCAAGCATACCATAAAATAGTAACGTGAATGATCCAAATGGCTGATAATAGAAGATATGATGTTCTTGTGGCTGAAAGTTTCATGCGATTTTTCTGAACTTGTGGCTTGTGAGCAAACACGGTGTGTATGGAATTATCTTTTTTTTTTTTTTAATTTAGTGCTGGTAGTTGATGTAGAGCTGTTATTTTGTGTTTTGTATTTTAGTATGTCTGTATCTTGCGATGTTGCAATCGTGCATTGCACAAGACTACTTTAAAACAAATTAATAATAGAGAAGGATATGTGACGGCGTTATAACATGTTTAATGTTTGCCTCAGTATTATGCGAGCATGCACACTATTTTGTTTAAAGTATTGGAGAGTAAAGTTTATAATGTGCTTCTCTATAGTTTGCCAGGATGATGATGATGATGATGATGATGATGTTGTTAATGTGTTTAATTGTCTCTTATTGATTTCAGCTGTGGTTTGAGTCCGGTTTACAGGCCCGGTGCTCCATTATAGTCAATTCAGTGGCGACTCTTACATTTAAATGACAGCGGCTGTGTTTAAACGCGTTGATTTCGGTGTTGTAAATGAAATGTTGGGGAAAAGAAAGTTTTCCGCGTCGTGTAGTTCATATCAAGCGTCCTGCAGTGAGTCGAGGAGCGCTATATATGGAGTTCACAGCAGCAGATCAAGCAGAATTAAAGCAGATTTGAGCATCTGTTAGGTTCATCACAAACCATACTGCATTTAAGTGAATCGACTGAATTGATCGATTAAAATCCGGGAAACATTAAAATAAATTTCTATATAGTTAAAGACTCACTCGTAGTGTAAAATATGTGTTTGTAAGTGTAGAAATAGGCTCGTTGCTATTGGGTTAGCTAATGTTGATAATGACAAAATGAGAAATGTCAGTTCGGTTCATCATTAGACTGGACTTCTGAACACTGACCTCGAGTCGGAATTGCATTTAGTATTCTGTGGATTCAGATCCCCTTTACGCGGTTTGTAGCCTAAGATTTCTATCGGGTTATCATTTAAAACATGGTGGTATCTTATGCGTATTGCATCTCCATTAGCCTACCTTACACGATTAACGCTGCAGATGTTTGTCTGATAGGATGATTTAATAGCTAGCTTTTTATTTTTTGTTTGCTGTGTTTTATAAATATCTAAATATGTCTGAGCATTAGTTTGTATGTGCAGCAGAGTACGTTGTGTGTGTGTGTGTGTGTGTGTGTGTGTTTTGAGGTCCAAACCTCACATTTGCATAGTGTGCATGTGCGGCTGTGTATGTTAATGAGAATAAATGATCGCAGGCCTGTTGCTGCTCCACAAACTGAGAAACGCACAGCTTCATAAGCGACACACTGGCCTGGTGTTCAGCTCAGCACAAAACACAAAGCAGACAACTGCTCCGATTTATTACAAATCTAAATTACGAGCTTTAGGTTAGTTAATTTCATTTGGATCTTGTAATTTATTATATGGTGTTTCTATCCTTTTTTATGTTTGAGGACAGCAGTTTGATAGTTGGATATGCAAATTTATTTAGGTTGTACCTATCTCATCCTTTTTTCTGCTTTGATATGCATTTTTAATATATTTTGCCTGGGGCTACATCATTTGGTGAAAGTTGCTTTGCTGGGGATGAAGGACATGCCTTGTGCTCTCTCTCTCTCTCTTTTCTCTCTCTCTCTCTCTCTCTCTCTCTCTCTCTCTCTCTCTCTCTCTCTCTCTCTCTCTCTTTACCTGCTGTAGGCTGTGAATATAGGCACTTTTATTTACAATTGAACGCTCATTGTCTTTCAGTGTGGTTTATAGTGCTGTCGGAGTATACAAGGCCTTTGTCCGGATGCCATTATATTTTTGATTTGCCTCCTGTTACTGTCCAGCCTCTCAAAAACGTTCATCCTGCAGTTATTAAAAATTAAGATTAGAAATTAAATCAAAGTATCCATGTTGTTCGACACAGCTGTACAATGGAGATTTGCACAATTCATTTATTTATTTATTTATTTTAAATAATTGATGTGACATCTGCCTACTCTGTTGGCTTTGTATATTGAATAATCTGTTAATAACCAGTTAATAATATAGATGCTAATTTGAATTTGATTTGAAATTTGTTTTTGTAAATTCTGTCATAGTTGCACATTAAAAATAAATAAATAAATAAAAAATAAAAAATAGGTGCAGCTTGTAATTTGCTGACAGTGTTTTTGACATGTGTCATCATTTTGATTTGGCTGTGACGTTATGAAATATTGTGACGTGCCTTTGGCACCCACATGCCTCCTAATTGTTTGTGGTTGTCAGTAGTTTTTATGTTGATAATATATAAGTAATCTAAGTCACATACAGAAATATATAAGACACTAGAGTCATTTTTTAAACAGAAATATCTTCTGTGAGTATGCTGTAGTGATCTCTCTCAAATATAAAATGGCCAGTCGCATGCAATAAGCTTAGAGACCAGTTCTCTTTTTTTTTTTTTTTTTTATTTAAGTGGTGATTTGTCCTGATAGCCTGTTTACACGAGCACAGCTCACAGGTCATCTGATTCATTCATACAGATCATCAGCCTGTCCTAATGAAGCAGCACTGGTCTGATCATGTGTGATCTGGGTTCGACTGCTCTCGTCTGGACACACACTCACTTGTTGCTGTGCTTCAGTGCTGCGGGCTTCTGCTTAGTGCTTCAGACGCAAGTGTGTGTTTGGGGTTTATTCTCTTCACAATGATTTGGATTGGTTTTACAGTTTAATAAATATATGGATTTCAGAACAGGAACTTGCTACACGCAGAAAGTATAAATTTGGTAACCTGCAATTGTTAACTATTTCAACCCATAAAAAATGTATTTTGTTGGTGTAAATTGATGTATGTAGGTGGATTTGGAGATGTTAAATAATATTTTAATTTAGATGATACCATTTTTTTTTACTAGTGTGTTTCAAGTGTTTTCAAGTGAGGTGTGTTTTTACCATTCTGTGTCAAATAGAAGAGCATTCAGTCACGGCTCTTAAAATGCTCGACTGTCAATTACTCCAGCTCAGCGAAGGCTCCTTTCTCATTCTTGTCAGATAATTGGCAGTTTCGCTTTGAATAGTCATTCTGAGATGCTTCAGACCGTCCCTTTAACATGTTTTGGGAGCGCTGGTGTAATTACATGTTAAATGCAACAGAGCTGTATGTGTGTGGATCTGACGCGCAGGAGGCACAGTAAAAGGTCAGGGGCCAAAGATGCGCTCGCTTGTGTCATTTTTACGCGTTCACAGCCGAACCCGACATACATTTTTCTGAAAGTGCGTGGTGTCTAGTGACGACTGTGATTGAAAGTTAAGCAAACTCTTTGACGGACAGGCCAGGTGCGGGTCAGCGGCGGATCGACCACTCTCCTTCCACCATTGTCTCCGACTTTTATATTAATTACATCGTGCATTATCGAGTCCGTGACCCCAAGCAACCGGCCCCCGGAGACACGACGACCCTCTATCTTATTCTGTATCTGCTCTATTGTGCCTTCACTGTGTTTGCGGCCTGGTAACGGCACTCTTTAACACAATTAGAGGAGAGCATGCAGCGGCTGCGTTTGACTCCTAATTATCCGCAGCGATGGGGAATAGTCACATGCTCGCTGCTTTCTTTCCTGGGTGGGGTGGAGGCTCTCTCAGCCGTTTGGGTCACACGATGTCTCTCACTCGCTTTCTTTACAGCTTGTTTGAACTTTAATGGACTCTTGGGAGCCCTGACAACTGTTTTGTTGTGATGTGAGGCCTGAGAGAGAGAGAGAGGAGCGGCTGCATTATTCATAAGTGGGAAAAGGGCTGTTGCTTTTTTGCTGCCGAGTGGCGTGAGGAAACTGGATATCAGCTGCAGAACTCTGGGAAGCTCGCATGGATGTGTGCGGGGGAAACATGTAGCCGTCAGCACAAACGGACTTGTGGCTGTGTTCGAGTGGAACTACAGGAGCGCGTGTGTGTGCTTTTAGGCCTGTCTTGCGGCGGTGGGCGTCTCGGCTAGGAAACAGAACCCAGTCATTTTCATGACTTGGAACAACACGAGCTTGCTCTCAGCGTACACAGCTTCAGATGAACTGCATTACACAGACGGCTGTTTTTCCTTCCACTCTTCTCTAAAGACGTGCTGTGAATGTTCTGATGGAGCCAACGTCATTTTCATTGCAGTCATTCGAAACAATTACATGAACAACAGCTGATATTCATCTCAGAAAAACATGGCAGAATCCACACACAGTTTGGGAAATGTTATTAAAAATGGCATAAATCATATGCCCTCCGTGATCTTTTGGAATAAAATAGTTTGATGTAATATGAAAACATAATTCTGATGAATTCCAGCAGCTCAAGTGTATTTTCAACAAGATCCCTGATCATCTGCGTCTGATCTGAACAGTTTGAGCAGCACAGATTGTTTGTGATGCTGCTTCACACCAAGAACAATAATTGTAACTATTACAATAATTATGTTAGTGTCCACACTAATGAACAATATCTTTCTGTTTATTGTAAGTGGCAATGCAGTTTTATTGTCTGCTGCTTTAAATTCTCAGTCTTTTTAAATTCAGATGGATTCTGATTGGCTGTTTGTGTTTTTGTCTTTCATCAGCTGGTAAAAAAAAAAACATTCTTATTGTGATTCCTATGATAATAGTTAACGTTATAGTTGTAGTGTGGACTTTCCTGTTCTCATAAAATTGGAAGGATAATTAAAGCTTTATAGTTATCATTAAAGTTAACATCCTTGGTGTGAACAGGCCTTTATTGAAGGATAGTGTAGATAGAACTAGATTGAGAGTAATCACTATGACTTGTTTCGTATGCAAAGATTGGACTAGCATAATACTAAATCATTTACAATAATATAATTTATTATAATTATAGTTTATATTAAATAAAATAACAATGTCTGTGGTAGAGCTTTGTGAGTGTGATTGTGTGGATTGACTCGGTTCTAGTGTAGTGAACTAACAGCATTAACAGCAGACATACACCACTGAGACTCATAAGAACACTTAAGTCTGTGTGTGTGTGTGTGTGTGTGTGTGTGTGTGTGTGTGTTGCTGCACATACTCGATTGCTCTCAGATTAAGACTTGAGCTTTGTCTCTAATGAGCTTACAGCAAATGCTAGCTGTCTTTCTGCAGATATTTGTGTCTCTGGTGTGTGTGTGAGTCTAACGTGTTTGTTTGGACGGGACTCTGTTGTATCAGACGCATACTTCACACTCATGAGTGACAGACAACATGCAGTTGTTACCTTAAGGAGCTATTTCTGCCTGATTTGACATGTAAAAATGAACTTTGTTGGTATAAATTCATTTAGGTTGATTCGGTGATGTTAAATCATATTTTTGACTTCAATAAAAATTTAATTGTTGCCATTTTTAGATTACAGTTTTTCACAGTGTACTTGCAGGAGACTCACTGAGTGTGTGAGGCGGGATTGTACAGTCTTTTTCTCGCTGGAGTGGCAAAGGAAATTCCTCATCTTGCTTGTCTATGTGTAACACAGATAAAGCTCTTCCTGTACAGTACAAATCCTGTTTCCCCGCAGCCCGATCGGACCCTGAGAAACCTCAGGAAGGGTGAGGAGGAGATGCCCTCTTACTCATGACAAACCGGCCCAGCGCTGTGTGTGTGTTTCAGATTAGATACTGTGTTTGCTGTTTGTGACAGTGGAAATGATGAATTGGTGCTCAAAACAGACGTTTAACTTGAGTGTTAGAATTCAGCAAAGTTTCAAAATTCCAAATTTGAGGAACACAACAGAACATGTTATGCAGAATATCCAAGTTGCTCAATTCCGTATAATAAAAGTCAATGAGGGAGGATGCTGTTGAGCTGTAAAAATGACAAAAGCATCATAACAGCCATCCATATGACATATGCATTATATTTAAAATCTTCTAAAGTCATGTTCTGCTTTGCACGAGGAACAGACATACACGTCATTCCCTGACAACCTTTCTTGACAGCTGTGGTTTCATTCAGACATTCTGTTAAACATCTGTTTGTGTTTCAAAGAAGAAAGTTAACATGAAGGTGAATAAATTATAACAAGTGTTAATGTCGTTGTTTTTGTTGCATTAAGGATGCTGATGTGGTTATGACACTGTTGGACAGCTTGTATTGTGTTGTTTATATCATTGCAAAATATATACTATATTATCACAACTCTATACATAAAGTCAGATACAGAATTATATGCAGTTTTATCTGCTTACATACAGTATGCTCACATAAAACAATATATATGGTATAACAACAAATCTCAAGGGTAAGATTGTTTATATTGTTGCAAAATGTAATTATATGTGACCCTGCGGCACAAAACCAGTCATAAGTAACACAGGTATATTTGTAGCAATAGCCAACAATACATTGTATGGGTCAAAATTATCAATTTCTATTTATGCCAAAAATCATTAGGATATTAAGTAAAGATCATGTTCCATGAAGATATTTTATAAATTTCCTACCATAAATATATCAAAACTTAATTTCTGATTAGTAATATGCATTGCTAAGAACTTCATTTGAACAACTTTAAAGGCGATTTTCTCAATATTTAGATTTTTTTTGCACCCTCAGAATCCAGATTTTCAAATAGTTGTATCTCGGCCAAATATTGTCCTCCTAACAAACCATACATCAATGGAAAGCTTATTTATTCAGCTTTCAGATGATGTATAAATCTCAATTTTAAAAAATGGACCCTTATGACTTGTTTTGTGGTCCCATATGATTACCGTCCAGTTCTTCTAAATGTGACGACAAGGCATGAAGCTATTATAAACATTAACTGATGTTCAGTAAAGCTGCTTTGATATAATGAGTATCATGAAATGTGCGAGACATTTAACATTTACTTGGTGTTTAGATGTGCATCTGAGTCTTTAAGACGGTGAAGGGTTTGTTGGTCCAGCTCATTCATGAGTCCTCTCTTTCTCTTTGTGCTGTGGATGGGGAATGTGGATGGATGGATCCGCTCTGACCGTCTCCAGAACCCAGCGTCCTGGAGAGATCACGATGACGCCACGTCCACACACTCAGCCGGCACGCCGGGACCCTCCAGCGGAGGACACGCATCGCAGAGCGGAGACAACAGCAGCGAACAAGGTGAGTCCTGTGATGTACCTGTACTTTCATCATGCTACTGAACCATATCAGATATGACGTAAACACTGTTTCCTACACACGCATCCCTGAGTGTGTGTAACCTCAATTAGGATAGTAAAACCTCACGTCAGATACACTGTATAATACCGTCCCACAGTCCCCATGAGGAAAACAGATTAATAAAGATTTAATCAAAATATAAAGCTGCAAAATGTTTTCTTTGAGGGGTAGAGTTGAGGCCCATTCACGCCAAGAACAATAACTATAATGATAGCTATATTTGCATACACATCAATATATCAAGTATATAATACATCAAGTACAATAATGTTCTATTTATTATAAGCTTTCTGCAGTTTTATATCCTGTCAATGTTTTTTAGCATTCATTAGCTGGAAAATTTTTTTTTTTGAAAGTAGTTCCAATGAAATCATCCTCCTGTGTCATTATCGTTATCGTTGTGGTGTGGATTCACTATTCTCTTAAGTTAAGTCAAGTCTTTTTACAATGCACATTGTGTCAAAGCAGCTTTACTGTATTAAACAGGGAAATAGTGTGTCGAGAGATAGTGTGTTCCGTTCTCCTCTGCCCAGACCAAACCAGCAGTTTAATTCTAGGCTGCAGCAAAGTCAGATTGTGCAGAGGACTCATCTGGTTCCCATGAGTTCTTAAAGTTAGAGTGATTATTAAAACTTTATAGTTATCACTGTAGTTATCATTCTTGGTGCGAACAGGCCCTTCAGGGTTAGGCGATAAAAAATATCATTAGATCAGTATAAAAATTGTATAGCCTACTAATGATATAGCAATATATAATATATAATAGAAATATAATATAGTGTATGATCCATTGTGCAGCTGTGTGTGATGAAGCAGAGGAGAGTGTTATTGATCACGCTGAAGTCATAAGTACCAGTGAGCTGTTCTCCTCGCTGCAGTTATCGACTCTCTCACACTGGATCCAGTAACGGCTGGTCGATATGGGCTAACACACTTACGGTACGGCACGGCACACAGAACTGCCCCGAAGCGATCCGGTCAAGCCTTGGCCCAAACCAAACCAAACAGAGAGTGAGACCAGACACACAGAGAGAGAGACAGTAGATAAGACAGAGAGAGATTTACTGAGCTTAGTGATACCTAGAAAATACCCTTCATACATGGAGAAGATGACAACACAGCTGCACTAGCTGCAAATTTTGTGTTAGCCATTCACAATGTTAAGTGTTAAACAGGTTAAATCTAAACTGACTCACTTTATCTTTTCAATTATTTAGATGGATTTTATTTTTTTTTATGTATATATATTTTTTATGTATATATATATATATATATATATATATATATATATAGACAGGATATAAAGCTGCAGAAGGCTTATATATATATATATATATATAAGCCTTCTGCAGCTTTATATCCTGTCAATATATATATATATATATGTATGTATATGTCCTGAGGAGGCAGAGACATGGTGCTGTGGTGCAGTAATGCAGCCGTCCTGCAGCGCTCTGTGACCTTTCACCCCGGCCAGCAGAACAGACGCCTCATTTCTCACATTCTTTCAATTATGTTCACGCTTGAAGCGCTCGCTCACTCTCAGCACCCCGTGCACACACACACAGACACACACACACATGAGACAGGATAAGCGTGAGTTCCTAAAAGAAAGATTTTGGGACAGTTCTGAAAAGTGTGTGAGACAGGTAACAAGCTTTCTGGACTCTGTATTCTTGTTCTGGTTTGAACATACTCTCACACAACATCGTTCTAATATAAATGTGAGTGTGTGATTGTCTGTAATTCTGAGGGTCAAATGCTTTGAAATGTCCTCACAGATGTAGTGCATTGAGGACATTTGAAGAGCTGCTCACTGTTTGAAGACTCATAGATTCGTCCAGTTTCCTTCTGTTTTATCTGATAAGTGTTTTCTAAATTTACAATAACATTTAAAACATTAATTGTGAAATATTTTATTGTGATTCATCAGTTTGATCAGTGTATTAGTCTGTTCGTAATAACATAAACTGTAATAAACATTAGCTGAAATAACATAAAATTTATATTTATATATAAAAAATATTTTATTTCAGCTAATTCCCAAGGCAACATTTCTCAGTTTTTTTTTTTTGTTTAGTTGAAGTGGAAGTACTAAAATGATTAAAATAAATAGACTAAAAAACATTTTTAAAAAGCAAAAACTAATAAAAATCGTTAAATGTGGTCATACTGCCCAGCCCTAAAACTGGCTCTATGCACTCAGTTATTATACACACAACATCATGATTTTCTGTAAAGCTGCTTTGAAAGCATGTGTATTGTGAAAAGCGCTATACAAATACATTTGACTTAATATCAGTCATTACAGAAGTATCCATCCGTCTCTGTCTGTGTGCAATCACTGCTAACTGATGACAACAGTGTGTCTGTCCAGTGTTAATGAGTTAATGAAGCCATCAGACCATCGTCTATCTTTACACACGCGAGTGTGTTCAGTGTCATCCGGCCAAATACACTCTTTCTGTTCAACATCAGTTCACTGTGCTGGAAGAGGCTGAGAGATTTCATTTCACTGGCTGCAATGAGCGGGAATCTTCTGCCCTTTTCCAGAGCAGTTTTTTAGGAAAGTGAAATATTAGTTGTGCCCCTCAGGCACTGAGACCTTCCACACACACACACACACACACACACACACACACAGACGTGAGGTTGGGGGTTTTGTGTGTCGAGTTTTTGTGGCAGGTCTGACCTCAGACTTTTTTCTCTTCAGACATTGTTCTTTTCTATAATGTTAAAGTTTATACCATAGACAAAAAGACAAAAAAAAAGTTCAGACACACACAGACAGAATTTCACTAAGATCCTCGTTGTGTGTTTCTTGCACATATGTGTGTGTAAAAAAGTGTTTCTTTGTTTTTTTTGTTTTTTTGGAGTCTGCTGGATCTCTAAATCAGCTCTTACTAAACTCAATACTGACCCACGAAACCCATCAGTCTGTCTTGCTTCACAGACAGACTGATGGAAAGCAGGGATATCTCATGGGTTGATTTGAAGCAGACCTGTGTAACTATGGATTCTTTGCAATAGAAATATTGATCTTTAATAGTTTCTGTGCTTTAAAAGCTGTAAAGTTATCCATGTCATGTTAGAAAACATCAACAACAATCACATCTTTCCTATTTAGCATGCTTGTTCGTGAGAAGCGTTCGATCTGTGAAACAGCCGTTGATGTTCATGACCTCCAGTACAGTCACATCTGTATCATCTGTATCGCAGCACAGTGTGACCGCAGATGGACGTGGTCACGATTAAACACTGCTGGTGACAGTTGCAGACAAATATCAAGCACAGTAAACCTCACAGACAGAAGAGAAATGAGATTAATGAAAGCAAGGGAATACCTTACATGCCTGCTCAGTTCTAGCAGCTTTATTTGCACTGCGCTGGCCCTTTAAACGACGCTGCTGCTGCGCTGAGTGTTTTTTTGGGCTCTTGTTTTAGCACGCTGTGCCCGAGGGGGTCAACCAAGAAGTCACCCTTAAGAGGTGATAATCCCATCACACTAGTCTCCAGCGCTGTGTTCCCTGGATAGCATGAGCAGTTCTGTTCTCATGAGAGTCTGACCCGTGTTTCTGTGCTGTCTAAAGCAGTGCTTCTCAACCGATGGGTTGTGACCCAAAAAGTGTCTCAGGTCTGTTCTGATGGGTCTCAGAAAGTAGGAATAACACAATTATAGACAAACATAGTATACTGTAAATAATCATGCATTCTGTAGTTAGAATAGCAAAACAAATGGAGGAGAAAACACTTCTAGGTTACACTTTATTTTAAGGTTTCTTTGTTACATTGTAATTATACATTTAAGAACTGAGTAATATTAATTAACTACATGTACTTACTATATAGTTAGGGTTTGGCTTAAGGTTACTTCCACGTAATTAATAGTAATTATAACTGTTGATCAGACTCTACAGACACAAATTCATCTGTGATTTGATAGAAAACATCAGACAGATGAATATAGACAGATTGTGTGACACCCTTATCCTGAAAAACCATCAAGAAAACTAGACAAGGTCAAAGAAAATACAACCCAGACAAAAAATACAGATTAAAACTAAAAGGCAATGTTAAGTTAATACTTACTATTGTTATAACATGTTAATTCATATTATTGGCTTCATGCATTTCACATAAATTCCAATGCTCGTTTGTAAGTATGTTGTTGTTTACATCTGTATGTTGGCTCTCATTGTTGAGAAGCACTCCTGTGAGACCTTCAGTGCCAGGCCCACCTGCTCATTTTGCCTATTGAAGGTGTACTTATTTCGGCATTAACCTCTTCTCCTCCATTATATTGTGTTTGTCCAACGGGCCCTAATCCCACCCACCTCCTCCCTCCAAACACAGAGAGTGCTCGTGAAGGGCTTGCGCTCGGCGGTGTGGTCTCTGAAGCGCGTCACAGTGCCGATGCCCTACAGGTATCTCTCGAACGAGTGGGCGGATGAGAAAGAGATGCTGCCTTCCCGAGCACCGCTAACATATTTATGCAAATCTTTTTGGGCATTATTGCAGATAAGCTCATTTTATAGTTTGATTTCCGCTCCCTCGTGTGCCATAATGAGTCGTCGAGCACGGGGGAGCGTGTCGGGGAAGAGCACCAGTCTGTCCGTCTGTCCGCGTGCAGAGCGCACCGTCCTGACGTTCCGTTTGAGGAGACAGGGATGGAGGGGTTTGACGCCGGTTAGTGCTATTAGCTCTCGTTATTGGAGGCAGCCGCCTAATAATTTCTAATTACCCTAAGGAGGTATTAGGAGTGTTAGTCAGCAAGGATAATTTCTTATTTGCACGCCTGGAGCGGTGAGCTCTCTAGAAGAACGGAGGCTAATGTGCAACAAAACAAATCAACGTGCCACGCAGGGCTGCGGGCTTCAGGGAGGAGGCTGAGATAACGCTCATTATGCATCATGATAATTCATTTAGAATGTTATCAATTTCAGAATAGAGGCCCGTACACATACACACAAACACACATAAACCATTAAAAAAGGATGAGGAAATGAGGCTGCTGTTCAAACACTGCCTCCTGGTCTGTTCAGGTAGCTCCAATTACACACTTCCCATGTCTTAAGACTGTTGAATGCTAAATGCTCCCTTTCCTCTGATCTTAAAATGTATTTCATAGTGAAACACGAAATAAAATGTAAGGCAGGATTTTATTCTTCTGCAATTGAGTGGGTGTTTCATATCAGAGTTTGCGGCAAATTGTGGAGGACTCAGTTGTGAAACTTGACTGATTTGGGTGATCGTTTGGTGTTTTTTCTTTGTGCGCTGGTGAATCGTTCGCAATCATTCCAGAAGCATGAATTAAGAAACTAGAGTTAATTTGATTTTCTCACTCCTGAGACGCATGTTCCCATGAGGACCATTTTTGGTTCCATTTGGTTTTAATTGCAGCGGCACGGCAATGCTCATCTTTCTGCTGGTGAAGTTATTCTGTCCACTGTTTCCCTCTTTTTCTTCTTGAAAGCATCTTTTCTCATCCCCTCAGAACAAGAATGACTTAATCTCTTGAAACAATTGGAGGAAGTTCAAGGAGAGACCGTTTAGATGTCTGAAATGTAATACCAAACAATGGCATCTCGCGATTGCAACCGATTTTCCACATTCGACATCCTCCAGTGGAAAAGCTTTACTAGTCATGAGGGAAAACACAAGTGTAGACAAAGCACAAAACCAAACAAGACAAAAAAAACATGTTGTGTTTAGCGGTGTTGCGGGGTCAGGCCTGCATTGTGTGTTTCTCGCTGGGCCGCGGTCCTCAGACAACTGACTGTCTGCGGGAGACATCTGCGAATCCGACCCGCCGACCCTCAGAAGCGCTCTGAAGTGAGGGAATGCTGCCTTTAGCCCTCACACGGCCCGCAGGACAAACTCCAGCGCTATTAAGAAACAGAGAGAGAGACAGAACAAGAGGGAGACAGGCAGAGCCGGCCGAAGCGCGTCAGAACGGTTTTGTTTCTTCCTCAAAGGCCTGGCGGTCTGCGTTCCTCAGATGCCCATGAGATCATTTTCCTTCTTTATGAGTAAAGAGCAGCTCGGTGCTGCAGAGGTTACGCTGGCCTGATGAGGAGCCGCTGGTCACAGCACCTGCTGTTGGGTGGGCTGGCGTCCAAGCGCATCGTTACGCGGTAAATGAGTCGCGTTCCCTGCAGTTCCGGAGGCGGCGGCTGAGGCTAGAGCGACCTTTGGCTGGAGATCTTTGGCATCTTGTCTCGGTTCGTCTCGTGCTCCGTCGGGCCGCTTACGCCTCGCTGGGGTCGCCGGGTCAGAGCACGGTCCGCTTCCACCCAATTCACCTCTTTCCTCGATGCAACACGTGCATTACACCGAAGAGAAGCTGTTGTTTCTCTCTCTTTCTCGCCGCCTTTGATTTTCCTGATGGTTGAAGTCGTTGCCTCCGCTCGGGAGCTTTAGGGGAACGGCTGCATCTGCTGTTGAGATTTTACAGGAAGAGAAAATTGAAAAATCAATAAAAAGCCAAAAAAGTGTGAGAGAGAAAAAAATACACAGAGGGCGAAAAGCAAAGCAGATAACAGCTTTGAAGAAGCAGACAGACATTAAGCTGCTTGTAGATTTGAGACGTATTTTTGGACTAATTCAGGGGTGCGATGAATTCATTTAAATGCCGTACACCACATGCATATACCACACCCACGCCAGGCAACCTGTTTTATAAGGACCGATGGAGGACTCAAGCGATGAACGTTAGAAACTCCACGGATGCTGGAGAGGCTGTAATCTGAACCTGCTGCTGGGAAGCATTGGTTAGGAATGAGAATCATCTTGCTTCAAATGCAGCACGGCTGAGCCTCTCCTGTGAGTATATGTAAGGTGAATTCAGCTCAGCCGGGCCACTTTTTTGGCATTAAGATGAAATTCACCCGAATGCACCCTGCCCGAATGAAATGAGTTTCTAAGTTTACCTAAAACACAAGAGACAGTCGATAGAAAACTCATCACCGACTGATTAACACAAGTCTCTCTTTCTCCATTAATGCAGTTCTGCTCATTATTTTTACATTTGTGGAAGAGTGCTTGAACACTGGGAACGACTGTGGGAAGGACAGCAGGCCGTGGTTATTGACTTGTAAAGGAGCCGGTAGAAGTGTCTGGATAAGACGCGAGCTTCTCCTGCTCTTGTAAAGCGGTATCTGATTTCTCTGCTAGTTGGGTCCCCAGAGGGGCCGCTGGGCTGATGGGAGCTCACAGCTGCTGCAGAGAAGAACGCACACGTGAACTCTAGAGGTGTTCCCAATGGTGAACAGCGTCTCTGAACTACAGGAGGACGCTCGTGTTTGTGCATGTCGATGTTTCGTGATACATTTGGATAAACAGCCTGGATAGATAATAACATGAATAAGATCATGCAGATTTTTTTCAATCACACTCCAGTTTTAGAGTTAGAACGTGAATCGTACCAAGGGCGATAGTTGGCGATACCCAGCCCTAAACAGCGGAACAGCAGCACTGGACAGCTGCAGCCAACAGAACGCTGACTAATTCATGAGTGCAAACTGCACATGTGCCTGCGAAAGAGAGAATCAGAGGAAGTTTTCATTGACTCTGCGATGAAGTAGCTGAGGCCCATGGGGGGGGGGCTCTTCTCAGTTTGAACTTCATCAGGGGCTGCGCTTAATCAATACGCTATCGGAAAAAGAATTAATTACCAAAGCAGAATAAAACAGCTGCATTTTAAACGGAGGCTTCATCAATGCTTTAATCTCCTGCTTTCAGCTCAGGTGCCCAGAGGAATCGCTCTGACCGCATGTAATGAGGAACTCAGGGACTTTACGCCCCACACACCCCTTTTTCTCTCTCACACACACATCTGCCTTCCTAAACTGTATCTCCATCTGCGCAGAACCCCTCCACTGCATTCCCTTCCCACCAAATTCCAGTCTTCCCAGGGATGAGGAAGGGTATTAATGTGGAAATCTCTGCTGTAGGGCCGCTGGAGAGAGGCACGCATTCCTAAAGTGAAAGGGACTGAACTGTCGCTCGTCTGTGGTCCGCCCCATCACAGACACCCCCACCTCACCCTTGAGCACTCCTCCAAACTGCATTTCAAGTAGGGTTGAGAAGGGGTTATGGGTGATGAATTGGGTTTTTAGTGAGCTCATTAGGAAGCCAAACAGAGTCGAGATGCAGCAGAACGGAGTGGGGCCGCGGTGTAGCAATCAGTTCTGCTTGCTTTGTTCTGTGCCTCCAGGACATTTGTGAGTGAAAGTTCAGGGCAGACGGCTGATGAGAGAGGCCTGCCGAATGGAGCCCGCGATCTGATGGTTGACTTGTTGGTGTAGAAGCTTTTATTCTTCGGCCTCTTCGTGTCTCGTGGCCTAACAGCCCTCGAAAGCCCATCGCTGATGCCCGGCTCTGTGTGTAATAACTCCAAGGTGTCTGCCTGGTCTGTGTTAGTCTGAAGTGCAATTGAGGGTTGAGAATCTCCGTAAATGCAGGTTTGGTGTGGTGATGTGTAGAATCGGACCCTCCACAATCTTCATAATGGTTCGGGGCAGGACTTCAATCCCCTCTCTTTAGGTGAGTGAAGTCGAGTCCAGCGCAGCTTTGTTTCAGTCTTTCCCTCTGCTCATGTGGTTTATAATATCACGCTCACAGGCCGTAGAAATCCTGTTTTGGTGAAAATTGATGTAATTTGCTGTAGTA
This sequence comes from Spinibarbus caldwelli, assembly GCA_039654775.1. Classification (NCBI taxonomy): domain Eukaryota; kingdom Metazoa; phylum Chordata; class Actinopteri; order Cypriniformes; family Cyprinidae; genus Spinibarbus; species Spinibarbus caldwelli. Next base: position 32,559,865 of record CM077250.1, on the reverse strand, counting down.
ATTATCTTAGTAATTAACTCTCTAATGACTGCGGTGTGAAAGTGCTGCAGCTCCTCCAGTGGCTCTCATGTGCGCAGTCATTATTGCTTTCTGCCATAATACAAGTGTGTGCTGATACTGACTGGAGAGAGAGAGAGAGAGAGAGAGAGAGAGAGAGAGAGAGAGAATAGACTTGGATGCACCTCAGTAACCTCTGGGGCCAATTATTGTAATTTGATTTGGATGACAGGCTGTAGGAAGAGTGTAGGGTGTGTGTTGGGTTTGTGGGGCATGTAGCATGTGTTGGGGTGTGTTTAGGGGCAGCTGGAGTGTGCTTGGGCTGTTGTGGTTGTGCAGGGGTGTCGCTAGTGGGGGGAAAAGGGTGACAGAGTCCATAGGGCCCAGATGTCTGGGTGGCCCGCGATCACCTACTGGCCATCGAGAACACCGAGTCATTCCATTCAAATAGTGGGCCGATCGCCGAAAGCTGTTTTTAAATTACAGCGCATGCGAAACCGTATAAAGCAAATACTCCAAAAGTGCGAAGCAGCAATACCCGATGCATCCGCCAGCCGCGCGTCAAAGAGTGGGATCAGTCACCCGCACAGCGCTGAAAAACGTGCGCCGCACGCTTCTGCCACAGTTCATAAGAGATAAGCGGTGCGAGTCGCTTGATCCATTCAGACGTGACACAGAATTGTTATACAGTCGTGTCGTGTGATATGAGAACATTAAAGGTTCTATGGTGATGCTGGCTGAAAACAGCCACAACAATGAGGTATATTGGAAAACGCTAATAGGTTTGTCAATTCATCACCATAGTAATTTAACTTGAAGATATTAACACTAAACAAATAGCCTATGTGTTGGCAGAAATGTATTTATTATAAATGTTACTGTTATTTCGTATTGGGGAATATGCTATTTTAATTTCATAGAAGCTGTTTTGTAGTTTCTTCAGTTTTTTTTTTTTTTTTTTTTTTACTACAGATTTTTATAGTTTATTATTACTTATTTATTTTAAAGTTCATATAACCATGGTAACAAGGACCATGGTTTTACTTCTTGTGACCACCATCCTACTAATACTAGTCAGTTAAACTCTGGATACTTCTTTCTTTTTAGATGTTTAGTTCTAATGAATTTTAATTGAAGTAAAATGTTAATTCAATAAGAGCTTGATTAAAGATAAATATAAGTGTCTTATATAAATTAGGTGCTTCATATTTACAAATAATAAAGTTCTTAAAGGGAGATTCACCCAAAAATGAAAATTGTCATCATTTACTCAACATCATGTCATTCCAAACCTGTATGAATTTCTTTCTTCTGTGGAACATAATTTGAGAAATTATTATTATTTTTTTTTTGTCCATACTGTAGAAATCAAGGGTAACCAAAATGGTTTGGTAACATTCTGCAAAATCTTCTTTTGTGTTCAACAGAAGAAAGTCATTTGGAACGACATGAGGATGAGGAAATGACAGAATTTATTAGCAGTAACTTTCCAGCAGTCTAGCTCAAAATCAGTGCTTTACTGTCAAGTGCTTTTCTATGTGACAAAAATGCATTATTAAGTTTGTTGCATTGGTTGCGAATTCAGAAATATCTATTGTTTCTGTCCTGTTTTATTTATTCATTTATTTACTCCAATTGAAGCCCCTATGATCCGTCACCCCAAATGTTTTCATTTTACGATGGCAACTGATAGAAAATACTCAATTTTCCAGTTAAAGTCAGTTTGTCATTGATTTAGTGATGTCATCGTCCAGTTCAGTTCAGTTCAGTTCAGTTCAGTTCAAATAGTACCTGTGCAATCAGTCGACAATATTAAAGTATACATTTATAAGTAAACTTGCCATACTCCAGTGGTTCCCAACAGGCTCGGCTCCAGAATCAAATCACTAAGGGTGCTTCTTAAATTAGTGAGGGTGCTGTAACCTTAATATTATAGATATATATTATATTCGATAATATATTCGGGCTGTCCACTGTCTGGTGCAAACAACGCTTCCTTTATAATCACTAAAAAGTTGTGCCTCAGTTCATCGCAATCTCATAAAGTTACGTGATAATAAATTAAATTCTCTATGCTGCACAATGAATCTCTTATTTACATCTCATATACACTTATAATGAAATGACTCGTGCTGAACACAACACCTGAACAAAAACTCCAGCGCTTTGAGAGATGAGGGGATTCTAACTTAACATAATTCAAACTGATCGGCGTTCAAGAAATAAGCAGATATTTCTGTGAGTTACATTGCTCATCACTGCAAATAAAAGTCGATCTCCCAGAGCGCAAACCATAACGCACTGGATAGTTTGTCAAATCTGCAATGAAATGCCATTATTACAGCTTTAACTGGGTGCTGTTGATTTAGTTTTTTTCTAGCACCCCTGTAGAACCTTTCTCTCACACACCCATTTCAGCTCTTGGAGTCTCTAGTAATGAGCTGATGAGTTGAATCAGGTGTGATTGATTATGGAGCCGTGTTGGTGGTGCTCCAGGAACGTGTTTGGGAACTGTGCTTCTGCCTTGCATCCATGCCTGTTTTTGCATTAGTGTTGAATTAGTTGTCCTTACAGCATAGGTTCATGCGCAGCTTCCTTAAACCGTCTCTCGGGATGTTGTTTCCCTGTGATTTTCTTTCACGCGGGCCAGAAGCTCAGAGATGCAGGAAACAGCCGCAGCACTTAATGTCTCATAAACTCATCAGAGTGATTAGCAGACTAATGAAGAGACGAGATGAGGGGCGGCGGGAATGCAGCACTACGATCAGACGCCGTCCCTCCAAGGCCCTGTTTATGATGTAATGAGATAATTGCCGTTACAGGTAGCAGGTTAATTACACGCGTAATTACTCAAGCACTTCACACTGGAAACACTATTGGCATATGATTATCATCTTCAACCTTTGAACGCTGATGCTCATTTTACTTTATCCTGTCATTCGGGAGGTCGCTCTGTTAAAAGTTCTCAATGATGCCTCTGCTTCCATGCATGAGCCAATCAGTGCTGCCCCATTTTCAATTGTTCGACACAGGGTTTGGAGATTCAGAAATCTGCAGCAATCCTGGAATGACACTGACATGACTGTGTGTGTGTGTGTGTATGTGTGTGTTATTAAGCTGCTTCCTCATACAGACGTCTAATTAAAGCATTTTATTCCACTTCATTTACAACCAAAAGAGAAGCTTTAGTTCTTCAGTGCCAACAACCGCACATTATATCTGCAGGAAAACATCATGACGAGAATGACTGTGAGAGCGCAGCTGTCCGAGGACATGAGTGCTTGTACAGATGTGTGTGTGAAGGTTATTCAGAACTAAATGAACTGTTGCTTGTGTATGTTTTTGGAGAAGTGGTTGACTAGTCTATTAATTCTGCTGCTAGTCTGTGTTGACTATACTGAAAAAATGCACAACATAAAAAGTACAACTTTGAATTGAATCAGTGATGAAGAAAATCAAGCTGAAACTGAAAATATGATGAAAACATGAGTTAGTGAGTGATTAGCATAAGGTAAACACTTCTCTGGATGGGAGGACTAGTGAAAGTGAGTAATCTGGATCACTGCTCTCCACCGAGAGCAGCCTCAGCTCAGTCCGTGAGGAGCAGGGTGCTGTGGACGGCGTCGCAGCAGGAGGCTGTAATTAGTGTCTTTAATCTCAGCTTCTGACGGCACTGCCTCCACATTCATGCCCCATTAGCCTGAAACAAATGTCCGAGCCAAACTAATCGCTGACTGCGACTCTCTTCGAGACAAAGGCTGGAAAATGTGAAGCACTTCAGCCCACTTGATTTGCCTTTTTACTCTTTTCCCATTGCAGTTGTTGTGATTACATGTGTTATATAATCGTAAGCACAGCTTCAATCTACTGCTCAACTCTCAACTAACTGTTCTGCTTCAGCGTCTACAGAACATGATGTCTGTAAAAAGTGCTAACTTGTAATTATTATATTGATGAGCTGTTTCTACCTGATTTAATCCATAAAAAATGTTATGGTATTTAGGTTAATTCAGCTATATTAAATAGCCAAATTTATATTTAATAAATATTAAATATAAATATAACCAGTTTAGATGTTATCATTTTTTTCAGTGTAATTAAAAAAAATCGGCTATGTAAATTTCTGTTGTTATAATTCAGCAATACAATTCTTGAGGTCATGTTATATAGCGAATATAGTCACAGCTGCAGGGTGTTGCACAATATCCCATCATTCAGCTCTTTAAGTGACTATAAGATATTTTAAACATTGACATTATGAATTTCTGTAAAGCTACTTTGAGAAGGTGTGTATTGTGAAAAGCTGTACAAATAGAATTGACTTTTCTCTCTCTGTCTCTATATACATATATATATATATATATATATATATATATATATAGAGACAGAGAGAGAGAGAGAGAGACATATATACATATATACAGTATATATAGACTTCACTATAATATTGTTACGTCCTGAGACGTATTTTATTTGATTGTTCTATGTGTTTTGTGGGGTGCTTTTGTTACTGTTTTTCTTTTCTTTTTTTTCATGTCTACTGCTGTCACTATCATGGAGGTGATTGGATACATCTGTTTCTGATTTGCTACCCATTCAATTCATCTCCACTGATTGGCTGCACTCAGAAGGAAGCCAGCATATAAAGCCAGCACGGTTTCCGAGCAGGAGGGGGAGAGGGTTGCAGTTGGTAACCTGTCACATGGACTTCTTTTCTCTGGCTCCAGATAACTTTGTTTTGGTTCTTATTGAGTGCTAACCATTGGTGCTACTGTGAATTTAATTGTAAATTTGTTTAGACTTTAAGAGTTTTGTAAGGAAACTTGTAGGGAGGTGGGTGCCTTTTTCTTTAATTGCTTTTCTCCTGGTTATCTGCGTAGTCAAGGAGTTAGGGAAGTTTATTTTGTTATTTATTTGTTTTTGGTTTATGTATAGGTAAGTTATGTGTAAAATTGAGTTAGAAATTTTGTTTGTTATGTTGGCCTTTGCCCCCTCCTGAAGCTTATGTTTCCTTTAATCTTTTTCTTATGATTTAATAAAAACAATAACAAGTTCTTTTGTTTGGAGTTATGTTATTGGGGCTGGAGACAAGAGGTCCCTGTGCTTTCTCTCTCCAAAATTTGTTACTGCTATGCCCATTACCTCTAGACTAAAAAGAGGGCTAGCTCGTAACAAGTGGGGGCTCGTCCGGGATAGTGAAAGTTTACCGTGGTATAATTGTAAGTATCTGCTCATTTCTTTCTTGTTCTGTTTGGCTGTTTTCTTTTTGGTGAAGGAGAAGGCCTCTGTGGTAGTGAGAATTATGGAATTTGATTTGATTTCATTTACTCTTTCTCCTACCATAGACGTTTTTGAACGTTGCAGGAAGGCAGATTTGTTTTTAATTGCAGATTTCTTTAATATTGAAGTTTCAAGGCAGGATACCAAACAAGTTGTTAAAGATTATTTGCGGGAAAAGCTAGTTGATGAAGGGATTTTGCCAGATTACTCTGCCGTCAGTGCTGGGGAACAACCTGGGTTCACTGCAGAAGCTGTGACGGGTGAGGTACTTCCTGGGCCGGTGACTGAGTCTCTGGGTGAGTCTTTGTTAGCTGTCAAGCTGAAGGAGTTAGACCTCCAAATAAAAAAACAGGAATGTGAGGGGCAGAAGATTAGGCTTCGTACTATAGAGGCTCAAGCAGATAGGGATATTAAGATGCGTGAGTTGGATTTGCGTGCACAGGAATTAAATCGAAGGCCAATTCCTATGCCTCGTTCTAGACTCCCCTCTGCTTTATCTTCTGTCACTTCACCTGCTGTTGTTTCACACCAAGATTCTGATAATGCAACTTCTGAGCCAGATTTTGATGTTGGTAAGTACCTTAAATTAGTACCCCCGTTTAGAGAAGCGGAAGTAGATTCGTATTTCGTTGCTTTTGAACGGGTTGCTACAAAATTGCGCTGGCCTAAAGACGTGTGGGCTCTGCTTTTGCAGTGCAGTCTTTCTGGTAAAGCGCAGGAGGTTTGTTCTGCTTTACCAATAGATCAGTCCCTTGACTATGATGTAGTGAAATCTGCCGTTCTGAGAGCGTTTGAGCTGGTGCCGGAGGCATATCGTCAAAAGTTTAGATCCCATGTGAAAACAGCCAAACAGACGTTTGTTGAGTTTGCGAGGGAGAAGAAAACCCTTTTCGAGAGGTGGTGTCTTTCCAGTGGGATCACGACCCTTGATCAGCTTCAAGAGCTGCTCTTACTGGAGGACTTTAAAAGTTGTATTCCGGAAAATGTTGTTGTCCATTTAAATGAGCAGAGAGTTGCAAATCTTTCAGATGCTGCGGTTTTAGCCGATGAGTTTGTGTTGACTCACCGGACTGTGTTTCCCCCCGCACGTCGTGTTAATGCGTCTCCTTCCATTTATGAAGGGTCTGATAGGGAAACGACACGTGTGTTCTCACGCATTGGCAAAGGTGAGACCCAGTCGGTAACTCGTCGTAAAAAGGCTTCAGGTGATAAACGCGTGTGTTTTTATTGTCTTGATCCCAGTCATTTAATTTCGGACTGTAAGGTGTGGAAGGAAAAGAACTTTGCTTCCAAATCTAAAAGTGTTGCACTCATACATCCTGCACATGAGGAAAGTTGCACCATTGAACGGTCATATCAACCTTTCCTTCTGTCTGGGTCAGTGTCTGTCTCCGTTGACTCTGAGTGCAAACCTGTCACCATTTTGAGAGATACTGGTTCAGTTCAGTCGTTTATTTTAGAGGAGTTATTGCCCCGATCTGCCGAGACTTATTCTGGTACAGACGTACTTATACGCGGAATTGGAATGCAGTGCATAAATGTTCCTCTTCACAATGTCTATCTGAAATCTGACCTTGTAACAGGAACTGTAAAACTTGGGGTACGTTCTCAGTTACCTGTTGAGGGGGTGGGCGTTATTCTCGGAAATGACCTCGCAGGTGGTGAAGTTTTTCCCTGGCCAATTGTGGTCCATAACCCTAATGTGAATGAGCAACCTGATCTTGCACGTCAATTCCCGGCAGTTTTCCCTGCATGTGTCGTGACGCGTGCCCAATCCTCTAAATTTAGTGACATGGTGGATCTCTCTGAATCATTTTTGGTGTCACCAATTTGTGACCAACTTGTGGAAGATGAGGTGCCTGTAGAGCCAGAACTTTGCTCTAGTAGTGAGGGCGCAGTTACCTTTCCTTTAAAGGTTGGTAGGGAACAGTTGGCGGCTGCACAGAAATTAGATCCCTCATTAATAAAATGCATTGAAGCTGCTGTTCCCCTTAGTCAAATGTCTAATGCTAAGGTGACTTATTTTTGGGAAAATTTGGTGCTCATGCGTAAGTGGAGGGATAGAGCTCATGCGGGTTCACAAGAATTGTTCCAAATTGTATTGCCAGCTGGTTATCGTGAGCAGGTGTTAAAACTGGCTCATGAACATGTCCTATCTGGACATTTGGGTGTTACAAAAACTTTTTGTAGAGTTTCCAGGGATTTTTATTGGCCCGGATTAAAATCGGACGTGTCTAACTTTTGTAGATCATGTCCTGTTTGTCAATTGGCTGGGAAACCAAACAGAAATATACCAGTTGCCCCTTTGCAGCCGATTCCGGTTATGAGAGAACCTTTTGAGCGACTCCTTGTTGACTGTGTGGGTCCGGTACCCAAGTCTAAGTCAGGACACGAATATATTCTAACAATTATGTGTACTGCAACACGTTTCCCAGAAGCGATACCTTTACGTTCGATTAGAGCCCAAGTGATAACTAAAGAGCTGGTGAAGTTTTGTACTACCTTTGGTCTGCCCCGTGTTGTGCAAACTGACCAAGGGTCGAACTTCACATCCAAGGTATTCTCACAGACCCTTGCCGAGTTGGGGGTTAAACACCAACTTTCAAGCGCGTATCATCCTGAGTCGCAGGGCGCGCTTGAAAGATTCCATCAAACCCTTAAATCAATGTTGCGCTCTTACTGCATAGCCCATGGGAACGACTGGGCCGAGGGTCTTCCGTACCTTATGTTTGCTGTCCGTGAGGCAGAACAAGAGAGTCTTGGGTTTAGTCCAGCTGATCTTGTTTTCGGTCACACTGTGCGTGGGCCGTTGAAGTTGCTTAGTGAACAATTATTAGCTAAAGACTCTCTGCCTGTGACCGTTCTGGACTATGTCAGCACTGTTCGTGAGCGACTGTATAAGGCCTGCGAACTGGCTAGAGAACACCTGATTACAGCTCAGTCAAGAATGAAGACCCGCTACGATAAGAGAAGCGTGAATCGTAGTTTTCAACCTGGCGATAGTGTCCTTGTTCTTTTACCTGATCCTGGTTCTGTCTTTCGAGCAAAATTTTCGGGTCCATATGAAGTCAAAGAAAAACTCAGTGATACCAATTACGCCATTCATACTCCTGATCGACGTCGTAAGACCCGTGTATGTCACATAAATATGTTGAAACAGTTTATTGTGCGTGGTGAAAAGCCTATTTCCTCCTCTGTTTCCCCTGTTGCCGTGGCTATTGTTAGTGAAGTGCCCGAAGATGAGCCAGTTGAAAAAGTTGCACAAGTTGCAGCTAAAAAGCTACAAAACTCTGCTATATTGAGTGATTTGCAGAGCTTTCTTGCACACCTGACAACAGAACAGAGTGAACAAATTATTAAATTGGTTCATGAATTTCCTTCACTCTTTTCGGATGTGCCTGGTAGAACGACCATGTTGACCCATGACATTGATGTAGGTGAATCTCATCCAGTCAAGCAACATCCTTATAGGGTAAATCCCAGGAAGCGTGACATAATGAGATCTGAGGTTGAGTATATGCTGCAGCATGGTCTAGCAGTGCCTAGTCAGAGTCCATGGAGTTCGCCTTGTTTATTAGTGCCTAAACCTGACGGCTCCTATCGCTTCTGTACGGACTATCGTAAGGTTAACTCCTTAACGAAACCTGACTCCTTTCCACTGCCTCGGTTGGAAGATTGTGTTGACCGAGTAGGCTCTGCTAGATTTGTCACCAAATTAGACCTGTTAAAGGGTTATTGGCAAGTGCCCCTAACTCCACGTGCCTCTGAGATCTCCGCGTTTGTCACCTCTGAACATTTCCTGCAATATGACGTTCTAGCTTTTGGCATGAGAAATGCACCTGCCACCTTTCAGCGCCTTATGCAGGTGGTTTTGGCAGGTGTTCCGAATTGTGACGCGTATCTAGATGATGTAATCATCTATTCAAAAACCTGGGAAGAGCACGTAAAGATTTTGGAGTTGGTATTCAGTCGCTTGGCTGTTGCCTCTTTAACCTTGAATCTTGCTAAATGTGAGGTCGGTAAAGCTGTGGTAACATATCTGGGGAAACAAGTTGGCCAGGGTTTTGTTAAGCCAGTTGAGGCTAAGATTGCTGCCATACTCGAGTTTCCTACACCTCGTAACAAGCGTGATTTACGCCGGTTTTTGGGCATGACTGGTTACTACCGGGGATTCTGTTGTAATTTCTCCACTATTGTGTCACCTCTTACTGATCTTCTCAGTACTACCAAGAGTTTTATGTGGAGCACTGAGTGTGTTAATGCTTTTAACGCTGCAAAAGATCTCCTTTGCCATGCCCCTGTGTTGTCTGCCCCTAATTTTGATTTGCCTTTTAAACTCCAAGTAGATGCCAGTGCTACTGGTGCTGGAGCAGTTTTGCTGCAGGAGGATTTTCGTGGCATTGACCACCCAGTCTGCTACTTCTCAAAGAAGTTCTCGAAATGCCAACAACACTATAGCACGATTGAGAAAGAGGCCCTCGCTTTGCTGCTAGCTCTTCAACATTTCGAGGTTTACTTGGGAAGCAGTGCCGTGCCTATTGACGTGTATACAGACCATAACCCACTGATTTTTCTTTCCCGCATGTCTAACTCCAATCAACGTTTGATGCGCTGGGCTCTGATTGTCCAGGAGTATAATCTAAATCTTCGACACATTCGTGGTAAAGAAAATGTGGTGGCGGATGCCCTTTCTAGAACTGCAGATATGGAGACTTAAGTGGGTTGTTTAAAAAAAAAAAAAAAAAATTAGTTGCGGCTAAATTGCACTACTATTGGCCTTCTGTGAGTAACTGGCTTTACAATCCATGGATTGTAAAATTTAATGGTGGGGGTGTTACGTCCTGAGACGTATTTTATTTGATTGTTCTATGTGTTTTGTGGGGTGCTTTTGTTACTGTTTTTCTTTTCTTTTTTTTCATGTCTACTGCTGTCACTATCATGGAGGTGATTGGATACATCTGTTTCTGATTTGCTACCCATTCAATTCATCTCCACTGATTGGCTGCACTCAGAAGGAAGCCAGCATATAAAGCCAGCACGGTTTCCGAGCAGGAGGGGGAGAGGGTTGCAGTTGGTAACCTGTCACATGGACTTCTTTTCTCTGGCTCCAGATAACTTTGTTTTGGTTCTTATTGAGTGCTAACCATTGGTGCTACTGTGAATTTAATTGTAAATTTGTTTAGACTTTAAGAGTTTTGTAAGGAAACTTGTAGGGAGGTGGGTGCCTTTTTCTTTAATTGCTTTTCTCCTGGTTATCTGCGTAGTCAAGGAGTTAGGGAAGTTTATTTTGTTATTTATTTGTTTTTGGTTTATGTATAGGTAAGTTATGTGTAAAATTGAGTTAGAAATTTTGTTTGTTATGTTGGCCTTTGCCCCCTCCTGAAGCTTATGTTTCCTTTAATCTTTTTCTTATGATTTAATAAAAACAATAACAAGTTCTTTTGTTTGGAGTTATGTTATTGGGGCTGGAGACAAGAGGTCCCTGTGCTTTCTCTCTCCAAAATTTGTTACTGCTATGCCCATTACCTCTAGACTAAAAAGAGGGCTAGCTCGTAACAATATAACTATAATTTTTAAATAATGATTTAACATCACTGTATGTGTTCATCACTGAACACTCGGTTGATCAATTGCCAGGAACAGGGTTGCCATGTTTTCACATCAAAACCCGCCCAATTACTATCCAAAACAAGGCCAAAACTAGCCCAATCGCATTTCGAGGGGGGTCCCCCGGTAAAAATCACATTCCGGGGGGTAAAATACACATTTTTTGATAGGGTTCTCCTGGTAATATTCGCATTTTAGGAGCTAAATATCACGTTATTGAGGTCACTTAAACCCACGGACATGAAAATAACCCGTGGCAACAGTGTTAAAGTAGCAAAATTCCTCAGTAAAACCACGGACTTGGCAACACTGGCCAGGAACCCAGGCTGATATGCAGATCCATATTTAATAATTAGTCTTTCTGCGTTTTATGGTCATTTTTGCTGTTGTCTATTTTATGTGGGTCAGTGGGATCCAGTTTAATGTGGACACACACTGTTCGTCTCTCTACAGACTCAAAAGTGTACATAGTGGTCACGTTTGAGCTGGAAAGAGGCAGAGAGATAGAGAAAGAGAGAAAGAGAGAGAGAGGGCATGTTTTTTCCTTCTCCAAGGGTACTGCTTTTCCAAAAGTGCCTGGGGCAAGACTGCAGCACCTCGTCTCCCGGAGGCCTTTGGGCGTCTCCTAATAGCCACCCCCTCCTCATCTGCCCCCATCTCAGAGGTGCATGATGGGATACTTCCCCTTCCCCCTCTCCTCTTCTCCTCATGCCGTCCTCATGTTTTGTGCTGGAGTTCACATCCGCACAGGTTCAAATGGCAGAGTTGCCAGGGAACAGTCAGAGGCCATTAGCGTTTGGGACGATTCGCCCTGCGGCGCTGCAGCGCTAACCAGTGAGCGGGGGGGCCATGTAGATTAGCAGCTTCACATGTAATGAGCAAGTTTGCCCTTTCTTTTCTTTTATTTTCATTTCTTTTCTCTTTTTTCTTTTCTTTTCTTTTCTTTTCTTTTCTTTTCTTTTCTTTTCTTTTCTTTTCTTTTCTTCTCTTCTGCTTCTGTCTCTCACTCACTCTCTCTGTCTGTCTTTGTTTCACGCCACTAATCCCGTTGCATAATTTTTTTGATTATTTCCACTCCTTTGACTCACTGTCATGTGTGTGTGAGCATATTTTCACTAGTGATAGCGTGAGATATACAGGCCAGTTTATTGGCTGATTTTTGGATAGATTATTAGTATCAGCTAAAAACACACCCTGTTATCAATGCTCAAATGTACCAACAGGATAATGACATTTTTATGTGTAAAATGAGTGTCCACTCTATTTCAGCAATTTTGTGTACATTTTATTCTCTGTCATTAAACTGCATTATGTACTTGATTTACCCTGAGCTAGATCTGTTGAACACACACTGATCTCCAGACATGAGTGTGTGTTTAATTTGTGTACGTATAGACCTGGTTATCAGTGAGTGAGTGTGTGTGTGTGTGTGTGTGTGTGAGGGGCGTCTGGTTTCACCCGAGCGGTCAGGGGCCATAGGGTAATGAAGCGACGGGTCGGTCTGTAAATACACGCGGGTTGCTCCGTCCGCTGTGAGCAGTAGGCTTATCGTGTTGCAGTGAAAATGGAAACATCAATAAAATTAATCTGGCCACCTTTTGGCCTGGACTGCTCACTGTGGTCCACTCATAACACACCACAAAAAGACAAGTTTACACTCCCAAACACCAAACACACTCCTCCGGTGATGTCATTACAGCAAACACGTGAACTGGCGCTCCGTTTGGCCTGCGTTTGACCACCACACCGCAGGTCCGGTCTTGTTCTGAACGTCTCTGAACTCGCTGTTTGAATGTGTGTGGATTTCGGGTGTTTGCTGTGAGGTCACTTCCACATCATTAGCACGGATCCATGCCGACGAGGGCGATAAAACAGCACTAGAGAGAAAAATAATAGATTAAAACAGAGAGGGGAAGGAAAGGCTTTCAACTGTCCTTGTATTCTTCATGTATTTTGCATTTGATTACGCCACCCATCGGATCTGTTCTCTTTCCTCCTTTTTAAAGTGATTAGTTGAAATATTAATGCGTGATTATTGCTTATATAGGTGCGCGTGATTGATGTCTCTCCAAAAACAAAGAGACGTGCAAGTGTAAATTTGTGGAATATCGCAGCATAGTGCAGGAGTTTTTCAGATACATAATTTAGATGCCCTGAAGGAAGGCTTTCAAGGCATTTTCGCCTAAGGCCAAGAAAAAATAACTGACTTTTAAAAGTAAATCATTTTTGCTAATGCACAATTAATGGCAGAGGAGAAAGAAAGTAAGTCTGGGAAGTAGGTTATGAAGAGACATGAGCTGCACTCACACATACACAAGACGGACGCTGATGGACATCGGTCAGACGTGATATGCAAATGAGGTGCAGGAAGGGGAGGGGCTGCAGGGTTGCAGTTGCTTTTGTCTTTGCAACCATCCTGCATGATGTCAAGCAAAATAAGAATTTGTCTTTGAGGGTTTCTGTAAGTTTGTGTAATGTTAATGTGTGCCATGTTTCTAAAAAGCTCTCCTTTTGTCCAGGAGATGGTTTAGACAACAGCGTGGCCTCACCTGGCACGGGCGACGACGATGATCCAGACAAGGACAAAAAGCGTCAGAAAAAACGGGGCATCTTCCCCAAAGTCGCCACCAACATCATGCGGGCATGGCTCTTCCAGCATCTCACAGTAAGTCTCTTTTTCTGTTTGTGAGCTCTTTTATGAGTATAAGTGCTGAGATCTCACACTGAACTCTTACAAACTAGAATTAATACACAGTCATTGACATAAATACACCAGTTAGATCCGGCTCTCAAATCTGATTGGATCATGAAAGAATGCCAACAGCACTGGGACTTTTCACTGTTTGTATCACTCCGCTTGGCTGTGTTGCAGAAATAAATTATTTAGCCATATTGTGTGTGTAATGTCATTCAATATTAATTTCAGTATCAACATATAAGCATTTTCACACTTGCAGTAAGTGTGTATACAGCTAAATCACAGCCGCAGTGATACTCACAACAAATGCGAGTGTGCTGTTTCTGATTAACTGAGAATGCTTGACCAGACTAGTTCTGAAAATACTGTTTAGAAACACTTTATTTTAAGACGTCCTTCTTACAAATGTTATATTTACTTACTATTATAATAACAATTAATTATGCATAATAACATGCAAGTAACCCTAATCCTAGTGCTAACCAAATAGTAAGTACATGTACAATGGTGGCCAAAATTGTTAGAATATTTAAGAGGTTTCAGTTGTTTTTGTTGAACTGGCCATTTCAATACCCATAAAACAAACTATTTCCAGAGCTACCTGCGACGGAAGGAATCTGCTGGAACATTGAAAATGATGGACTGGCCCCTCAAAGTCCAGACCTCAACCCCATCGAGCAAATTTGGGGCGAGTTGGAAAATAAACTGGACAGATCTATTGTACATTCAAAGGAAAGCCTTTGGCTTGAGTTGCAGAAACCATGGGATAACATTAGTGTTGAAGTTCTCAGGAAATATACTGACACTATGCCAGAGAGATGTGCTGCTGTAATCGCTGCAAAAGATGGACATACCAAATATTACAGTTAAAAGTGGAGAAAAACAGTCATCTGATGTTTGTTGTGCTCAGAGCAACCACCTGCATGTTTCATGAACATTATGAAATGAAATCATGTTTGGAGGCAAAAAAAGGTCAATATTTTCAGATCTGTCAGGTGTTCTAATAATTTTGACCGAAACGCATCGGTATTGTTTTAGTAATAAAGTCTCATTCATCACAGGTAGTGCTGGAATATATTTCTCATATTTTTGTACACCGCTTGTTCCATGCACCTTGTGAGGTGGTAAAGTTGTTCCAGATTCTACCTCATTACTTCTAAGAATTTTGGCCACCACTGTAGGTAATTAATATAATACAGTACTTAAATGTATAACGACACTATAACAAGGAGACCTTAAAATATAGGGTAACCTGGTGTTTTCATCAGTTCTTCCCAAAGAAGATTTGTAGGGTTCAGTGTAGGTCCAAACGCTAGTGGTTTAGAGTGTGTGTGCCGGTTTGGAGAGGTGGCACGCAGGGTCGTGTTCCATCGGCCTCTCTGATGTCACGACATCATCCGCGGCTCAGGATATATCGATCAGGACAGGAAGGGTCAGGTTTCTGAGGGAGGAGCTGCCGTCCCTGAGCACATGAACGCAGCATGTGCTCCACTAGAAACTGAGAACCGCCGAATGTGTGTGAGGGACATGCCCTGCAAACCCTGACACCCAACTGGACCGGGCGATCAAACCCGAGCCAAAATAATAACGCTCCTTAAACACAGCTAATTAAAAGGGCTGTAAATCCTTTAGAAACTGCTGCGGGATAATCTGAACTCTGCCATGCACTTATAACTCTCATCATCAGCATCAGAACGACTCCACCGCAGCCCAATTTGACAGACAGACAAAGATGCCTTGCTTTTCTCTGCTTTATTCTTGCGCTCTTTTCATTTGTTGTCCCCTTCACGCTCCCAGAACCGCTTGGTGTGCTCAGCTTGTGTGTAAAGCAGTGAAGAGGGAGGCGTCAACCCACCACCTACCTCGCCGCTTTTACCCACAAACGCCTCTCGCTTCATTCACTCGGCTCCATATCACGCAGGAATTTCGCGCTTTTTTCAAAGATCATTAGGCGTCTTTACTGGCAGCTCGGGAGATTCCCATTCACGACGTTCACAAGAGACGTACTCCCGTTCTTTTAGAATTGTTTTAAATGAAAACGTAAGAAGAATTTTCATTAGTGGAAATGCAGAAGTTTCCATCGTCCTTTTAGACGAGTCTTTTATGAGCGCGAGCAATAATCCATCCTTTTTAACCCATCTTTCTATTTTTTTCCATCCTTTTCCGACCAATGAGACTTAATTGAATTATCCCAAAGTACCGACTGCAGCCCCCCACGCAATCCTTTACACCACACGGCCGTGCCACACACTAACACATCAGGCCTTTTATTTTAATTTGTTAAGCAAATGTATTTTCCAGTTCAGGATGCATTTGTGTGCGGGTGAATTCATGGGGACTTTGGCCCTGAATGGCCCGTAGCGGCAGCTCTCCATTCAACCATTCATTGGAAGGGGCAAAAGAAAAGCGGCGAGGTTGTATTTTCTCAACCGCGGGGCCAAAGCGGAGCTGCTCTTCCATGAGCGGTGGGGGTCCTTTTACATATGTTCTCAACATTGAGCCATTGTCACCTATTCTGAGGGGCTCAAAAGGACGTAACCCCTTCCCTCCCCCCGTTTCCATCCCACAGTTACAATTGTGGGCTGAAATCGATGGCCTCTTCTTCCGAGGAACAGTCTCTGAGCCCGCCCTTATAAGTCTCTCTGAGCCAACAGCCAATCCCACAGGGGTGCAAAGCATGGACCCACAGGAGATGCATGTGGCACATTCTGCTCCCGACCGAAGAGCTTCCACAGAACTCCAGAGTTTGGGTCAGAATGTGGTGTAGTCGAAGCCCCAGAGATGTGCTCTTCCTCCTGGAGCTCTCTGGATCTCTTCCAGTGCCATTAGCGGGAGGAAATCCCAGCTGGCTGCCATAAGCTTTCCCATACGGCACAGAGCTTATGTTATCGGAAAGATAAACTCCACTGTGGGGTGTATTGCTCTATTAGGCTTCATATTTAATGGGCAAGAAGGAGAAGAACCTTCTACGTGGCTCTCGGAGAGAGAAGTGTAGTTTGTACTGACATCGCTGCGGGGTCACCCAACAGTTTAATGGAGACAAACTTTGAATCCTCTCAATTAGTCGGTTGGCGCCCTCAGCGTGTCTCCTGCTAAGACGAGGGTCAGCCTGCAATGAAAACAGGAAGCACTAAGATACAAAGATAGCACTCCAGGCCTGTGCTGTCCTTTCACTTCGGTAAACCTTCAGAAAGCTGTGAAAATAAATAGGCCTGAAATGCGAATCAGCCAGTGGCATGAGTTTGGGGCGGGACCGTCTGGGGAAAACTGAATATTTAGTGGAAAAAAATAATGTGGGGCAGAACTAATCCATAAATCCAGCCAATCTTTATCCCTTTATCCATTTTGAATTGATTGGCTAATGAAAAGTGAGCTTTGATATTATTGGCTAATGTTATTTTTACCTAATAACACAGCTTAATTTCAAGAGTAATTTCAGTGGTGGAGAATGTTAGGTAGCACTTTATTTTGATGGTCCCTTTTGAACATTCTGTTAACAATAAGTAATGTTGGACCTACATGTCTCCTAACTCTCTTTAGATTGTTAGTAGACTGTCTGCTTAATATCTGCTAACTCTTTATTGTGATGGTCTCCCAACCGACATTCTACTGATTATAAGTAACTTTGCAAGTACATGTCAACTTACTCTACCCCTAACCCTACCAGTCTACTAATACTCTTTTAGCAATCTAATGAGAGTTAGTAAATATGTAGGTGCAACGTTACTTATAGTTTACATAATGTGTTAAAGGGATCATCAAAATAAAGTGAAACCGAATGTTATTACATGATGCTTTCTACAGAATAACACTTATTAAATGTAGCGGTATTTAATAAGGAGGGTTGACTTGTTTAGTAATCAGTCAAATACTGGCAGCTGATTGAAGCATCCTTAATCAGAGACACAGCAGCAAGTGTCACAGGTTCATTTCTCATCTGCCGCCTTTGTTCACGAGTTAAAAGTCTCATCAGATAATGGTGTAAACAAATAAACAGGATCAGCTAGTGATCAGCCTGTAGAGTCACGCAGTAAAGCAAACAGATCCGTTCTTGAGGCTCATCTCAGACTAAACATTTGGGCTGATCTGCTCTGACTGCAGCTGTTTGCATGTCTGATTCACGTCAGAGTTCATTTCCACTGCAGCACATCTGACAATAGTTTCAAACAAGGAACACACTCACAAAGACAAAAGGCACGCTTAAAAACTTTTCTTCCTCACTCTCACACACACACAAATGTAAAATGTGGTCAGTAGGTTCTCTTCCCCCCCGGCCGCATGTAAACTCAGGGTTTTCTCAGCAGAGGTTTCCTCCCTCACTGTGTGCTGTAATGCAGGGCATTCTTAAAGCAGCGGTTTCATTTAAGGCCCAGCGAGATTGTTTTGTGACGCTCCAGGGGTTGCAGTGGGGCAACACTAATCTATCATGGGCTTGTTTGCCCTCTGTCACCAGTGCAGGCTATATAACAGTTCTGTTCAGTGCATGTGTGTCTGCATGTATAAGCATACCTGAAGACCAGAAACATAATTTACCCTGCTGCACCTTCAAATGTGTGTACTATTATATCTGATGTGTTATTGATCAAGTAACTATTAACATTACGACTTAGCTGATCAGTAACGTTATTATCATATTTTGAAAGTGAAAACTGGTCACAGAAGAAGCCATTTTACAGTAATGTTTGCTTTTGCACCCCTTGTTGCAACGCTGAGAATGCAACACAGTTTTGGTGAAGCTGTGTGTTAGATGTGAAAGTCGTGACGTATTGTCAAGTATGGTGACCCATACTCGAAATTGGTGCTCTGCATTTAACCCATCCAAGTGCACACACACAGCAGTGAATAGTGAACAAACACGCACACACACACACCGTGAACACACACCCGGAGCAGTGGGCAGCCATTGCTCCAGCGCCCGGGGAGCAATTGGGGGTTCGGTGCCTTGCTCAAGGGCACCTCAGTCATGGTATCGAAGGCAGAGAGAGTGCTGTTCATTCACAATCCCCACCTTCAATTCCTGCCGGTGCGAGAATCGAACCGGCAACCTTCAGGTTACAAGCCCAACTCTCTAACCATTAGGCCACGACTTCCCCACTGATAGTCACCATACAGTCAGGACACACTCTGGCTGCTGTCTGCCGTTTGTTCTGTTGTTTCCTTCTGATCTCGCCGAGTTGTAAATCTAGAAATCAAGTGTGTCAGTGTAAACGGCCACTGCTTCAGTCAGTTTGTCAGAACCTCCGAACCAGAGAGGCTTGTAAGTTCAGATGTCCATATCGAGTGACTCTTTTGTTCTTGCAGGTCGTGGAATTAAATGAGAAGCCACATCCACCTTCCTCTGTCATATGCAAGGACTTAAAAATAGTTACTTTCTCTGTGTGTTTGCAGTGTTTGCAATTCTTGGTTATCAGTAGGGTTGCCAACAGTTCCATATAATACAGAATTGTCCCAAATCTAAGACATCAAAGAAATGCGGCATACGCCATATGACCACCGTACGAATAACAAATTCTCAATCATTCTTTTTGGACAAATCATTGCTTTATTTTATTTTAAAATTTTAGTTCAAAATGTGAAGTGCCATTGTTTAAAAAATGCTTTACTGACTGACGTTTCATAGACGTGCAGTTATTATGCTTTCAAATTTTATGCCATTTGTATGTAATTTCACAGTATATCCACCTCTCAAATTACTGCACCACTTGTGCAGTCACAATTCAATAGTCATACAGTTTACTGATAGTTGATGTTTTTTGTGACAATAATTGACAATAATTGTACATATATAGGTTAAGCAAACAAATGTGATTATTTCGAAGAACCTTTTATACGCCTTTTATACACATATTTAACTGCAGACACACTGAAATGACATACACTATGTGGTAAAGTACAAATATTTTGAACGTCCCTTATCCTATAAAGAATCACAGTTGTCCCTTATTTTCCTTTTCTAAAGCTGTCAGCCTTAGTTATTAGTGTTCCTGGGAAGAGGCTTTGACATCAGCTAGCATTTGGCATTAAGTTGTTCAACATCAGCATTCACTTGCCTCTTAAACTCATGTCTGTGACATTTAAAGATCTGCAGCACACACTAACATGCTTCAGCATTCTTAGGTGCAGTTTAGGCAACAATGACAATGAAAGTAAATTTGATTGTTGTCTGATTTTAGGCACTTCCTTTAATGGGATTTGCTTTCAGATCACCGTGTCCCTATTTTGAACTGTTCCAGCTAAATTATTCTTGAAATATGGCTGTTTGTAATAACATTTTTAACCTAAAGGCAGTCCTCTGTCTTGATCTTGTCTTTGAGCATCATCCTGTATGTTGTGTAAGTTATGGCATGTTTATCATTTTTTGATGCTTTTAGAGATAAATGAGTCTCTCTAAACCTCAGAGACAGAGCGAAATCTTTCAGTTGAGAGATGACCTTGCTGACACTTGGAATGTTCCTACATACCCAGACTGAGTCGGTATTAATAAAGATGGCTTGAACAGGCTGGAACACGCTGTTCCATGCATGTGTGTGTGAGGGGAATGCATCTGCTCTGACCTGAAGATACACATAAACAGTGAGGAGAACAAGAATTATTAACTCTACATCTCACTGGACAGCTCAAACTGACCTCCACCCAGACAAGTACACAAGCGAAGGTGCCAATGCCCATCCAGAAGATTGCAATCATGTGGTCCAGATTTGTTGTTCTTCAGAAAGCTGTTATAAATTTGTTGAAAGTTTAACTAACATGCTCAGCCTGATTCTCTTCAAACTGTTGCTCCTCCATTGATTTAAAAGAGGAAACCTGTGATAGTAGAAGACGCTAATTCCTGCTGTAGCACCCTTTTGGAAAAGCTGTAACTAATAAATTGTGTTTGTGTGAAATCAATGCATGCATTCACATACTTATGTAGAGTATGTTTCTGGCAAAAAGAGGGAGGAACTAGGGGTGTGGTCGAAGAAACATCTCAGACATAGAAGCGGAAAACTAAGAAAGGATGATCGTGTGTGTGTGTGTGTGTGTGTGTGTGTGTGTGTGTGTGTGTGTGTGTGTGTGTGCGTGTGCGTGTGTGTGGAGCAAAAATCAAAACCAGACTGTGTTTCTCTGTTTAGTTTGTCAGGGGACTGGCGCTCCTCTGAATCCCAGAGCTCTATTTCTGCTCTGTGATCTTCCTGCCCATTCTCTGCTGCTGTTTTTATTCTGTTTTGTTTTTCCAGCACTTCTCCTCACGGGCCTCCCTCTGAGCTCTGTCTGCACCTCCTTTCTATCTCATAATGACGACTATCTCAATGCAGCGCTGTGACTGCATGATATCAGTTCATATCTTGAATGGTGCATCAAAGGCAACAAACAAAATGCACCAATTTGCTGTGGTTTCCGTTCAGCCTCCCAAGACGTTGGCAAACTGAGGCCTTCCATCGCCTGGGCCGCCACACAGTGGTGTGATCCTCACTGTTCAGTTCAAGCTCATAAGGGAGTATTTCATGATGACTTAAACCGGTGAGCAGTATCAAAAACATCCACAAAATGCCAAAGAAAGAAGGCCGAGATAAATAAAAGACAGACAGATATCCTAATCAAACCGGAGCGTTTTGGCTCCAGATGCGAATGCATGTGAATATTGATCAGATCACAGTAGTTGTAATGTCCCCGGGGCACGACAATCCCTGCTCAAATCTACAGCGATTTAGATAAAGAGACTTGGCGAGACATTACGGATTTCAGCAAGCAGAACCTCCTCCTTCTTTCTCCTCCTCCTCTCCCTCTTCAACTGGAGTGCAGAAGAAAAGTAGGGAAAACCTGTAATTACACACACTCCTCTGAATCTCCCTTAATGTTCATTATTTGAAACCGGCGGCAATTACTAGTTCAAAGGGGCTTAGAGGGCCAGCAACCTGCATAATCGCCAGCAAATGAAGTATAGCGTGTTCACAGCAGCGGAGCGCACTGCTGGGGGGGTGAATCATACATTTCCATACAAGCACAAATCTCTGCCACCTCGGGGCTCCGGCATGCACTATCCCTGCCTCGCAATCCTCTTAGCCACAGCTTTTTGTCTGCCTTCACCCACCAGCAACCCTCCGACATAGAAAACGTATCAAACTTCACCCTGGCTTATGTCGCACAATTACTGCTGTTTGTCCTTATGTTTGTGGCTGCCAGGCCGCCCACCCTCTCCTCCAGATTACTCCGCTCTGTTTCTCTCTCCTCCTCTCCCTTCTTCCAATCTGACGACACAACCACGTGATGCAAGCGCAGGAGTGATCGGGTCCCGGCAGGTGTATTTCGGTTACCTTTGGAGACAGTCACAGCAGCTAATTATGTCCACAGGTGGCTCTTTGCGCATCGAGAGTAGGGCTTGTGAGGCCGGCGGTTATCTCTGGTTTCAGAGCCGCCCAACTGGCGGTCATTGTATACATCCTCCTCTACATCTACACCTCCACACAACATGCTCTCTTTCTCTTTCTATGCCATGTTTATCTTCTTCCTCTGTCCTGGTTCAGTGCTGCAGGTCACCTTTCTTTCTGTTGGGCTTTCGTGTGCCTCCCCGGTCAGCTCTGCTGCTGTTTGCATTAGGGATCTTTGATAAAATCTCCATAGGGACCTGCTCTAGTGCTCACACCATTTTCTGCTTTCTGCTCTCATTGTTTGTCTCACTTGCATGGGGAACGTACAACTCCCACCTGAATTCAATAAAAAGTCGACACTCCTTGGCGTGGCAAACATCAGACAGTTCATTTTTCATTCAGCAAAATCTCCTCAAAAGGAAGTGAAGGCTTGGCTGTTTCATTAAGTGGCCCATCCAGGCAGACACGTGCACCACAGCAGAGCCCATGTTTGCCCAAGCAAGTGTGCATATTAGAATGGAATCCACGGGGAGATTAATGGGCTACTGCCTCTGTACCATTGATTATCTCCACGCCATTTTTCCCTCTTCCTGCACACATATTAAAAAGTAATGAAGCCTACGGAAAAAAGGAAGGCAAGACTTCACGCATCATTTTACGTTATCTGGACTCTAACAGCGAGGAATCTCTTTAAGGCATGGTTTGAGCAGAATTAAGTAAACAAATGTGGAATATGTCTTTGAAACAAGCTGTGGTGACTGGAAAAAAAAAATGCTTAAGCAAAGACAAGCCCCTGACACATGGAGGGAACTCTGCAGATGTTAGCAATTTTGTTGTGTAGCTTTCCTAACCTTACAACTAGACCTCAATTGCTAGGATTTAGTAACCAATGACAGCAATGGAAATGTGGAAGATCATCAGAAGTCCCCAGGATTAGAGTGATCTACAAAACCAGTTCAATAGTATGTTATAGGTCTCTGGACAAATGGCAGTCCATGATTTGCCTTCTATTTGAAAAATGTGAATGCCTCAGTATCGTGCATCTCCACCATTCTGTTCTCCTCTGTCATGGCCTTGCTGAAAGGGTGAGGCTCTTTCAGGAAAATAACTTCCTGAGACATTACGTGAATCAGCAGACAGCCTTATGGCCCAGACCTTCCCAAGAGTCTAAACTCTGGAGTTAAAGGTGAGGAACCACATTGAAAACCTGATGGGAAACAGTTTTTCCTACCCTGCAGAGCTTTATTTTGAATGCTCTTGGCTTCACTTGGTTTTAGTATGTGGTAATGACTTCTGCACTAGATCTTCCTCTACAGAGCCCAACCCTCAATGGCATAGCCATTACTGAAGCACTTTTACCATTACAGAGGCACGCCGCTCAATTCCCGTCAGTCACAGTTGACTGTACTGCGCTCAGCTCTGCATTGGATCATGAATTATTGTGCAGCAGTAAGGCAGGGGATCAAGTAAAGGTAAAAAGGAAGAGTTAGAAAATCCACAAACACAATAGAAAGAACACAACAACAGCTGTCTTACACCTCAAGCAGGCTTCTCTGCAAAGTGATTGGAGAGGAGCGGGGCTTGGGTTACATTCCTGAGATGGGGATGGCTGGTGTTGGTTTCAGAGGTGGGGGCAGGTGGTGGGGGTGGAGACAGCTCAACAAGTTGTTGAAAAGAACACAGACGCTTGTCATCAGCCTCCAGAGCAGGGAGCCATCTGAGTGCATTTTAGTGCAGAGGTTAATGACCTCCCTTTGCTCTTCCGTCCTGCTGGAGTCCAGTGCACCAGCAGCACTCTGCTGCGTTTGAGCTCACAGTTCTTGCTTGTGGCCTGGATCAGTCCAAAAAGCTGTAAGTGGATCCTGACAATCCCTTTTTATCTCTCCCTCTAGGGCAGCGCGTAAACTCTCAGAGTAACGACGGTGTTTGGATTACTGTAGCTCCCTTTGATGACTCAGTATGCGCCATGCAAAGTGCAGAAAGAAGAAAGACAGAGCCAGAACTGACATGCACTTTTTTATTTGCTGGTTTAGTGGACCTACAATACTACAGATCTACTACAGGGACAGTCCACCCAGAGTCAAGTTCCTTGCTCAAAGGCACAGTGATAGGGAAACTCAATCCTGTCATGAATCACTCCTTTTGGTGTTTGAGCAACCCTGGAGTTATTGCACAGCTACCATTAGAGTTGTTAATCTGCTCTGATATTCAGAGTTGCAGTTCTCACCGACCTTTCAGGTTTCAAACATTGCGGTTTCATTAGGTAGGAAACTGTAAGCTAAAAAAAGAAGAAAGCAGGCTACATTTCTTATTTGTGCTGCCTGTTGACCCCCATCCACTAATAAACGGTAAGCTGAGCAAGCTGTTGGTCATCCTCTCATGGGATTGTTGGGTAGCTGCCAGTTTCCTGCTTGCTTTGTCAGTGGATATAGTCGGTAACAAACGAAAAGCCTACAGCCAAGCCGGTCAGTCAGGTCAGAGGTCAGCAGGCCTCAGGGCAGGATTGAGCAGAGGAACACTATGGGGAGAGCGCAGGCGGCTGGAATGTACCTAAAAGAGGCCCTTTGCTCTGTTCCTTAGCTCTCCTGCTCTTAGAGCCATTAAAACTCTTCATACATCCCTTAGACTAAAACATCAAGAGTGGAGAGTCCCCAGGGCTCACAGCAATCCACTGCCTGAGTGTGCAGTGCTGGCGGGAGGTCTTGATTTTCTTTCAAAGGTAACAAAGCCCTGTGTAAAGAAGAGTATTTCTGAAAGGTCATAAACGACGAAAGCAGTAAGCACAACAGGTATGATTTGAAGTTTGTCTCGTAAGGTTTTTGCAATCATGACCATGAGAGATCTTGGGCTTATACTGTCCTGCTTCAGTTGGCCTGATCATTTTAGCGAGTTTACCGAAACCCTCCGTGATGGCCTCTCTATGCTGATGCTTTGTTTAGTCCTCTTGGAGAGCCAGCTAAATGGGCACCATGCTTGACTTCTACATTTTTAGCATCATTAACCTACAGGAAATTGCCCCTGCAGCTGTTTGCCGGCTGCTTGGTTGCTCCACATTCCAAGCTAATGGCTAAACAACGAGATTTCCTCTACTGTGAGTTTTGACTCAAAAGCAGATTTGACAACTCGATTTTTCTAGTGTAACAAATGAAACATGACATTATGGGTTCAGAGCTGGGTAAAAGATGCTGAAATGCCATTGACTGCTGCTCCCAAACCAAGCCACAGAGACAGCATGTGTAAATAACCCTTCTCCTCATTAAGAAGAAATAGGCTAACAACTTTTAAAAGCTTGCTGAGCTAAATTATGTATATGTGCTATGTATACAGTATCTTAGATTAGCCTGTGCTATTGCCTTGTCCTTCAGCCTCAAATGCTGGCATAAAAGGAGTCTTACAATACTGCGTGCTGCCAAGACCTGCTCGCATAAAAGGGTTTGGCTGGAATATTGAGGGGTTGCTGAACTACTTTGTTGCCTGCAAGGAGAACGACCCCGTTGTTCTTTGGCTGCCCAGTGGCCTTTTGGACAACATTTCTGTTCTCCAGCCCAGTCCATGTACCCCACGAGCAATAAACATCCTTTTCTCTCTCACGCAGGCAAAATATATTAAAGAATAGCGTAAGTAAGTCTTGCCCTGTGGGAAGGTGGGGGCTGGACAGCAGTAAGCCATAGGTAGTAGCCCAGTGGCCTAATGAACATGACCCATGAGGTCTCGGCTCCGTTGCTCACGGGTGCCATCTAGACTAATCAAGTCATTGCAGACTGGTGAAGGCAGCGACAAGAGAGAATTCTTGTTAGGCCAGATATATATATATATATATATTTTTTTTTTTTTTTCAGTTGTGAATCTGTTCTGAGGCCAGCAGGTTGTTTGCTTCATTTCACAGGCTTTCATTTTACAGTGTGAACTCAGGTCATGTTTATCTACTTGATTTGCCAATTTGCCTCTGAGCATGAGTGGTCACGTGACTTTATGACAGCCAGTAGTGTCAACTGACAAGACTCTTTCCCTTCCATTTCGTCCAGTCTGAAATGAAAACCGCTGTTAAAGCATCGCAGGGAATATTCCTGCATGTGCATGCTGTAAAAATTAGCCAGTTGATGATGGAGCCTGCTGTAAAAATGAAGTTAAACTCCTGCCCCAGAAAGGTTTGCCTGATCAGGTGGAAAGAGAAATTCTAGGGCTGTTGTGGTGAGACTTTAATTTGGTCAAATGTACACCCTAAAGCCAGAGGGTTAAGAGGATGAGAAAAGATTCAGTCTATCTTCTGTTCCCCTTTCCCTACGCAAGGACATGGAGATCAGGTTCCTCCCCTTGAAAGAGCCGGCTGGCCGCGTCTGTAAGAGAAGCCATGAACCTGATCTGATGATTAACTAGCCTCATCACTATGGCTGTGGGCCACATCCAGACACACACACATAGTCAAGGTTTTTTTGTGTGTGTCCAAGTCACAAGGTCTACACAAACCCCCGCTGCTTTACACCCTTCCCGCTCGCTCTTATTTGAGGGGTTTGCAGGCATCTCTATTAATGGTGCACCTAGTCAGGGTTAGTGATTTGAACGACCCCCAAACACCAAGCAGTGAACTTCAGCACGTAACCATTTGTGCCAGAGTTCCATCCTAAAAGGATAGTTGACCCAAAAATGAAAATTCTGTCATTAATTACTCACCCTCATGTTGTTCCAACCCCGTAAGACCTCTGTTCATCTTAAGATCACAAATTAAGATATTTTTGATGATTACGTTGAATATGTTCAGGGGAAAGCACACAAAAAGTATTCTCGTAGCTTAACAAAATTGAAGTTGAGCAACTGATGTCACATGGACTGTTTTACCGATGTCCATTTCTGGGTCTGGGAACATTCAGTTGTGTTGCTGTCTATGCAGGGTCAGAAAGCGCTCAGATTTCATCAAAAATATCTTAATTTGTGTTCTGAAGATGAACGAAGGTCTTACGGGTTTAGAACGACACAAAGGTGAGTAATTAATGACAGAATTTTCATTTTGGAATGAACTAACCCTTTAAGAGGCACAGGAGCTACATTCAATGCTGCTAGCTTCATTTAGCCATTGTTTTATTGTCTAATGTTTTTCGCTAGTATTATAACCGAGAGAGCACATGTCAGTTTCTGGAGCAGTTACAGCTAACAACAGCCGCTAAAGAGCAAAACTTTCTCTAATTGTTTGTATCTCTTGGTGTGTGTTTTGTTTCGTGTGTATTGGACTGTGTTTGTGTATATCTCACACTGCAGTGGGTGTGTGTTTGTTCCCCTGCGCGGTTCTCTCTGACGGCCTTGAGAATGGGAGTGATTGATTTTTAGCGCTAATGCTTGTTTACCCTCAGCAACTCTGTTCCAGGCCAACCTCACGGGGGTGCCCACCTCCTCCTCACACCCCTCCCAGCATCCCTCTCCGCCTGGCCTTGCCAATCCATGTTTTTGCGGGGCAACAGTTTGCTTGGCAGGCAAATTGATAGCTAGAGTTGCTCTAGAACCTTGCACCATCTTCAGTGAACATAAATTATTGGTGTAGAGCAAACAGGGGGACTGGCAGCAGTCCAGCGGCTCCAAGCCCAGCCCAGCTAGCAATTGTTGTGGGGGCACAGAGAGAGGAAGAATTAGAGAGAGAGGGAGTCTAGCTGCTCTCCTCAATAGTTTTTCATGGCGCGCTGGGCTCCATGTGCCCCTTTGAAGCCACATAAATTGAAACTGTTTTACCTCTGAAAAAACCCAGCATGGCAGTCACGACTGAATCTGACCCTAGAGCCGCACGTAGATACGTTTGCTCATACGTGTGCATGCAGACAAACACAATGAGCGCTGGCATGCACGCATCGCTCGAGCATCGGGGGGTGTATTTTGCAATGGAGCATTTCATAAAACTGAGGACGTGTTCTGTGCGTGTGAGCGAGTCGAGTTGCATTCTTGCCGGCTTCCTTCTTGTTGTCTGGATGCAGCGAAGTGCTGAAGAAAATCAAACACACACAAAACGCTACCTAAGCACACACATTTAACCTTAGACACACACAAGCTAGAGTACATAGAAGCAAGCTCCTTTTGTCCATCTTTTAAACAAAACAGTTTTTTAGCTTCTGTTCTGCTGAGCAGAAATCAAACACAGCACCGCTGACACATGCTTCATGACTCATTTCATAATCAAAGTTAACTTTCTAAAGAAATCTAAGTCTTTCTAGCAGCAACTGCAGAGTTGCTTCTTATTACAAATATAACAAACACACAATATTACAATTATTCATGAATTTGCCTTGTAAAAAAAAAAAATATATATATATATATATATATATATATATACACACACACATATATATATATATATATATATATATATATGTGTATATATTATATTCAAATCAGTCTTATCAAAATAAACCTGCAGCCTTCATTTGGTTGGAATATCATTTTTGCAGAAACACACATATGTAAATGCATTATTAACAGCCTCTCTAAATTTAAAATGTGCCAATCTTTCTGCAGATTTCTCTGTAGCAGATATTAAAATGTCATTCTGGGATTTGATTGATTTTATTGGGAGTCTGTGTTATCTTGCTGCGCTCAGTTTGATTAAACATACAGAGACAATCACAGTCAATTTGAGCTGCGTATCACGGGGAAACTCAAATGCTTCAGCGATGATGGAGTAGTTGGAGAATAATTGAAAATGTTGGTAAGAGACAATGGAGTATTGAGAATGTGCCCTTAATTTCGGTTCCGCAAACTTACAAAACAAAAAAAGCATGTCGTATGATAGTACAGCTGTCTGCGCTATCATTTTTGCATCTAGCTAAATGCATTACGTTTAGGTTTGTGCATTTAAACATCAATGCATAGTCAAAAGGATACCGATCCACTGCACAATGGATTGTGGGTTGCAATAGCTGAAAAAGCATGCACTGATGCACACTTCATAGATGCACTGCATCATTCAGCCTGCTGTTTTCAACATACTACTCCTGTGCACTAATTCTTATCTCGCCTATAGCATGTGAATCGGGCTGCAGCGTTCAGTAGTTCAGTCGGGGGATGTGCTGGGTTTCATTAGGCTGCAGGACTCTTTAATTCATTGCAGTCTGGCCTCGTACTGATGAAGTCATTCATCAAGCGCACGGTCAGCCGCTCCGCTGGGTAGTGTGTGTGTGTGTGTGTGTGTGTGTGTGTGTGTGTGTGTGTGTGTGTGCGTGTGTGTGTGTGTGTGTGTGTGTGAAGGGGGGTTGATGTGTGTGAAGGGGGCACTGGGGGTTCAGACTCGATGTTACACTGAGTTGCGGTGAAGAGAACATCACACCCTGTAATTTAGCCAATAGAGTGCAAACACACATGCACACACATGCACTCTGGGAAATAAAATCGGCCCACATGCACTTGCTGTGGACTGTATGATGCACTGACACATCCCAGAGGACTCCTTCCCCAACCGCGTGTGTGCGCTCAGAATGGCGCGAGCAGCAAAAAGCCGGTGCCATTAACAGGCTGCAGCGTAATTAACAGTTGATTCGATCGCAGGCTAGCGCTGGCATCTGCAATAAAATAAGCTGCTCATTTTTCTGTCTAATAATTTATAGACTGCACCTCTTCATATTCTGTGGTCAGTCCGTTTCTCAGGATATTGCTCCAGCTCTTAGTAATTCACTCTATTGATTGAGTTTAAAGCGACAGGAACACTTTCAATCTTTCTCTGATCTCTCATGCTAAGTTTACTCTTCGTCATGCTGTTAGCGTGTCATGCACACCGCTGGACGAAATTAATAATTCATATTAAGGTAGTGCTCTGTTCAGGTTTCACTTGTTTTGTCATTTGATGCTTTATTTTACAGTACTGGACTCGACCTGCGATGTCACTCGGATGCACGTTACTCTGGTTGCATCTGTACTTACAGAACACAACGTCTATATTGCAAAATACTGAGAGAGAGAGTCAGAGGTACAACTGAATTGGTAGGGATCAGGGGCCTCATGTACAATAATTTGCATAGGTTTCGTCTTATGCATAATCTAAATAATTTCTCTCTGCATGACCTGCATAATCCATATGCACATTTCCATTCATGTTATAGCACCAACTTTAACATACCTGCCACCAGCAAGTTTATTTTTGCTAAATCCTGATATGTGCATGGGAAAACACGTACGCATGTCCATGGCCGTGTGCATCGTTTATCAGACCCAAGGTCTGTATTTACAGTGATTTGTGGAGCAGAGCTCAATGAAACCAGATCTGTTGTATATTGTGTGTCTGCGGTCAGAATATCTTAAGCTGGGTTTGAAGGGTTTTATGCGCTTTCTGTTTTTTTCCTGGCGGGGGCAAAAAGATATAATGTCATCTCACTCCTTGAAACGTGTCTCTAATTAGTTGAAATCATTGGGTTTGTGGTGGCTGGAGGAAAATATGCAGCGATGTAGTGTTTATCACCGATATGGGATTGTTTTAATGATGCAGAAGAGACCGGCACATGCCTGAAATAACACACATAATACAGATATCTATACACATATAATACAGTTTTAAGACAGCATATGAGATTAAATTAACACTTACATTCAAAATTAACAAACATTATCGGTTTTACTAGTGACTGGATTTTGGTAGATTTTAATGACACACACACACACACACACACACACGCACATATGTCATGAATCAGCTTGGCTGACAGCATATGATGACCTGTGCCGGGATGCATTCAAACTGTAAGACTGAATTCAGCTTTGAGTGTGTGTGTGTTCAGTGCAGAGAGAGAATCTTCTGCTGTCTGTGAGAGGATCACACACATACACACACACACACACACACACACACACACACACACACACACACACACACACGAGTGTATGTGTGCTTCACAGAAAACAGACCTTGTCTTGCCAAACATATGTCAGCACATTGCAATCAAAAAATGTATTTCTATGTGCCCATTATCATATTTCTTTGTTAATGATTTTAGCATATTAAAAGCTCCAGTGTGCACAAGTAGAAATCTGATTCATGCGTCTCTTTTTCCTTCATTATTTGTTCAATCTTACAATTTTTTTTTCTGATTAATTGGACACATTCCTGAAATGTTCTCTCCTCCCGCTCTTTAATTAAACCTCGGCCGTTTGTTTCTTGCGCTCAGGGTCAAATTTCAGCTGCGTGTCAGTCGAGCTTATTTTATGCTTTTGTTCCCGGTGACTTTTATACAATTTGTAAGATTGACCTACTAGAAGAGAGATGTGCCACCTACACCTACTGCAGACAGCCTGGTTTATCCTCACGTGTGCGTGTGTGTGTGTGTGTGTGTGTGCATGTCTGTGTGTGTGCATGTGTGTGTGTGTGTGTGCGCGCGCGTGTGTGTGTGTGTGTGTGTGTGTGTGTACGTGTGTGTGTGTGTGTGTGTGTGTGTGTGTGTGTGTGTGTGCGTGTGTGTGTGCATGCGTGTGTGTGCGTGTGTGTGTGTGTGTGTGTGTGTGTGTGTGTGTGTGTGTGCGTGCATGCGTGTGTGCGTGTGTGTGCGCGCGCGTGTGTGTGGGCGCGCATGTGTGGCGAGGGCTGAATCAAAGCGGAGCGTGAGGTTTGTTTGGTTCTTAATCTGGCTCTTAAAGACATCTGTCAGTGTGGATCACTATTGTTTGTCATGCTCGAGACACGCTCGGCACAAATTCAATCCTGCCATTTCTATCATGTCACATTTGGCAGATCAACAGTGACACAAATTGTATCATTGCATCCCGCATGGGGATTGTGTTTGCAGGTGCGACTCCTGGCAATAAGAGACCTTTACAGAAACGTCTTGCTTTAGCGCTTGGCCTGCGTTCATCAGCGACACAAGGGACGACGAGCTCAAGTCATTTCTCTAACCGTCGAGGAAAGGAGGATGTTTTCCATCTTTCCGCTCCGAGCGATGCGTTTAATCTGACTGGAGAATTCACCGCGGTGCCGTGTGGATCTGTGTGTTAAGCATGCAGGATTTTCTGCGGCTGTTTTTATGCATGCTTCTGTTAAATCGGTCCTATCCCGGTTCATCTGCACCCTCACCCTGGTGATCTCTTGTCATGTTGGTGTTTGCGTCATACAAGCAGCAGAAGCAGCAGCACTTGACCACTGTAACAACACACAGACTACAGCTTCAGTCTTTCACTCATAAAACTGAACACACACAGAAAGACACTTGCCTTTGCTGCAGACATATTGTGAAAGATGCCTGTGCAAGGCTGGATTCACAACCACTGCATATAGGACACTTACCCTCATCGCTAGCTCCATGACTTCAACACTGGGGGGTAGAACCAATTTTTTTTTCTATAATTAAAAGATTTAAGGGGAATAAATAAGGGGTTACACTTTATTTTGATTGTCCCATTTAGAGAATCAGTTGACTCTCAACTATATGTCAACTAACTCTCATTAGAGTATTAGTACATTATTAGGTTAGGGTTAGTTAGTGGAATAAGTTGACATTTAAGTTACATATAGTCAGTAGAATGTCTGCTGAGGACCATCAAAATAAAGTGTTATCAGATATGAAGCAGACAGTCACTAATACTCTTAAGACTGCTAGTCTAAAGAGGACTATTGTTAGCAAAAAAGGAAAAATAAGTTAAAAATAGAATTTATTGTAATCAGTTTGATCTATTTGCATTTTTTTTTAATACACACACATTGGGCCTCATTCATGAAACACGAGCAGAACAAATGTTTGTGTAAATCGTTTGTAAAGCCGTTCTGACGTAAACTTTCAAATTAATGAATTCATTGCCTATTTTCAAAATGTTAGTTGGTACGAAAGAAATGTACACCTGCTCCCTACCACGTGTAAATGGTGCGTAAAATGTTCTGTGTTCTTTTTGGCAAACTGGTGACACTAAATTTTGATGCACTGCCATAATAACTACAAGTTCATTTGCCCTTGCCCTCTTTTTGAAATTTTAATTTTTTTGTATTTTCATTTTTTGAAGTTGATAACTGTAAAACGCAGCGCTCGTCATTGTCACTATTTACCCAGCCGTAAACATAGGACGGGTGGGACAAATAGCGTCCAACCATCCTACTTGTACAGTGACTGCCTACAACAATGGAGAAGTCAACATTACTGTTTACTGCTTTTTTATATTTAGTGAAATTCTTAAAAATGAGATACTAGTAATACGTTGCCACCGTGGATGTTCCAAATCATAGCAACTAAAACGTCTCCAGCTGGTCGTTTTAAGAAGAGTGCATGACATTTTTCAGGTGGCTAAAAACTCTTTGGTGGACACACGTTATTGAATATTTATTGTTAGGCATATGACCTATTAGATTTTCTTTTTTCTTTTTCTTTTTTTTTTGCATTTGTGCATTATACGGGAACCAAACCTGAGAAAGTAGACCAGAATATTCCACTGCCTTCCTGGACACGTAATTTGCGTAGCTGTAATTCATAGGCGGGGATTATGTTAATTGTGAATGAGCGTGCACGAGCGCCCTATTTACGAATGATTGAAATTCATTAACATACGCATGTTTAACTATCAAATCAGATGTTTACGAAGCGTTTGTGAATCCAGAGGAGTGTTTTCGGGAAGGTCTGTTTTACACGCAAATTACTCAGAATTTACATATATATTTACGCAAGTTTCATGAATGAGGCCCTTTTACTCTTAATCATATGCCTAATACGATCGCCGTACATTGTGTCTTGTCTTGTCACATTCATGAATGAAGCCTAAAAATCAAAGTCTGCGGTTTTTATTCAAAACAGCATAATTTGAGTTGGCTGCCTGACATTTTTATTGTTAAAGTTATTAGCAAATATTAAATGATTAGCTACTTATATTGTACCTCACACTCTTTGACTGTTAAAACTGAAGTGTTGTGATGGAATTCCCCCGCCTAAAGTAAAGCCCCGCCTTCTTTGATTTGATTGGCTATCTCAGTTGTTGTGACTCTGATGAGGCAGACAAGTCTAAAATATAGTGTTTCAACTTTTGATCATCCTAACAACAAACAGAGTGGTGCGTAATGAAGCACAGCAGAAGCAGCATGGTGAACATTTCTAACGATTGGGTCAGACTCTAATAACTGGCAGAGAGCTATTCGTTGTTGCTACTTGTTGTTTATCTGTGAGTCATTTGTGTACTGTATACTCTGTGAATATGACTGACAGTGCACTGTTTGTTGATCCTGTGTAGTTTCCCGTGATCCTGACAGAGCGTGTTCTCTTGTGTTCTCTTGCAGCACCCGTATCCTTCAGAAGAACAGAAGAAGCAGCTCGCTCAAGACACAGGCCTCACCATCTTACAAGTAAACAACTGGTGAGTCGAGTCACTTTTTCATCTCTTTTGCCAGCAGCGTTGACCGCGCAGACTCAACTCACGCATTATCGCTGCGGCTCTTTGCCGTTCGACACACATTTGTGTCCCTTTGATGCATTAAGGGGAAGAGGACAGTGGTGCACCTCCTCCCCGATCGCTCCTGCCGGATTAGACCGCTCTGACCGGCAGCGTCTTTGTAGATGGCTTAGCTCATAACTGGAGGTGGTGGATTAAATAAAATGATCACAGAGCCAAAGAAATGATACAGGAATTATTTATCAAAATACTCGGCCGGGCTCTTTTTTTTATCGCGGGCTTAATTTCGTTCGCTACATTCTGCGGCCGATGTTCAGATTAATTGAGCTGACAGCTTCTTTTCAAAACACCGGGAAGGTATTTGCACGGATTTTCTGGCCTTACACAAACTTAATTATACGGCGCGCTATTTTATCAGTCTAATTCCGTGTAGTGGAGCTTCTATTTACAAATGAGAAGTCCCTGCCTTTTATTCACAGCTTCCCTTAATGTATTTATCAAAGCGGACTCATTTACGCGGCGCTCTATCTGTCGGGTACAGACGGCAGCTCTCGGCGTTATCGGCCTGCGGGCCCGTGCGCCTCCCCGGGGTCAATTGATTTTTTTGCTTTTGTGATTCATTTTTCCCCTACACCTCATTCTGGTGCCGGCTCACAGTGAGCAACATGCCTGGAGAATGAGCTCGATTTGTCTGCTGGATCTGGCCAGGTACTTAAATTGGCCACAGGAATGCCGTTATCTGCCTTTCACGCGCCCAGCGGCTGGATGGCGTTTCAATTACAGCGGTAACCGAGCTTTGGTGCTGTCACACACCTACAGCAGCAGAAAATTGAGTTGCTTTGTCTGTTTCATGCTGATTAATGCTGAAATAACCCACAAAAAAATCCCGAAGAACCACCATGCGAGTGGGACTAGATCAACGCTCTCACTTTTAGACTCCAGATACTGAAAGACTAATCTATCTATCGTCCGTCTGAGGTCAGGCTGTATTTGCGGTAGCGTTCGCTCCGCCCTCAGATCCTCCTGATGTTCCTGCTGATGGGCCGGAAAGGTCCCGGATTCCTCCTGTGATGCTCATTGTGTGGATTCTGCTTTGATATAGAGCACAGGAGAGAGAGTCAGGCAGGACGAGGTTTGCATGGACGAATCCTGAATCAGGTCTTTGTTTGGAGGCACAATCAGACCTGGAGGAGGCACAAGGGCGCTCTGTGTAACGTGTCAATAGACAGCGCGTCTCCTGCTCTGACGAGCCCATCTACCTGTCCATCTCTCTCTGTGCTGTGGATCTGATCTCTGCTCTGCGTGTGTGTGACGGTCACTGGTGTTGGTGCTTCACTATGTAGCAGT
Organism: Spinibarbus caldwelli; assembly: GCA_039654775.1. Taxonomy (NCBI): domain Eukaryota; kingdom Metazoa; phylum Chordata; class Actinopteri; order Cypriniformes; family Cyprinidae; genus Spinibarbus; species Spinibarbus caldwelli. The sequence goes on along the minus strand of CM077250.1, from coordinate 32,524,267 downwards.
GGGTAATTAAATCTGAGACTGCACAGCAATCCTGTTTGACCTCAGAGAGAGAGAGAGAGACACTTTACACACCACACCATAAATGCAGCTGTGTGTGTGTGTTATTCTATCTATCTAAATGAGGCCTGATCACATGCTGACAGCAACACGCCTCTGCTAAACACACACACACACACACACACACACACTCTCACACACACACACACACACACACACACACACTCACACACACTCACACTCACACACACACACACACACAGACAGACAGACAGACAGACAGAGCCACAGCATTATGAAAGAGAGGCGGGTTTGTCCCATTATTGTTTGCTCTCAACTTCAGGAACTTTTATGTCCCGGGGTTAACTTTTATTAAAACTGTCTTGGAATCGTTTCACCATGCCTTCATAATTTTTATTTATTTATTTATTTTTTTTTTTTTGTTTCACAGACCAAGAATTAACTATTAAGATACTATATAAAAATATTATTTATTACACAAAACTGTGATCCAAAAAAATAGTGAAATAATCACAAACCATTTCAATATGTCAAATTGGTTAATAGCATTTTTTACTCATCATTTCCACCACATTTTTCAAAAGTCAGTGCACTTCTTTACTGAATATTTTTATTGTGCATCTTTTATAAACAAAGCTATAATTTCTTCAAATAAAAAAAAAAAATAATAAGTTTGAAAATATTATTTAATTGTATTTTGGACACATAAAATGCTAGATATGACGTTAGACAAAGGAATCCGTTTCAAATGTAATTTCCACCACAGAATAAATGATGATTTGAAATGTGATGGAAGAACAAGAAAGTTTATTGTGTTAATGTCCACCTGATGGGTTTTGCTGTTGTTTTTCTGCATCTCTCTCTCTGTATTGTCACTCATGGAAACTCATTTGACTAATGAGCTGACAAATGGAGTGGAATAGGTGACTTATGAGCAACCTTTGACATCTGCATGATTTGTGGATCTGATCTTACCTGATGCCCACAGAAACACACACACACACTCTCTGTATTTGTCTCTTTATTGGTCATCTGTCATTGTTTTACCAGTTGTGTCTCAACATCTAAGGTGAGGCGTCTCAGACTGAACCATCTGTGCTGGTGTCCAATCTGTGGCTCTGTTTTAGACTTTATATTAATAATCATCATGAGGGATTCGTCCTAGTCTGCTTATACTGAGACGACTGGAGAAAGGGTTTCATAACTCTCTCTCCTTCCCTGAACTCAAATGAGTCATGAACAAACAGGTCAGCTTTATGTTTTTTATGACCCTTTGACTTGGCACAACCAGCTGTTATGAAATTCAAAATAATGGCTTAATATTTTCCAAATGTAGTGTAAAAAGTATAAACTGGCCTGTGAAGGTGTTTGATTTTCCTCCTCAGTGCATGGGAAAGTTTGGAGGCATTGAGCTTAAACACACGGCGTCTCTTTCAGATCTGCACTCGCACGCACGCACACACACACACACACACACACACACACACACACACCGTCCGTCTCTGTGTTACACACTGGCACAATCACCACTGAAGTTACTGTTTATCCATTTAACTTTGACCTAGATGAGAGCATCCAGTCTTTTTCTGGAGTCTCGCGGGCCACTCTTTCTAAATATACCGCTCAAGAGGACGAGTGGAGATGGGCGGCGGCGCGAGCTGCTGGCAGACAACATCGTCAGCATCGCTTGCATTTAGGGACCGCTAATTGGCAGTTAATTAGCAGAATTGACTCAGTTGTTGGTTCCCATGTGCCACCCTCACCCCCCGCTCCAGCATCATTTGATCTGATATCTCTCGTAGCGCCAGAGCACCCATCTGCTTTTGGCATACTAGTCTGCATCTGGCCGATGGATGCCACACTTTTAGACCAAATCAGAAAGATCCTTGTCACAGGAACACCATTCAGCTGAGAGAGGAAAACTCCTGCAGGACAGAGACAGAGAACCAGAAAACACTGCTCTTCAAACAGCAGGACCAACCGTAATATTCACCATTGCAGTGTAGCTGTGAATGTGCTGGAAATTATTCTCTTCCTCGGGATTTTTGTCTTGTTTACAGTAAAATTATCTAAACATTCTTAAAACAAATCAATTTACTTGAGAATCAAAATGTAAGGTCTCATTTGTTAACATTAGCTAATGCATTAGTTAACAGTGAACAATTAATGTTTTTTTTTTTCACAGCATTTATTAACCTAATGTTAATGTTAGTTCATAAAAATACAATTGTTCATCATTTCTTCATGTTAGTTCACAGTCCATTAACTAATGTTAACAGATACAACTTTTCATTTAAAAAATGAATGTAACATTACAGTTTTTTTTCAGCTGCTTACACACATTTTCAAAACTTTGCCTCTTCTTTTTTTTTTCAAAACTTTACACACAAATCCAAGAATTGCACACACAAAATGCAAAATGCCTCACATCTCTTGCAAAATGAAGCACTGCATTCAGAATATCACAAACACATCTTAAAAGCAAACATTTGCAAACACCTTTGCCATAATATTAATTCCTGTTAGATTTTTGTGTGTTACATAGAGAATTGTGTTTTGTGTTTTGCAAAAAGTGTTTTATGAAATTGAAAGTCAAAGTCTGAGAATTAGTGTATGGTTTTGCAGATCTGGAGTGTGCTTCTGCTGTTTGAGTGTCAGCTTTCAGAAACTGTGTGACAAGTAAAGATTTTGAGTGTGAGCAGTTGATAAAAACTGTAAGATTAATAAATACTACAGACGTTTTGTTTATTGTTAGTCCATGTTAACTAATGCTGTTAACTAATAATAACTCTTTTTTTTACTGCAAAGTGTTACCATTTTTGCTTAAAACAAAAACAAACAAATCTGCCAATGGAGTCAAAAAAATAAACATTTCTATATATGTGTTACTGTGTGTGTGTGTGTGTGTGTGTGTGTGTGTGTTATGCATTGATTTAAAAAAAAAAAAATCTTAAGGAGTATCTTAAGTAATTTTGCTTCTCCAGTAAATCTAGATATTTATACTGGAAAACAAGACAAAGATACTGCAGAAGAGAATGATTTTTGTGCAGTGTTGTAAGTGTAAGTGCAGCGAATGCAAATGAAAGTGAGCCGGGCCACAGGGGTGAAATGCTTTCATGTTCTGGGATGGCACGTTTTGTTTTGAGGGGGAAACAAATAGAGAAAGATTGAAGAAAGAGAAGCATCTGAGAGCAGAAGGTGAATAAGTGGGTTAATGTATACGGTCTGCAGGTACGGCACATAGAGAGACGCTGTAGGATGGTGCTGCGCCTCGGGCCATCTGTGAGTCGAATAGCAATTTTATTACATTGTCATTAAAGCAATTTCACAGCAGTATTGTTTGTTAATGAGACGCCACAAATGAGGAGAGCAGCGCTGAGCTCTGTGCTCTTTTTATATCACTGAAAAATAAATGCACACTCACACTTCACAAACTCTCTGGACTCTGGCTTGTAAAAGGGAAACCCACTTAAAGCTGAAATATAAAGTCTGTACTGCCAAGGCTGTGTTTATGAGCTGGCGTTGTGCTTTAGTGTTCACTGCTCTGATAGTGGGACTTCATATGATCTCGGCTCAGGGATTGTTTTGGTAGTGTTGGGCTCGGCCGGTCCTGTGGAGGATGTATGGCTGAGAGCTTCCTGTGTTTCACTCTCAGACGGATCAGTTGGCTTTTTCCAGTTATTTATAGAGAGCCAGATCTGCTGCTGCTCACGCCGAGGATGAGGGAAATACAGCCCACATTACTGAAATAAAGCCTGAGAGAGAGAGAGAGAGAGAGCAAGCGGGTGTCTTTCTGCTGACGCTGCAGATGAACTTAGCGTGAGCTCAGAGGAAGTTAAGAGGAAAAAGAAAAAGAGAGAAGAATGACTGAAGGAACGAGTTTATCAGTTTCAGACTGAACAGGTTTGTGGGATTCACTTCACTCGTCACAAAACAGAGCTCAGCATAACTTTTGCTCTTTTTTGGCCAGTGAAATCATCTGCTGAACCTTCAGAAAACAATGATCATGTATTTTTTATTATTTATGTCATGTCAAAGGATGCAAGTTTTGCAAACAAAATGTGGACGATGTCTAAATACAGTTGTTACACAGCTGAGATTAATAGACATTTTCTTGAATTATATAAATAAATAAATACAGATAAATATAAGGGTGCTAATAGGTAACAATGTTGCAGTGTTTGTTATTTGTTGTGAACGTATTATTTCCCATAAGAAAAGTATTTGTTGTTTATGTTGTATAAGGTTGCAATTTCTTCTGCCATAATTTGGGGAATGACTGTGTACCGTTGTAATACAGATGTGATTGTTGTTTTCTTGCAATAAACATTTTTTTTTAATATTTCTTTATACAATACAGACTGTTTAAAAGCAGCTGTGCAAACAAATAAACAATAAATGAATTAAAATGTAATAAATAGAAAGTAAATAAGGGCACTAATGGGTAATTAGTGCAGGTTTTGCCTAAATGAAGCTGTGACTGAATCTGGTTTGATGAACTTATATTTCCACATAAGACATTTTTTTTTTAATGTTATATAAGGTTGCACTTTTTTTTTTTTTTGAATACAGCTCTGTTGTTGTTGTTGTTTTTGTTGTTTTTTGTGTGATTTTGTTAACAGACAATATGTGATTTAGTTATTTTAATTATAAACAAATAATCATATTTAAAATGATAAATAGTACATAAATAGGTGCTGATGTATTTTTTCTTTTCAGGTTTAGTCTAAAAGCTGTCACTCAGTATGACATCAGCTTGTAATTTTTGATAAACATATTTCATACAAGAAAAATATTTAATCACTTTTCCTACAATAACGTTGGAAACCCTTGAGCTTTGTGTTTTAAAACATAATGAGACATTAACCTGTGTTTACAGGTATGAGACTCCAAACCTGATCAGTTCTGTCTCATTCACTCTCTCAAACACAATCCTGTTACCTGAGATCTGTTTTCCTAAAAAGCAATTTATGGCCCGTGCTGTGAGGTCTACGCCAGCAGTGCTATCATAAGTTAATACTTCAGGTTTGTTTATTGAAGCGTGTCGTGCCAGCGAGCCGAGATGTTCTGGATGAAGTAGCAGCAGAAATGATGCCAGAACACAACACACAAACACTGGACTCGCTTCAAACCGTCTTCACACACGCCGACTCCAGACGGGTCAAAAATATAGGAGTGTCTCTTTGACTGGCTCTCAGTGGACGCTCCAGTGAGATCCAAAGCTCTGGTCTCTCATTATCCATTTGGGCATGAGACGGGAGCCAAGCGAGAGACACAGAGAGGGCCCCTTTAGGGTCTGAGAGAAGGGCTGATTCTGAGATTGAATGGGGTGACGGGGTGTGGAGGGTAATGACAGAGTCCTCGCAGGCAGCAGTAAGTGAAAGGAGGTTAATTGAGAGGTTTCACTGATGACAAGCAGATCTCGGGCACAGGTGCCCTGCAGCGGCTCCTCGCCGTAACTTACACTCCACATTAACCAGCGTTACCCTCCAACACTCGTGTGAGAGGGAAAAATCACTCCATTTTCTAAGCATTGAGTCATTTTTATGTCCCTGTTACATTTAAACAATTATTTGAAAACATTGAAATAATCTATGCTTGTTGTGAGAAAAGGCTGAATATTACAAGACACTGGAAAAAAATGGTGTAGGATTTACTTTGAAACAATTTTCACTCAGAAATTGCTATTAAATTTCACAAATAATTACTAACAAGTAACAGTGAAATAAAAATGAAATTTTGAAGTAGAAAAACTGAAATAGTATTTTCCTGAAAAACATACTCCAATCCAATAATCTGCATTTACAACTTTGAAAAATATTTTTTACAGTGCATATTTTGCAATTATATATTCCAAATGATCCAAATCACTGTGACAATAATTTAGGTTTTATTCAGTTATTAATTACTTTAATTTAGTCATAGTAATGATAAATAATTAGGAATGTATGTAATAATTTTAAAACAGGCTTTCCTCATGCCAGTGTTGCCAAGTCTTCGGTTTTCCCGCAAAATTGGGATACTTTAACGCTGTTTCCGCAAGTTGTTTTTTATGTCTGTGGTTTGAAGTGACCCCAATAACGTGATACTTAGCCCCTGCAATGCGAATTTTACCAGGGGAACCTTGTCAAAAAAATGTGTATTTTGTTTTGAGAACCTGGCAACCCTGCTTCACTCTCAAACGGTAGAGAATGGATTAGTAAGGTGAAGGTTGCGGGTTTGATTCCCATGGAAATGAAAAAATTTAAATGCATACCTTAAAGGTATTGCTTTGAATAAAATTGTCTGCCAAATGCATAAAAAAAAGTAAAAAAATAAAAAAAAACATATTTACTCTGCATATTAGATGGGACACATACCCAGTGTCTATAGTAGTTACGGTACTTTGGATTTGAGGTAGGACAGTCTGATTTCTTCCAGCATTCCTGTAGCTCAAACAGATCATGTTTGAAACACCAAGGTAGTGGGTTTGATTCCCAAGGAATGCATGAACTGATCTAAATTATACCTTGAATGCAATGCAAGTTGTTTTGGATAAAAACAAAGTTTACCAAATGCATAAATGATTTCTTGAAATTCTGCAGCAACTACTCAAACCAAACTGATCAAATGAATAAAAACAGCACCTTTTCCCGAGACCCAAAACAAAGTGCCAACATCTCCCCCGAGAGAAAAAGCCTCGTGTCGGGTCAGAACGGTGACGAGCCTCTGTGATAATCAAAAACTACTTTAAAACAGTGCAGAGCAAAGGTGCCGAGGGAGGGTGAGCCAGAGAGAGAGAGAGAGAGAGAGAGAGAGAGGCACCTTACACAGGTGTGTTGACGCCCGGGGCATCTTTGGCTCTGATTTGAGCCCTGACTATCATGTCTTTAAGGACGAAGCGTCAGATGTCTGTGAGCTTTACTGGAGCCAAGACAAACCTGCCGCAGTTGTCAGAGCTTGCTGATGCAGCCAATGAAAGCGGAGAGGTGTTTCTCGTGTGGTAGATTGGCTGCTGTTGTGCCGCAGGACAGAGAGACAGCAGAACTGCCAGAACAAAGTCTCGCTGTACAAACCAGCAGCTGCTACTCGCCGGATCAAAGGAGGAACAAGCGGCTCTTCCTGGCCCAGGTGTTTGACGGACAGCTGACAGCTGGGGTTGACTCGGACCCTCCGGACTCTCTCCGCCGTCTCCGAGCGCTGCTTTTATATGGGTGCATGTTAGGGTGCTCCTCAAGAGAGCGCCAAAACTAAAAAGTAGACTTTCTTCAGGTGATTTTTGATGAAATGTTTTGCCTTTGCAAGAAAATGATTGGCACCAAATGTTTGGCAAATCCGACTTTATTAACCACTGCCACATGTGGGTTAAACATTGTGTTGAGCAGGTATAGATGGTCCAAGCATGTGAACCGTGATTGCTGCAAATATTAAACCAAAAAATAGTCAAAGCTGGTTAACATAAAAGGTTGGAGACACCTGGGCCATAACAGATACGGTAAAACAACATACACATATTAGATTGTCACTGTTCGCATGTCTACAATCCCAGTTCTCCGATGAGTGAATGACTCAGGTTGACTGTTGAATCTATTGCTTTTTTGCATCCAGACGTCACAATAATCTACCCAACCGGCTCATCAGAGAACGGTTGTCACAGCATAAAATGCTATAGGAACACTGACAATCGGACCGCCATATTAATTCACATTAGCATGACACAGCATGAAACAGAGGTCATGTGGCAGTGGTAAATGCATGAATTTTTACTGCGTTTATATTTTGCCTAAGAGGAATCAAAAAATGCAAAAGCAATTTAGAAAAGCTTAACTTTGTATCTGAGGACCACCCTAGTGTATGTAGAGCCTGCCCTTAAACAGCCAATCAGGAGTGCGTTTCCTAAAAGCAACTATGGTCACAAGTTCTGTCGCTAAGAACATAGTTCAACAATTTGATGTTTCCCGAATCCTGAGTTGAAACAAACATTCTGAAACAGCAGCACATAGTCATGTGGTTGAAACTAAAGCTCCTGACCTGTGCTTAGAAGCAGAGTTTCTTATTAGCATGACGTGTGGAACTAAATAGATCATGCATGTGATCAAAATAAGCAAGATAATATAGTGCATTCCATACACATATAAGTTTCATTCTATGACTTTTAGTTTCTTAACTAACAAAAATAGCAACTCTCAGATGCCATTTTCATTATGTACAGCAATAATGTGATCTTAAACTGATTACTTAGCGGAAGTTACCTGTTTGACGTCATTAACAATACAGTTCTCGTGGTTTGAATGACAGAGTAGTGAAGTTCATGAAATAGTCATGACTAGCTAGTTAGTTACTCCAACAATGCATCATACTATGGTTGTTAAGCAGCAAGTTACATTGTTGTTCGGGAATTGCATCCCACAAAGTTGTCTTGCATTTGTGGAAAATTCCAAATGGACTGGAGAAAACCTACGATTTATATGAACAAAACTGGTGCATTGCCGCCGCTCAGGATGGGTCTGATTCCCACCTGTTTCAGAAATCACCCATCCGAGAAGAACTCGGCACAATCCAGAGAGAGCGACAGCGAGGATGAGTCTGTGCCGCAGTGCTATTGATTTATTTTAATTAGCAGCTCGTTAAATTGCGTCAGTTTGCAAAACAAACATATAAGTCTGAGTCTGGTTTTCCACCGGGGTTTTAATGAGTTCTGCACCCCAGAACCTAAAACACAGAGACAGACAGACAGAAACCTCCTCGAGAGCTGCACTGAAGACAGCAGAGAGTGAGACAACTGGAGAACACAGACAGACAGACAGAAACACTCTTCCTCTCCCGCTGCAGAAAACTGTTAACACACACACACACACACACACACACACACACACACACACACACACACTCACTCACTCACTCACTCACTCACACACACACACACACACACACACACACACACACACACACACACACACACACACACACACACTCTATAACACACACAACATTAACACACACACACACACACTCTCTCTCATACACACACACACACTCGCTGCACCCGTCCATCTGCAGTAAATCAAACGGCAGGTGAGGTAATGCTCGTCTCACCACTCCTGTTTTAACTTAAAGAAGAGAGAGAGACAGTCTGTCTCTCTGTGATAAATGGACAGACAGCTCTGGTGTGTGTTTGGCCTGTGGACACACGTCTGACCCTGTTAGTGGGTGTAAATTGAGGAATTGTTTGCTTTGATTAAACCTGTGCCGCCCGGCGTTAATCTGCGCACACTTCCTAGGTCAAAGTTCACAGCAGCGCTGTCCGCTTCTTCCCTCGAGCCGTTGCTGTTTTCTTTGTTTATTTCATTATCTGTTTATTTGTTTTTGAGCCTCATTAAAGAGTAACTTCATTAGTTTTGGTTGGTTGGGTCTGTTTTTCTGGCAGGATGGGATGTTTTTATTGACGAGCAAATGCGGGGTGAGGCGGGTGTGCTGGGTTTGAATTCTCACTCGTGAATGCGTCAAACCGGTGACCCTGTTCCTGATTGGCCGGGCTCTCGTTTCACCCTCCCATCGTGATTGGCCGGGGCCAGATGAGCGCTGCTGGCCGGCGTCCAGATGAAACTCTGTATAGCGATCTTTGTGAGGACATTCATTGACACAATGCAATCATTAGCTCATTACCCTCACCCTACCCATCAGAACTAAGTGCCTCACCCAAACCCTTACCCTAAACCTAAACTTTACCCAATTATAATCTGATCCCTAAAACCAAGTCTTGACCCTCAAACAGGCCTCAGAAAATGAGGACTGGCCAAAATGTCCTCACTTTACAAGATTGTCCTCACTCCGACGGTCTAAAACTCAAACCGGCCCTCACAAAGATAGCTGTACAAGTGTGTGCGCACAAACACACACACACACACACATTGTGTTTACATGTTTTACGGGGACTCTCCATAGGCATAATGGTTTTTATACTGCAAAAACTGTATTTTCTATCGCCCTACACCAACCTTATACCTAAACCTGCCCCTTACAGGAAACTTTCGGCATTTTTAGATTTTCAAAAAACTTAATTCTGTTTGATTTATAAGCTTGTTTCCTCATGGGGACCTAAAAAATGTCCCCACAAGGTCAAAATTTGCTGGTATTGCTATCCTTGTGGGGACATTTGGTCGCTATAACGTGATAAATACCAGGTACACACACACACAGGTCACGTGACTCCTGTTCTTTGTCAGGAATTCCACGAACAGCCCCTGAGACTCGCGGCCTGTCGGCCGTCGCTCCTCTCACGAGAGTTTGGCTGCTGAAGGTGTGTTTGAAGTGAGGTTTGTGGATGTTGATGCAGCTCCACGCTAGAGCGAGGTCAAGTGGCCTCCTGCAGTTCAGTCCATAACTCACAGCCGCAGCGAGTCCATGTGTGTTTGCACTGTCTGATTACACGTGTGCTTTATGAAACCGTGCACCAACAGGGTTCAAAAAATCGCAATAAAAATTGATTTTTTCCATTTCTACAAGGCTTAATTCTACTTTTGTTGCAGTCCTGTTATCAGAATTTAAGATGGCTAATCATAGTTATACAGTTCAAAACCCTAATTTCAATACAATTGTGTGTGTGTGTGTATATATATATATATATATATACATATACATACATACATATGTACATATATATATATATATATATATATATATACATATGTGTGTGTGTGTGTTTGTGTGTGCAAATATGTGCATATATATGCATTTGTAAAATGTAAGTTAATATGCCAATTTTTCAATAATTCAAAAAAATAATTAGAAAGAGATTATTTAATTATAAATAAATAAAGCTGTCATTCAGTCAAAAAATAAAGCTGTCATTCAGTATATAGTAACAAATGCTGTTTTGATGAATTTATAATTTTCACAGTCTGAAAAAAAGAAGATAATTTTCTGGAATGGGTGAACTTTATAAATGCAGTCAACATTAAACTGTGTAAAAATGAACAAAAAATGGAAAGAGGTTTATTTAATTGTAAATATTATATACTGTATATTGTAAAGATTATAGAAAATATTATACATTGTACAAATATTTAATTTTCAATGACGTTTTGGGTTTTTAGAATAAGTTAATAATCAAAAATATTTTCTACAGTGAATTTAATATATCTATTCAACATTAATTAAAGGTTAAGACTGTTGAAACAGGACAGACAAAAATCATAAATTTAGAACGGTATTACACATATTTGATTTGTTTAATTCTAGCTTGTTACTGCACCACAATTATTAGTTAAATCTTAGATTAATAGTTCTCCAAAGAACATGGGAATTTTGGCTTATTTTTTAAAAAAGCAATGGGACTCTGTTAGTGTAAAGTGGCACTATTCTTATTTTTTTTCTCATGCTCATGCAGACAGAGTGTCAGGAGCACACGGTGTGTGTACGGGACTCCAGAGCATTGAATATTCTGTGCTGTGTCTCATGGAGTGTTTGTCTTTGTTGTGAGCGGCAGTAAAGGACACATTCTGTGGCATATCCAGAGAAATGACCCTGCCGCGACCCTTCACCTCTCCTTTAATTATTTGTTTGAAGACAGCATGGGGTTCCCATGCGGAGCACACAAGCAGGCGGGGGAGTGTGTGTGTGTGTGTGTGTGTGTGTGTGTGTGTGTGTTCAGTTCCGCTGCCATAGTTTATGCAGCTTCAGTAAAACAGAGAACGGATAGATGTACTGAATCATCTCTACGCCCATTGATCTTGTTAAACACCTTATTAGTTCAATATTTATGTAAGCTATGCTTTACCATTTTTTGGCATATCTTTAGTATTTGGTGCATTTGTTTTGTTGTTTGTAAATTTTTGGTGTGTTTATATTCGTTTTATTTATTTATAATTAATTCATTATTTTAAGCATCCATTAACTGTATGTTTTAATTCTTGTGTTGTGAAAAATATAAATTGAAATTTGTAGACAGAAATGAGGGCCCGAGTATGGAGAGAAGTGATGTGTGTGTGTGTGCTGGCGGGTGTTGTTCTAAGCACACCCCATTAGCAGCTCATGGGAGGAGGTGAAACAGTGTGTTATCAGAGGCAGGTCTGATAATCTCAATTGGCTTTACTCACACTGATAAAATGCGCTCTGGGGCCGCAGTGCTGCTGGGCCGCTCCTGCAGGGTTACTGTGGCAACAGTTTGGAGAGGCAAAACAGACACTGTGTGTGTGTGTGTGTGTGTGTGTGTGTGTGTGTGTGTGTGTGTGTGTGTAAGAGGTCAGTCAGTCCCAGCAGCTAGTCTTAAAGAAATTCATAAATCACTCTTCTGTCTCTCTCTGGTATTTCTCGTTTATGAGGCAAGTTTTTTTTTTTTTTTTTTTTTGGAAAAAATATAATTTAAGTGATAATGTATAATAAGGATCAGGTATTTATTTTGTGATAATGGTTGACTGACTGTACGTTATGCTGCTTACTATCACTTACAGGCCAGCAAATTTATTTAAAAATAATTTAATTTTAAAATTTAATTTAATTAATTTTAAATAATTTAAAGTTTTGATCACCAACATATTTTAATGTTTCTGAAAAAAGTCTCTTCTGCTCGCCAAGGCTGCATTTATTTGATCAAAAATGCAGTAAAAATCATTCATTATATATATCAATGTTGAAAACAGTTGTGCTGCTTCATGTATTTGTGGAAACTGTGCTACACTTTATTTTCAGTATTCTTTGATGAATAGAAAGTTCAAAAGAACAGCATTTGTTTGAAATCTTTTGTAATAACATTATAAATGTCTTTTAAGGAATTAGAATTAATTAATAATTTCTCTCTGTCTCTTTCAAAAGAAAAAAAAAAATACTGACCTCAGACTTTTAAATGGAAACAATCATTACAGTTTAGAGTCATCTTACACAAATATTTGAGCACAGGGTGATGCCATAGACCAATCACATTTGTTCCATAGAGCTCAACAGTAAATTGCTGCTGTTTATTTAACAAATGTGTGTGTGTGTGTGTGTGTGATGAATCGTACAGGTGTGTGTTCATGTGACATGATCTTAATACCCACACATTATGTATTTACACTCATCTTAATGATTTTCTTTCTATCACTCAGTTATATCTGCTATCTGAGTGTCTGTTGCTCGGAGCTAGTGCTCCTTTAGTTGTGCTCCTGTCTTTCAGACAAAGAAACCAAAGTTATTCCTCTTTTCCCAGCTGTGCGTGCAGTTACTTCAGCGTGTCATTGTGCAAGAGCAGATTGCGGGCGTTTAAGTTAATGGAAGGTAAGAGCATGTATGGCGGCTTCAGGAGGGATTAGAGCTCAAATTGATTCCAGTCCTGCTTGTATCTAATGACCGGTCCCATAAAGTCGCCCTGTGTGCGCTCGCCCGCTTCTTTCATGCGGGATAGCCCCAGCATGATCCGAACCCTCGCTCTAATATCAAACACATGTGGGTGCCTTTAACGCTCGCTCCTTTAGTACGGGTCTCTCCCGGCGCAGAGCGGCCGTTTTGCCTTTGACACGGCCCATTCTGCATTAAAACGGTTCCCTGGGCTGGCACTGACCTCCCGATGACCCCGGCGGCCCAGCGCTCAAAAGCTGCAGGAGAGGTTTTGTGGAGCTGCGCTTATTTGCTGCCGTGCTGGTGATAAAACTTCAGACAGGCTAATTGATGGCCTCGCTGACATAACAATAGCTGCTGAAAGCCTGGAGCTCATTTACAGACAGCTGGAGAGGAGAGAGACCCCTGCCATGGGCCCTTACCAGGGGGCAGGGGACCCACTCAAAGAGCCGCTTGTATCGCAAACTTATGAGCGCTAACACGTGAAGAATAATGTTTGTGCATGCGTGAGGTTGGGGCTACAGTGTGGTCTCAGAAGTTGCTTGTTTGATGATCAACTTCATCTTAGAAGTTTTTCCACAAGCTTTAAAATGAATGTGGAGAACAGCTCTGATCATGTGATGAGAAATGGTTGTGATCTCTCTTGGCAGATCTGAGCATGTTGTTGAGATCTCCTTTAAGACATATGCGAGATTATGTTTTGAGAAGCAGGAGACTTCAGATTATCTCCACTTATCTGATTGCTCTCCTGGAGAATCCATTCCAGATCTCATTTCTAGAGGCAAAGCTTTGATAAACTACTCAAACATTTTCATTTTTTAAAATCAGAGAATTCGATTTTCAAATTCACCAAATATGAACCATCCTGAGTTGTATGCTGTTTTTTGGTTTACCTGGACTGGTAGTACTCGAGTCCAGACTCAAGTCCAAGATATATTTTTTATGATTAGCCAAGAACAGTTCATTCGAATCCAAGTCCAGGCCGAGTCTAAATGCTCCAGAAAGTATGTTCTTGGCCTCAAAATTTGGTCTGGTCTTGTCCATACTTGAGTACTACAACACTGCTAACTGATAAAGCTACTAAATGTTTTATATCAGCCACATGCTAGGTTTGTGATGGCAGATGATGTAATTGGTCTTGTTTTTCTTCTGTGTTTTCAGGTTCATTAATGCCAGAAGAAGAATAGTGCAGCCCATGATTGACCAGTCAAATCGAGCAGGTAAACATCATCTAATCTTCTCTGATGTCCTCAACACTGTTTGTGTCTCACTTTAGAATCTCTCCTGCGTCTATATGCTCCACTGAGAGCAGATTGAATCTAATTGGATGTTTCTCCATCTCGCTGGTTAGAGGGACATTAGCGCATCTCAGTGCTAATTGGCCACAGGAGAACTTTACAGTAATTCTGGAACATTTCACTGTTTCTCTTTGTGCTACGGTACATTAGAAACCCAGCAGGCACACAACATCATAAGACGTTGATATTTGGTTAAATTTCGGTTGCGACGTCGGGTGACCAAAATTCAATGAAAATTCAACGTATAATGTCAAATGTCCAATACCGACGTCAGCTGACGTTTATATTTTGTTGTTTTTAGGTTGTATAACCAAAATCCAACGTTAAGTCAACATCAAATTGACGTCAAATACTGACGTCAACCCGATTTTCATTTTCAACCAAAATGCAACGTCTGTACAACGTCATGTCCAACGCCACTTGACGTTATATAGACGTCTGGTGCCTGCTGAGAAGCAATTTGCATAAGCATTCGTGAATTCACACCAGAAACATAAATGAAATTCTCAGGTTTTTGAGTTACTGATGGCTTGATACTGTTTCTCGCTGTGCTAAAGTTGGGATGATTCGAGCACAAATGAATTTATTAGGATTTCTGCAGTGAACACTGGGATAAACGGTAAACATCTGAATGAAATGGACAGGTCATGTAGCAGTGGTGTTTTTATTGATGAAAACACCAGCACATGAATGTAGATGTAGTTTTTCACGCAAAATTCCAGCGAAAGCATGAGCACCATTGCGTGGTTTCTAGATCTCTCTACTGAACCCAAGACCAGTGAAGCAAGTCAAGAGATAGATGTCATTCTGTGCCGCTGGACAGTTATGTTGATGTAACCTCCTCATGTCCTGTTGATGCATACGTTGGAGAATGGTGTGTGTGTGTGTGTGTGTGTGTGTGTGTGTGTGTGTGTGCGCGTGGCTGATGAACAGCTCATGGTGTTTGGGCTGCTGCTGGGATAATCGCTGATTGTCTGGTGTGTCTCCTCTCTTCTTCCCCTGATGTCCACGTTTGACTTCACTCAGGTTTTCTTCTTGATCCTTCAGTGAGCCAGGGAGCGGCGTACAGTCCGGAGGGGCAGCCAATGGGCAGCTTCGTGCTGGACGGACAGCAACACATGGGCATCCGGCCGGCAGGTGAGATGCAGCGACCATCCTCCTGTGATCACCTCTTCAACATCTCACTTCTTTCTTTTAGACCAGGGGTGTCCAATCCTGCTCTGGAAGGGCCAATCTCCTGCAGAGTTTAGCTACAACCTGCTCTAAGGCTGATGATACACGGGGTAACTTTTTGAACAATGTTGCCAGGCAACTTTGGGTGAGACAACCAGGTGAGACACAGGACCCACGACTGATCTAAAATATCCAAATAGAAATTTATTACCCATTCACAATGGGAAAGTGCCCAAGCAATGTTGCTCAAAAAAAGTTTCCCCCAAAATTGCTCAAAAATTTGCCCCATGTATCATCAGCCATGGAGTTTCAGGAAAGACAATATCTCAGACTGCTCAGAAGTCTGCAGTCAAAAGACTCATCTCTCTTTAGATTCTCTCAAGCTCAAATGATCTCAGCTGCTATCTATGAGTGTGTTTCCCAAAAGCATTCTTAGCTAACTATGGTTGCAAGTTCCCTTGAACTCTATTGGTAACGATGGAACTTGCGACCATAGTTGCTTTTGGGAAACACACCTCATATTGATTTTAAACGATGTTTAGGAAGATTCAATTCAAGTTTATTTGTAGGCAGCGTTTTTCATGATACAAATCATTGTAAAGCAGCTTTACAGAAAATTTTAAGTTTCGACATTATATTTAGGAGTAGGTTGTTAGTGGTGACTATGGCAGAAATGTACAGTAAGAATCATGCAGTAAACTTGCAGTAAACAAATTACACGTAATCAAACAGACGGTGAACACTTTTAACTGTAATGATTATATGTTGCGATTAAACTTTGTGATTGTGATTAAATGTTGTGATTAAGCAAAATATGGTAGTTGTATGTGTTGTTCCAGGGTTAGCATCATCTGAGGTCCTCTGAGAGGTTGGCATCATCTCTTCTCAGATCTTCGTAAGGACTGGATCCAGACTGAAGCTTGTGTAAATCCTAGTTACCACGGGATGCAAGTCCTGTGGCAGAAACAGAGAAGCAAATAGAGACTAAATTAGCATAGCTGCTGTTCCAACCAAGCAAAAATGATTTGTTCAACCCAAGCAAAGAATGATAATGTGCATTTGATCAGATATAACTGAAGTATGAAGTTATGAGATACATTATGTGAATGCTTGGCTAAAGAGATGTGTCTTTAATCTAGATTTAAACAAAATTAAATTAAATAAAAAAACTCCTTACCTGAGCAATGAAAAACAACCTGAGTTCTCTGGGTTGTCATCAGTTTCCCCAGCTGTCAGTTTGTTCTTCTCCTGTGTGTTTGGGCTCTGCTGGGCACTGATGTCTGTGCTGTTTGTCTCTGTAGGTCCTATGAGTGGCATGGGCATGAATATGGGCATGGATGGCCAGTGGCACTACATGTAACGGCTGTACAGTAAAGAAAAGGGGGAAGTAAGTACACTGGGACTCTTTTCTTCCTTCGCCTGTCTTTCAAGAGTCTTTCCTGTCTGTTTCCTGCCAGAATTCCCCTGAAAGCCCAAAATAACACCACAGACGCTCCACTTTACAGCTGCCCTGTGATTGCTGACCATCAGGGCATTAGAACGAGTCAGGTGAGACGCGGGTCGTGCGATGTTTCTGGAAAAAAACAAGGCAGAAAAGCACTAAAGTGGAATTTATTTATCGCTGCAGCGGCGCCGCGCTCCACGTCTCATGTGGCCAATGCAAATGTTGGACATTTGGGGGAAAAAAATGGCCTCTCCTGGGGTAGAATATGACGGGGTGAAATTAAGCGGGCTCCAGTGAAGCGATAAAAAAGGAGAAGTGAAACTGTCCTCGGAGTGACATAAATCCGTCAGGGGAAGGATTGATGCCCAAATTATCTTATATGCAAAGACGGGAGCAGTGCAGTACATTACGCTCCCGGAGAGAGATATAGAGACGGCGGGTGACACAGCCATCCTTCACCGGGGGAAGCCGCGTGTCTTTTTTTTTACTGGGAACGGAGGGAGATGGAATCGGAATATCTGCAGATGGGAGCGCGTGGGACGGCATTAAAGAACGACTGCATGTAAACGCCGAGATGTCCTCGTCTGATTAAGACACCCATTACGCTGCCCGCCGGCGCCGCGCCACTGACATTTGAGAAATCAAGACGTATGGCATCCCAAAGGTGGCAGGGCAGAGAAGATTTTATTTAACACCTCTACTTCCTGCTCAATGAGCCTCAATGTAATAACACTTTGCTTGATTAAAAGAACCCTTTATATGTAAATAGACGGCAGTTTCCTGTAGGTCACCATAGCGATGCTGAGACGAAGGCCCCTGCTCGTTAATAGACTCGTGGCGAGCGTGTTCCCTAAAACAGCCGCAGAGACAACATTTGCTCAGCTTGGATAATTTTTAATACGGCGCGGGATAATTTTGAGACTATTTAATTACGTAACATATTTTATGCTTCATGAGCAATTAGATTAATAGCTTAATACAGAGGAATATTAGCCATCTCTGATTCGATTACGCACACACACAATATGCCGTATTTGCTGTTTAATTATGATCGGTGATGGAGCACGCTCAGAGACGTGTGCTGTTACTGAAGGATGCAGATGACGGTGGTTTACAGCGTCACACGCATCTGCTGCACATTTAAAGGGAAGAGCTGCAGGTTATACTGTGGCTTGATGAGATTTTACGAGATCGCTGTAATAAACACGTGCACGTCTGATGCATGCGTGGAGAATGCATGCAGTTTCCGCTCAAATACTTGGCCTACGCTGTTCTTTAATTGCGTTACAGGAATGTGCAGTGAGTGCCTGATGACCTTGCAGTGACCCTGTCCCCCTCCTCTAAATGACTGTTGTTAATGCCCCTGAGGTCACGTTACAAAACACCGCCCGGTTCCCATGCACCTCAACACTAGAGACTGAGCAGCTCAGTGCTACAGATGTATTCGACCAGCACGTGCATCTGTGCTTGTAGTTTTCTTTATGGTCTGCAGCTCAATTAATGGCTTCCCATGTAAGATCTTGTCCTGTATAATAAGCAGATATTGCGCTGTTCTCTGAGAGGTGTTAACCAGCCTCTAAATAATTTAGCGAGTTCGTAAAGGAACTTGGATCAAATCAGTTCACAACGGCGCAGCTCGTTCTGTCACTAATTTCATCTGGGATTCGACTGTTCTGAGAGCTGATACATATGTGGCCCTGGAGCACAAAAGCAGTCATAAGTAGCACAGGTATATTTGTAGCAATAGCCAACAATACATTGTATGGGTCAAAATTATCCATTTTTCTTTTATGCCAAAAATCATTAGGATATTAAGTAAAGATCATGTTCCATGAGGATATTTTGTAAATGTCCTATAAATATATCAAAACTTAATTTTTGATTAGTAATATGCATTGCTAAGAACTTCATTTGGACAACTTTAAAGGTGATTTTCTCAGTATTTAGATTTTTTTCACCCTCAGATTCCAGATTTTCAAATAGTTGTATCTCGACCAAATATTGTCCTATCATAACAAAACATACATCAATGGAAAGATCATTTATTCAGCATAAATCTCAGAAAATAGACTCTTATGACTGGTTTTGTTGTCCAGGGTCACATTTTAGGTTGTTCCTGCAAGATCCACTTCACTTCACTGCATGGTGCCTGCAACGCCAAGGTCATGAGTTTGATTCCCAGAGAATGTAAAATGCATGCATTTTGAACTGTCTTGTTCTGCTGCGTGATTGAGGAAGGATAAGTGAAATTAATGCTACATCTACAGTCGAACCAAAAATTATTCAGACACCAGATATAATTTTTGAAATTTTTTACTAGTGGGTGCAGGACACTATAGTTCATTTATGTAAGTGAGGATATCAAAATAAAGTGAACTGTAACATATTACACCCAAAAAATATTCATACAGTGGACTACCACTAAAATATGGGAGCAAAAATGATTCAGACACTTTGACCTGACCATGCTTTGCTTAAGTGTTTTTTCTTTAATTGCTAATGCAACCTTTTTACACCACAGACTGAACAAAATGAAGCATTGCTTGGTGATTGGTTGAGCTAAATTGGTATTATCTAATTGTGTATTAAAATTTAACAGCTGAATAATTTTTGGTTGACTGTAATCCATTACATACCTTTCTATCAAAGTTATCTGATGTTATCAAGATGAATTTGTTCTGACGCAGTTTAACTCTGAGTTCTTGTCATATTTTATTACCATTTTCTAACTGTGATAATGTGAGAAATGTTGAAGGTGTCTGACTAAATTTAGGTTTGACTGTAGGTATTTTCTAACATGCGTGTCGATACACCGAGCAGAGATGCAGGCCGTTATGAAACGTCTCTGCTCAAGTGTGCTCTTTGTTTGAAATATCTGCATTAGCTTCAGACACGTGGCCTGAGTGTAGATCAGGGTGCTGCGATCGCATTGGTCTCGCACCGCTGACTGTGTTTCTCTGAATCTCAGGTGAATCGAGGCGTGCCGGGGGAGTTCGTACCTCAGCGTGGTCCTGTGGGCATCACCTCCTCCACCGAAAGCCCCTCGTCTCTTGCGTTTGTCACACCGAGCTCCTCATCACCCTCCTACCCGTGTGACCATGCTAATGCACAGACCCCCTCCTCGACCACGACTCCTCTGACCCCCTGACCACAGCGCTGCTGGACTGGCCGATGACCGAAGGGAACCAACCAATACTGGACAATAACCCCATGAAAGATTTGTGAAGGAAAAGAGAATGCCCCGAAGCATCCGACAGCAGAATTAGAAGCTTCACGTGGAATTCCAGACGAGCTGTGATCGTTTTATATCTTGTGAATTTTGTTACTTTTGTTGCTGGAGGACCAAGAACTGACAAAAACACTTTGTAAAGTCTTGGGTGTCTGTTCAAATCAACTGAGGATGTTTCAGCTTATTAAACACACACACACACACACACATGCTTCATGATAATGAAAAAAAAAAAAAAAAGACAAAAGAGACTCCAAGAGTTCAAACTACTGTAGTATAAAAGCATAGAAACTAAATTAAATCTTGTACATTTTTATCACTCACTTTATGTTTCATGAGCTAGTCCTAGAGTAAAACGTTGTCCCCTGTTTTTCACACTGTGTGTGCTGACCCCTGAAGCAGAGGAGCTCCGATCGCAGCAATAACGGGAGAAACGGACCACGGTTCCCGGTGATGACGATGATTCCTCCTCCATCAGAGTTTCTGCAGATTGAAGCCTGCTCTCTTCACCAAACCCCTCCTCCTCTTTTTTTCCTCATGCATTTTCCCTTTCTGGTCCATGAATGAATGTTGCCCTGTAGGTGAAGTTCTTCGTTTGAATTGCCCAAGCACTGGATTGTGTTGCTTTTATACGTTTTTATTTTATTATTAATATTAATATTATTATTATTAATTTTGTATCTCGGACTCTCAGAGCAAGAGCCTTATGAAGGACGTGTATCCTCGAGAAAAACCACCATCCTGCAGCAGTTAAACACCTGGGGATCAATATATGATCTGGACGATAGTGATCCACGGATTCTCTGGATTCTTTGGCACATATACAGCAGAGAAGCGATCGACGGTGAACAACTTTAAAAGGATGAAAAAAAAAGAGAAAAAGAACTTAAATTATGAACTCAAAGCTCGGTGAGAAGCTGAGATAATATTGTAAGAAACTTCGTACAGAGTTCGGTCTATTAATTGTTTCATGTTAGATATTCTATGTGTTTACCTCAATTGAAGACGAATGTTTTTGCTAGTTTCAGATCTGCTGTGGCATTGATATTGTTATGTCCATGATCCCCTTCCTTTCTCAGCACGTGCTCCTCACTAGAAGATGAAATACTGTCTCCCTCGAGCTTTGTCAGAAATACATTCAGTACTTGTATGAGGACTGTGGCGTAATGTTTCAAAGGTGTTCAGTCACAAATGCTGTAATAAATATTTCATTTTTGATTTTGGTAGATTCTTGTGTGTTGTACAGTGTGTTGCACATGGAAATAATATAAAATCTGTAATACATAAATAATAGCTGATGTATAATAATGCACGATATATAATTCATTATTCTTATTTAATTTGCTTACAATGAAGTCGTGTATGGAGGACAGTCTTTTTTTCCAGTGTTGTTGTTGTGTGAGGGATCAGGGCGCGTTAATCCGATCCTCTTTTAAGATGTTTGTTTTTGACACAAAACAAACACAAGAGCTTCCGCTGACTTAGAGCTGCTGGAGTCACAGAGGGGCAGTTTGAGGTTTGAGGGGTACATGGACAGAGCCGGTGTGAGACAGAGGGAGGTTTGAGTTTCCGCGGCGCCTCCTGCTGGAGCTCACTCACACTACACCCGCTGCACCACGGCACCACAGCAGCCTACTCTTCTTCTTATTATTAATATTACAAACAGCATTTATGCATGCTAGTAAAATTATTAATGGCGATTGTAATGATGAGGACGCTCACGTGCGCAATAAACGCAACGAATGAAACGCGCTAAACGCATTAAAACGCATTTCCAGGAAAGACCAATATTACCTCGGACTGAAAAACAAACGTTCATAGGCAAATGTTGCAAGAGCTTGATGTGAAAGTTAGTCTTTTCTTCGTTACTTTAATGTTTAATATGTTTTTCTGTATTTTTACTGAAGGGTTCGTTTGCACCGAATGTCTCATGTTACGCTCGATGGATAAAAGAAAACAGGCGTTTTTCCCCAAAGCAGGAGGTTTTTAATTATTTGTGAAAAGCTGAATTACAGTATTAATAATTTAAATGTATACCAACGGTAATTATTAATTTACAAAATAATAACATCGCTGTAACTGAATATCCCGCAGTTAAAATCCTCAAACGACACGAAATAACACGAGTTTTGATCCCCTGCAGGTATTTATGTGTATGTGAAATAAAAAAAGAAAAGAATAAAAGCTTTTTATTAACCTGGTGCGAAACGCACGACTTTATTTTAATTTAAAGAATTGAAATGTCTATAATAACTTGCACCGTGCAAGTTATTATATACATTTTAATTCTTTAAATTTATTGTGTTTATTTAAACACCTATTTATTAACCAAGAACCACAAACGAACAAATATAATTTTAATAATTGTTCATTCGAGAAAATAGACGTGCAAATAATTCATTTTGAAATTCTAGAATATGATCTGAAAGAAAGAAAAGTGAAAGGAAGGGCGGCATCATTGTGAGCTGATTTTAATATTAATAGGGGACAGGAGGTGTATTGAATTGCGCCTGTGACAGGAATGATGGATGATCCAGCCTTCATCATCATCATCATCATGTCAGAGTCAGGAGAACGCAAGAACACACAAAAACAGACGAAATGTTCTCAGTAAACCGGAGAAAACGAGCACGTGAAGTCTTGAGCAGAGATCGACACAAACTCACGGCTCTCTCAGCAAAGCGACTCTTGTTTTCTTCATACATCACATATAAACCAGAGAACATGCTCCAGCTGAAGCGGCATCTGCTCTGTGTGTGTGTGTGTGTGTGTGTGTTTGTGGGCCCCGGGGGTCACGCGCAGAGGCCCCTGATCATTAATCACTGTCAGCATCACAGTGATTCTCTATTGATGAGGATAATGACATTAGCTCACAGTCACTGATCAATAAAGCACATGCAGGGAAATAATACCGACGCTCTCCCTCTCTCTTTCACTCTTTCTGTTCCTTCTGTTTTTCATTTAGAAACAGTGAGCAGAGTAAACAACAAAAGCTGCATCAGTGGATCTTCACACAGAGCTCACCTCACGCGCAGCAGACACCAACCTCACTAATCACTCAACATCCGCGAGCAAAACACAAACTACTTGCGGTAGTTTTTTTTTTTTTTTTCATTTTTTGTTTTTTTCATTTTTTTTTCTTTTCCGTAGGGCTATTTAATTTCACAACGATGATGGCAACGATTTTAAAACACAATAAACTGCGGCAAAATACATGAAATATACGATGAACGGGTTCGACATTGCGTGCACGTAATTTATGGTAGCTACTGTATCAGATAAATATCATTTCTGGAAATAACACTAACTAGTATTAATGCAGTTATTATTAATATGAGTATTGTAGTTAGCTATTATTATATAGTTATTATTATTATTATTATTTATTTTTTATTATATATATATTTTTTTCTTGACAGAAAAGGTTTTATTTTAAATAGGTTAATTTACTTGACATAGCCTATATTCTCGGGTAATTTCGTAATTAATGTTGATCAGAGATGAAGAATTTCCAGCGATCTGGCATCACACAAACAGCAGAAGCACAAAACGCAATATTTCTCATTGTATCTCAGGGTATTTCTATTGTTTTTGTATATCGCAGCATAATAATAATAATAATAATAATAATAATAATAATAATAATAATAAAATAATAATAATAATAATAATAAATAACAGAAATGCAAAACTGCAGTACATGTCTGCGGGATTTTCATCAGTGTTTGATCGAATTAAATGTTTCTAAATTAAATAGCCTAATGGGTTCTTAAAGACGGAGGAGCAAAATATTAATCAATGAAACAAAGTTTCAGAAGTTACGGAGCAAAAAAATAAAATAAAATAAAATAAAATAAAATAAAATAAATAAATAAAGAAAGAAAAAATAAATAAATAAATAAATAAATAAATAAATTTTACTACAAAAATAGATAAATTAAAAAAAAAGATAAAAAACAAAAGATTAAAAACAAAATAATAAAATAAGGCTGCTGCTTGACAAAAGTCACACAGAAACGCTGTAGATGTGAGAGAACAAGCCCCGGGGCCCAATATCGCAGCGACCCCTTCTGGGTGAAACTATAGGCTACACGAACGAATAGAAGTGAAGAAATATTTCTCAATCTCGTTCCTGTATTTTTATAATCGATCCGAACGAAGGGGAATATCTGTGATGATAACGAACACACGGTTATGAAAACAGCTTCAATAATCGACTCTGATCCTGGAGCGTGAATGAACGGATGATGATGATGATGATGATGATGAAGAAGAAGGCTGAAGACATGATCATCTCTAAAAAAACAACCAGTGCTAAAGATTATAAGCATCGAAACAGAATGACGATACAGTGCTGTTTTTGTGAGATTATTATCTCGCAGTAAATGTCATTAATTGTGGCGTGGGAAAGAACTGAAATGTATTAATGACAGTGTGTTGTTGCTTTCTTCCAAAACCTTTATCTGCAAATGTCAACACCATTTACATCGGAGAATTGATTTTTTTATTTTATTTATTTTTTATAAATCTTCTTCTTTCCGCATCTCATTTAATCGCAGCCGTTTAATGAAAAATAAAATATAACTTTCACGTGCATAAAACTGTAGTAATAATAATAATATAACATTTAAGACAACATATGGATTTTCTGCAATAACATTAAAAAAAAAAAAAAAAAAAAAACAAACAAAAAAAAAAAACAATAATAAATAAATAAAAATAGTGTGACTGAATAGAATAAAGCTCAGTGCATGTTTATTTATTTCTCTTTTGGGGCCACAATTCAACTCCAGAAGCAGCAAAACCTCACTTTCAATGAGATGTTCTCAAAAGAAAAAAAATCAAATCACAGACATACTGTTTTTCTCTTTCTTTTTCTTTCTTTCTTTTTCTTTCTTTCTTTCTTTCTTTCTTTCTTTCTTTCTTTCTTTCTTTCTTTCTTTCTTTGTGAATGTTTGGAGACAATCTGTAGCTACTATTTTCAACTATAAAAACACAAGTCTATGATATGTAATTTACAGAGCAGTGTGTGTGTGTGTGTGTGTGTGTGTGTGTGTGTGTGTGTGTGTGAGACAGTGCAGATCCTGTTAGCAGCCCCAATCATCAGTGCTGAAAGCTCGAGCCGCTGTCAGGAGGTGCTTCATTCCAACACACACACACACACACACACACACACACACACACACACACACAGAGAGAGAAATAAATAGCAGCGAGTCCAAATCTATGACATGAAACTCTGGATCTCAGAGCACAAACCAGGAGAATCACAAACACAGTCAGAAACATGTCTGAATTTATGTTGAATCAGTCGAATTGTGACATTATTTCTTTGAACATAAAGAAACATGTTAATAATGTTTCATATTTGAAACAGCCCAGAAAATTACATTTTAAGAGAATAATGCACACACAAACAAATACATCAAATGTCCACAGGTAATTCTGCACAATTATTTGCTTATGTTCTGCTGCTCAGCTACAGAAACCGTGATCATTTATGTAAATAACATTAATAATGAGATGCATGTAAATGCACTACACTCAACTGTATTAGAACACAATGGTGTATACACAATAATCATTAGAACCTAAAAAAAAAAAAAAAAAAAACCTTACAAATAATTCTGCACTTACATCCAGAGAGAGACATTAAAATATTAAATATACATCTGTGGAAAAAGAAAACACTTTCCCAAAGAATTAAAATAAAAATTAAAAATGAAATCACCTCCAATGCTCAGAGTAAATATTATATATCATATCTGTGTCATATCTTGACATGGGCAGTCTTGGATCAATTTTAGCAAACTAAAATATTAAGCATTTTTGCAATTAAGAAACAAACAGAGAAACAAACCTTTATTTTTTGCTGTTTTTACAGACGAGGATGTCCCCAAAGTATAGTTAAAACACACACACACACACACACACACACACACAGGTATGAAACAAACAGCCTGATGACTTGAGCTGAATGAATCAGTGTGTGTGTGTGTGTGTGTGTGTGTGTGTGTGTCACTGGTGTGAAGGCTAGAAACTGAAGCTCATTCTCCAGGAGTCACGTCTCTGACTGCAGCTCATGGACAGAACATGAATATAAGTGAATCTGGGTCGCCTGTCAGAACCCAAATGCCACTCGTGCTGTTGACCTTTAGGGGCCGAACTGAATCCCTCCAGCCAAACACAATAATCCAGAACAATCAGAGCAAACGCCTGAACATCCGCTGACAGACGACACTACAGCCACCGAAGACTGAACTTCATCTGTGTGAGGAACAGTTTCCAGCAGAACCATCTGAGATCCTTCACTTCCCACATCAACAATCAGACAGAAGAATAAACAGTTCTGCAGCACTTTCAGAAATACCACAATTTCACTGACAACACAACTTCAAATCAGCTGTGAAACAAGGAATAGAACAACATTTCAACAGAAACGTCACCCAAAACTCTACACTTCGCTTCAAAACTTGGGCATCAATAAAACTGAAAAAAGAAGAAGAAAAAAGGAAATAACTTTAATTGATCAAAAGTGACAGTACAGACATTTATAGTGTTAAAATATTTCTATATGCTGTTCATCTGAACTTATTATTCATCTGTGAATACTAAAAAAAAAAAAAAAAGTATCACAGTTTCCACAAAAATATTGGGCAGCACAACTGTTTTCAACATTGATAATAATCAGAAATGTTTGTTGAGCAGCAAATCAGCATATTAGAATGATTTCTGAAGGATCATGTGACACTGAAGACTGGAGTAATGATGCTGAAAATTCAGCTGCACATCACAGAAATAAATTACATTTTAACAGATATTCACATAGAAAACAGCTGTTCTAAATTGTAATTCTATTTCAACATTTTACTGTATTTTTGATCAAATGAACACAACCTTGGTGAGACTTTTCTTACTCATCAAGATCAAGCATTCGATTCAAGTTTTTTTGTCTCGGTTATTGAATTGAAAATGACATTTTCTAGAATGTATGGGTCATAAAGAGGTATAGTTTACCTACAGTAGTTATAAATTATCCTTGACTACAAAACATTTTAATCTCAAAGTGTCATGCAAATAAATCATTAATTTTATGTTTGATCTATTTCATTTAAACAGGACTAACATTTCTTGTGTTTGATAAGAGTTTGACCGCTGATGGAGCTGGATTAAACAGTGGAGATCTCGAAAGACGATCAGAAAAGCCAGGGTTAATTGCCAGAAGAGAATGTGAGTGTGTGTGTGAAGTGTGTGAGAGTGAAGCAGCACATCATAACACACCTGCTGCGCTGCCGAGAGATGAATATGTTAATGACGGAGCAGAAACAGCTGTGAATCACTGCAGATCTGCTTCTTGTTCCTTCGGTGGGATCTGCAGCGGTGCTGGAAACATCCAGCGTTTCACCGAAACATCACGATCGCTGATCTGGGGGAGTTTGAGATCTCCTGTATTA
The DNA here is from genome assembly GCA_039654775.1 of Spinibarbus caldwelli. Lineage (NCBI taxonomy): Eukaryota > Metazoa > Chordata > Actinopteri > Cypriniformes > Cyprinidae > Spinibarbus > Spinibarbus caldwelli. Next base: position 32,496,358 of record CM077250.1, on the reverse strand, counting down.
AAGGTTTTAAGGTCATCGTTTACTCACCCTCATTCAGTCATATGTGACCCTGGGTCACAAAACCAGTCATAAGGGTCCATTTTTGAAATTGAATTTTATAATAAATAAATACATGAGGTTTCCATTGATGTATGGTTTGTTAGGATAGGACAATATTTGTCTGAGATACAACTATTTGAAAATCTGGAATCTGAGGGTGAAAAAAATCTAAATATTGAGAAAATCACCTTTAAAGTTGTTCAAATGAAGTTCTTAGCAATGCATATTACTAATCAAAAATTAAGTTTTGATATATGGTAGGAAATGTACAAACATATCTTAATATCCTAATGATTTTTGGCTTAAAAGAAAATGGATAATTTTGACCCATACAATGTATTGTTAGCTATTGCTACAAATATACCTGTGCTACTTATGACTGCTTTTGTGCTGCAGAGACACATATTTGCTTAATGCATGAAATCCAATGAGGTTTGAAAGAAGTCTCTTCTGCTCACCAAGGCTGCATTTATTTGATTAAAAATACAATAAAATTTCAACTATGATTACAGTGTAAAACAGCTGTTTTCTATGTGAATATCTGTTAAACAGTAATTTATTTCTGTGATCAAAGCTGTATTTTCAGCATCATTACTCCAGTCTTCAGTGTCACATGATCCTTCAGAAATCATTCTAATATGCTGATTTGCTGCTCAACAAACATTTCTGATTATTAGCAATGTTGAAAACAGTTGTGCTGCCCAATATTTTTGTGGAAACCGTGATATATTTTATTTTTCAGGATTCACAGATGAATAGAAAGTTCAAAAGAACAGCACTTATCTGAAATAGAAATCTTCTTTAACATTAAAAATGACTTTACCGTCATTTTTGACCAATTTATTGCATCCTTGATGAATAAAAGTACTGATTTTAGTTATTTTTTAAGTCTTAGTTACGAACTCTGAATGCAGAACCAAAAACCTCACAGCTTTCATTAAAAATATCTTCATGTGTCTGAGATGGGACCCTTTCAAAAAGCACACCTTTGTACCTTATTCCCCTCTAAAAGGTGCATTTTTTTGTACCTTTAAGGTACGTATCAGTAGGGTCCCGCCCCAGTGACGGTTTTTGTACCTTGTTTTCTGAGAGTGTGTGTTTAGAAAGGCATGAGGGTGAGTAAATGATGATGATTATCATTTTTGGGTGAACTACTCCTTTAATGCTGTTTATTGACACATTAATGAGAGCTCATGTCATCAAACCCATCGAGCTTCAAGATCACCGGTGTTAAAATCACAGCAACCACCCAATCTAAAAGCAGAAGCAGACGCTGATGAAAACATGAATGCTCAGAGCACAGAGTAACTCTCATGCACTGAAGCATCATGAACACAATGACAGGAAGCTCTCCAGAGGAACTGACTCGCCTGTTTACCGTGTTTTTATTTCTTTCTGTACTCCATTAGGAGCCGGTCGTTAATGGGGCCCAGGTGAGACCCGTTTCAAGGGTCAGATCTTTAAGGGCCACAAATCATGCAACACTTTACTGTGATTTCACAGCAGAGACATCTGTACAGCGGACGGGTGAGGAGAGAGAGACGGGTCACGGCGGGTCAGGATCTCTTTAACACCTTTTAAACCTACAGTATCAGATTTGATACGCACATACCTTTAAATGATCAACATGATCAAATCTTTGCTGTTAGACCTGTTTCACACTCTATCTGCTGCATGTCTTCTGTCGTCTGGCTGATAGTTTAGAGTGTTTTATCCAGTAAAAGCTCTTTTAATGTAATTGTACACACGTCCAGTTTCAGCTGCTGCTTCACGTGTCTTTTTTCTGTCAAATCTTGACTGATTTTGATCAAGTAAAGGTCAGAATAACTGCAGTCATATTTCCAGATGAACTCTTACTGGACTGAAGCAGCTCAGCTTTACTTGATTCTCCATCAATCATGTTTTAGTCTCAAATCTGATCATCAGGATCTTTTGAGGAGCGTTTGTTTCCAGAAGCTTTACTTTCACTGTTCCTCAGCGGAGGAATGATCTTCATCTCACATCTTCTGAGGAGCGTTTATTTCTTCATCTCTCAATCAGCATTGGATTATATGTTTGGATCATTTACATCTCATCTTACTAAGACATATTATTGGAGATATAGAGTGACCGCTGATATTTAGATCATTTTTTATCAGTATCTGCTGTACTGTTATAAAGATCTCATAGATTCACATTACAAGCAGCAGAATTTCATCTTTCTTTACCAACTTGCATATTTTTGCTCAGTTTGAGTTGCTAAATAAATTTGAGCTGTTTCTTCTCCATTTTCTCACTATATGAGCCATAAAAACCTGATGCCTCAAATATGATGCAAAACATAAAACACACATGCAAACTTTTTTTGGTTGAATAAACTGTTCCATTTCATTGTTTTCGGACTGTATTTCATACGTCAGGCGTCGCAGGGTTAATAGTGCACAGAGAGGAAGCTCTTGAGATCGATGCTATCTCTCCTCGGCTCTTAAGAGAGGAAGAGGAAGTTTTGGAGAGCGTCACTCTGGACTCGACTTTAAGAAAGCTTCAGAAGATACACAGACACCCGACAGAATATATGAAGAGCTCACAACTTTATTACACTTTATTATTGAACACAAACAATAGCAAACCAGCATGCATCGCTGTCTCTGAGTGATCCCGGCCCGTCCGGAGCTCCGAGTGACGTGTGTCACCTGTCTCTGCAGGATCTGAGGCGCCGTGTTTCTCTCTCGAGCCGCTGGAGTTCAGCCGGAGTTCACCGCAGATGTTTGCCAGGAGTCTCACGCTGCAGGAAAGCTAAATTGCTTCCGGATTCACATCCACACCAACAAACGGCTCAGCTCCGCGCCGGCCCCTGACACAGGGTTACGATGTCCGAGGGGAATCCGTCTCTCAGCAGGATCCCTCGGTCCCGCTGGCAGTCCAGCTCAGATATGAACCCGTACCAATAGATGACCAGACCGGGACCAAACCTGCAAACAGGACAGAAGAGATTCGTTTTTCTGAGGAAAATCACACCTAAAGTTTTGGGGTGACGAGCACATTTAAAATCAGCAGCAAACGTGATGAAGTCAATCTTGTGGTCAGCAATGAAGAAAAGGTGTTGATTTTATGACAGAACAAATGTTAGCAAGCGCTGACGTTAACACTAGGTAATTGTTACACTGCAAAAAAAAAAGATGTTCTTCCTCAGTATTTTTGTCTGGTTTTCCAGTACAAATATCTAAACATCAAAATACGTTTCTTTGAGAATCAAAAGAACTTGAGATATTAAGTCTCACCTTCTGACATTTTATATATAATATCTGTCAACAGACTTAGAAAAATATGGACACTTGTTACTGCCATGAGATAAAAAATTAAAAAGGTAATTGAAACATTTTAAATCTCACAATTCAGAAGTTTTGTTTTCAGAATTCTGAGCTATAAACTATTATATATATATATATATATATATATTATATTTTATTACTTTGGGCTTCAAATAGAAAAATAATCCATTTGGATTCCATATTTTTATTTTTTTTTTAAATTATAAACTTAATTTTGATAGATTTGTTTCAGATATTAAGTTTTGCTTCTAAAGTGACAGTATCTTGATTTAAGATGGTTTTATTTGTATTGGACAACAAGACAAAAATACTAAAGAAAATGTCATAAAATGTGCTTCTCTGAACTGAACTGTGTGTAAACAGCTGATTTACCCCTAAACCTTCTCACAAGCTGTTTCTATCACCCTGCTTTTAATGCGTATTTTGAAGTATCGCATCAGAAATGAGTGATGGAAATGCTGAATTTCGAATTAAAATGCCTTAATTAGCAAACAAGTTTTTACGCTCGCTTGAGGTGGTTTTTGACTTGTGCGAAAAAGGGTTAATGCGAATAATGGGAGATGGAAACGCATTTGCAGAATAAATTCCTCAATGTGCATCAAAAAAGTCATGTGACTTTGCACTATGGGACGGCAAATCCTGACTAACCAGTGGACCGATCTCATTCACAGCATCTGAAATGTTATGGTCATTCTGAGATGCCCAAGTAAAGTCTGTCGTCAAAGTATTTCTGTATAATTGTCTTACACAACTGTGTTCCCAAACAGCAGCATCCACCTCCGAAAGCAATGACGGCATTTATTGTGTTATGTCTGCTCACTCTGAGGCGCAAGTCATTTATTATATATGAAAATTATTATATTCAGTGGCTTCTCCTACTTTTCTTGGTGATATGTGAGCCTGGAGCACAAAAGCAGTCATAAGTAGCACAGGTATATTTGTAGCAATAGCCAACAAGTGAAAGTGAAAGTCGTGACGTAATGTCAAGTATGGTGACCCATACTCGAAATTGGTGCTCTGCATTTAACCCATCCAAGTGCACACACACAGCAGTGAATAGTGAACAAACACGCACACACCGTGAACACACACCCGGAGCAGTGGGCAGCCATTGCTCCAGCGCCCGGGGAGCAATTGGGGGTTCGGTGCCTTGCTCAAGGGCACCTCAGTCATGGTATCGAAGGCAGAGAGAGTGCTGTTCATTCACAATCCCCACCTTCAATTCCTGCCGGTGTGAGAATCGAACCGGCAACCTTCAGGTTACTAGCCCAACTCTCTAACCATTAGGCCACGACTTCCGTCGACAATACATTCTATGGGTCAAAATTATCCATTTTCTTGCCAAAAATCATTAGGATATTAACATCATGTTCCATGAAGATATTTTGCAAATTTCCTACCGTAAATATATCAAAACTTAATTTTTGATTAGTAATATGCATTGCTAAGAACTTCATTTGGACAACTTTAAAGGTGATTTTCTCAATATTTTGATTTTTTTGCACCCTCAGATTCCAGATTTTCAAATAGTTGTATCTCAGCCAAATATTGTCTGATCCTAACAAACCATACATCAATGGAAAGATTTATTCAGATTATGTATAAATCTCAATTTCAAAAATTTGACCCTTACGACAGGTTTTGTGGTCCAGGGTCTCATGTATAGTGCCAGTTTATCAGGAAGTGAAGATTTTTTTCTCTTTGACTCATTGGATGGAAACGGTGCTTATTCACAAATATTTTATGTGACATTTCAATTCTGCACATAAACTTGCAACTTTGGATGGCAACCCGGCTACAGTGAGCATACAGTCTGATCCTCAAACCCACTGACGGACATCTACAGCAGCCAATCACAGTCAGCTTTACCACAGTAACTGGAGACTGTGTCAGTTCATGCAGTCAGACTGGATGTTGAGGTTTCAGATCAGACGCTCAGGGTACAGCTCACTTTAAAGTGCACATGTGAATTCCTGCACTCTCTTTATCACACACTGATTCACAGTCCTGTATCCCGACCCAATGAACCAGCCAAAACTAACAGTCCTTCCATCACTAAAGAACCGTGGACGTTCCCTTCATTACCAGAATCCCATCCTTTTTATGGAGATGTTGTGGAGGTAAAATGTAAACATTTACATGCTATAAGACGAGAGCTGAGGCGTATGGAGGCTGGGATGAGATCTGGACAGAGAGAGAAGTGCTGATGATCAGATAAGATAACGCACATCTGGAACAACATGCCTCATCAAGGCCTTTCAGCACTGAGTGCTATTACAGTGTTGTTTTTAACTAATTAACCCTCATGTTCTGTGAAGGCTCTTAACACTGATGTATCAGGCTGACAGTTCATATACTGTGACCCAGCGAGACGTCATCAGAAGTTCAAGCGTTCTTTGAGGTGTCAGAGAGTGATTATTGTGCACATTACACACATTCACTCCTGACAGCTGCCTACTCTGATTCATCTTGCTGGATTTTTCCACACAGTCTCAAACTGACCCCAAACAGAAACAGCGTTAGTATTCTGGATAACAGTCACTTCTGTGTGAAGGATATTTCTACTTGATTTAACAGACTAAACAAACTAAACCAAGATCAGAAGAGAGCAAGAAAGAAAATATAAATATTCAAATATTGTTGAAAAGTCTTGGACACTGTGTGAAACATCAAATCTTCATTTGTTAGTGTGATGAACTACATGCTTCCAAACATCAATGAAGAATCACCTCGAGACCAGGTTTAAATATAATATATACTGTATGCCAGTTAACAGTATATCATACATTTTATATCGAATTTAAGTAATCTTATGTATTACAAAAATAAAAATACCTTTTGTAATATATCACGGCCTAGGATTTAGTCAATATTTTTTTGGCAATTAAAAAAACAAAAAAAAAAAAAAAAAAAACCAACAACATGCTTTTTCCTGCAGTTTTTAGTTTCATTCCACCTCATGTATTTTCTTTAATTCTTTTATTATTATTCCTTTTTTATTTTATTTTTTACAATTTTATACATTTCCATTATTCTGTATCCAGAATGGCCTGTTTCTTTAATGTTTTCCCAAAGTAAAACTAATAGTTTTCCATTTAGTCATTTTTCAATTAGTCATTATTCAAGCAGAATATAATATTCTTTAATTCTTTAATATCTATGACATTCTTTTATACAGTATATTACTTTATTTTAATGACGTGCAATTTTGCATTAATCTGGGGAATATTTTGAAAAAGGAATAAAAACCCGAGGGAATATATCAATTTTAACTGTATCTATTTCAGTGTTTCTCGACACCATTCCTGGACGAACATTGTCATCCAAAATCGTGTTTCTCTGCCTCCAGGAACACTGATCTAGTTGTGACATAAATGTTAGTGGTAATAGTGTCCCGGTTTTCTTTTAATAGTATTTGAAGGAAATAAATGTCCTAATGTCATACAGTAGCTCTGATTTGCCAGCATTAAATAGAAATCACCTCACTCTATTGATTTATCATAACTCACATCAGATGGGTTGGGACAGGATGACTACTGACTGCTGGGTTTTGATGAGAAAACAAGTAGTTGACTTCATCAGCCCATCTGATATCATGAGGTCAGGGTACAAACAAGCCCAATAGAAGCGAACAAGCTTTCAAACAACAGAGCACACCGGCGGCGAAGGGTCTCGGGTTAAAAAGACGCGCTTGTAACCCTCGAGGGAGGCGTCTGAACAGCTTCCGCTCTGAAGGCAAAAACACAAAGCCCGCTGTACTTCAATGCAAAGGTTCCATAAATAAAGGCATAAACGGACACGGGGCTCCAATTATAATTGAGGTCTATTATGTGGGCCACCTAAATCTGGCACAAGTATCGCTCGGGGGAAGTCAGTGATCTTCCAATAAACATCTAACTGCGTAACGAGTCGGTGAAATTGTTTGTGAAATGTAGCTAATTTGGAGCGCGTTGGCTTTGGCGGGCGGAGAGAGTGGGATGCCGCTGAGAGCGTCGCTGGCAGGCACGCTGCCATTAGGCATAACGAGAGCCCCACGTTTGATTTTAAAGCAGGTGCCATGCTGGTTAAAAGGCATTTTAATGAGAGCGCAGCACTTAAGAACAAAAAGCTGAAAGGAGGTGCTGAGAGAGAGTAAGCTGGCGTTTGAGTGGCCTCCTCCCCATCAATGCACACACATAATCACACCGTAATTGAATAACTAATTACAGCCCTCCGCGGTGTCATCTCTGCTCGCCCAGAGGATCTTGGCAGCTTCCAGAGGATACCTTTCTTCATCCGAGCGGGAGCGCGCTGACATCTAAACGTGAACGTCCCTCCGATTGAGGAACACAAACTGCACTCCTTTAGGTTTCACCACCAGTAACACACCTTCTGGAGGCTTTATTTTTGTGCGATCATGTTGTTTGAGTGTCTGTATCGTCATTGTGAAGTGGCTCTGCACTATTCCATTCACTACGGATTGAGTTTACTGCTGGTGAGCCTGTGCAAGGGTTTTCCAGCATTATGTCATCATATAGTTGAAATATTGTATATAACTACACAGGCGAGGTCACAAGGTGATTATAGCATGGAAATCACATGTTGGTGAGGTTTCCACCTGAAAACACTTCATCCACTGTTTGCTGAGGCCTTCCCAAGAGTCTTGGATTAATCTTCACTAATCAGGATTCATTTGAAAATGCATCTTTTTCCCTAGATTTTGGCTTCCTGTCCACACTGAGGTCATGTTCTTATCCTGATTAAATAGAGCGTTTTGAAGACGCTCCCCCAAGTGAATCAATTTGAAAACACTGTTTGGTGTGGACAGTCAAAAAACTGAGATATCTGATAACTATGATGATGTTTAATCATGGGACTCAGATATCTCTGTTTACACCAGTATATGCCTGTTATGTGCTGTTCACATTCACAGCGTTGCTATAATTTTCAAAAATCATGTTTTTTATGATGTTATGTTTTTGTGTTAATTAGCTGTATTTTTAGTTATTTTTTAACCTAATCAAAATAACCCAACTGCAGTTTGATTAAGATTGAGATTAATCGGAATGCACAATGAAAATGATTTTTTTTTTTTTTTTTTTGTTGTTTGGTCCGCACCCGAGTGCGATTGCTGTATTCACACCTGCCCAAAAGATCCGCACCAAGGGGGAAAACGAACTTGAATTTGATTCAATTGAACCAAACAAGACAGGTGTGAATTAGGGATGGGTATCGATTCAGACGTCCTGATTCGATTCAATTCTTGGTTCGATTCTCGATTTTTTGATTACATTCAGCGAATATAGTTTTAATACAAATGCTATTGATATTTCTAAAAATGAACAGTAAACATCAGTTTACAAATGGTGAATTAATAAAATGAAATTAAGAACCACATATCTGTATTTTAAACCTATTATTTTTTTTTGTATAGGGTCCTTTTTTAAATAATAATAGGGCCCTATAAAATGATGTTCTTAATTTTTCTGGTAATCAGATGAATGCATAAAACATTAATTTAATTTGTTAATCAAATGAAAATTAAACCCTTTTATTTTTTGGCAAACAAAGTGTTGCACAACAGAGGTTTACTGTTAAAATGAAAAAAAAAAAAAACAAACAAAAAAACAAACAAATGTGATTATTCCTTTAAAAATAAAGATTTATTAATATTTATTAGTAATAGTAGTAATAGCACTGTTGTTACATTGAGACTGCTAAATAATAATATATTTCTGACACAGTTTCTTCATGTTAAATTAAACTTTTATTTTGACGGGTTGCCGTGAAGAACTAGCAGCTGCTGTGTATGTGATATGATGGTAGTTTTCTCAAATTAAATGGTAAAATGCTAATGAAATAACTCTCAGAGCAGCTGGAGATGATATTTGTGTGTTCATATTGTCATATAGAGAGATGGCAGAAGCTGAAAACACCGCGAGCATCATCCGTGCTTTAGTATGTGTGTAGTAAACAAAACAGTGTGTCGAGCCATCCACCATTCATTCATTGTGGAAACCAGCCTTTATGCGTGGTCACATGCTTCCGCAGATTTGTAGTATTACTATACAATTTCACCTGAGCATTGCAAATTATGCATATTGCTTTGTTCTTGTTTCTTGTCAACAGTTCTCGGCCATGATAAGCACTGAATGAATGACAGGCTTTCTGTTGTAACATCGCGCAAGGTAAATAAGAGGGTGACATCTAGTGGAGAAGATTCACATTTATCAGACCTTGTTTTAAATGTCTGCTGAAATAAATACCGGAAAAGATCGATTCGGGGCTTTTGAGAATTGGTATCGAATTGACATAATTGAAAAAAAAAACAATTAATTGTTTTTTTTGCCCAGCCCTAGTGTGAATACACCCTAAAATGCATCTGTATTAACTCTTTCCCCGCCAGCGTTTTTGAAAAAAGTTGCCAGCCATCGCCAGCGTTTTTGCTGATTTTCACAAAAAATTTATGGCCCCTAGAATATTTTGTTGTATGAATATCTCAGCATGCAATACATCAAAATAAAGATCAGACCCTCTACTTTCAAAGAAAAAAAAATCTTTTTTTTTTTTTTAATCAACACTTGAATGTAGGTAGGTTTCATAAAAAAGCAACATTTTGAGCAAAAAGCTGAGAAAATCTCATTTTAATCAAATACCACATCTGGATCATGTAATCAAAACAAAGATGCAGTAGATGGCTTCCATCAGTATCCAAAGCTTCACAGGCCTTTACCTCTTTCAGGATCAACATTTCACTCTCTAACATTAGGCAGTTTTCATTTATACACGGTTAGTGTTGATGATCACATTATTTTTCATATGCATATGCTTACATATGAGATCGCTCGTTTCTGTGTCTTCCTGGTCTGTGTTTTTGATCAGCACTTTCTAGATTCTTTCATGAGATGCGTAATAGCGCCCCCTAGCGTATAACAGTGAAAACACAGAAACACTGAATATTCCGTGTTTGATAGGGAAGTGTTGTCTCATGAATAATGGAAAATGACATGTTTGGTGGGGAAAGAGTTAATGTAGACATAAAATACTTGAAAAAAGTCTGCGCACTCTACCAAAAATCACATGTGAAAGGCAGAATACAGATGTAGCCTGTGTTGAAGCAGCATACCGAGACAGGCTTGGTGAAGAGATGGTGATCCAGTGCATCAACCAGAACCTGCAAAATCCCTCATAACATGAAGTAACTCACTGGTGACTGGATGTCATTTATGCTTCTGTAAGACAACCACATCAACTCAACAAAGAGAAAGGATTCAGTCCTCATGCAGGGGCCGGAGCAGAGGACGATGGCGTCAGCGCTCCGGTCAGGGCTTCCTCTCGGCTGCTGATTAATTGCTGTTTATTTATAGAGCTTGAGTGACTCAAGGCTGCGAGCGAGGCGATATCAGCACGCAACCTGCGTCTCGCATATTTTACTGGACCGGCCCCGGGGCCCGCACTCAGGAGCATGGTCACGATAATAAAAAAAGCCTTCACACAAACAGGATGTTTAAAGAGAGCATGAGACACGGCCTCGAACGGACACTACAGCCCACGATAAATAAATGCTGTGTCCTACTCCATAAATATCACAAGGTGAACATCCTGATATCTCTGTGACACTGTGATGATGCTGGAGAGCTTTCCTTCTGCGCTCAGTTGTTGTTATTGAAGAGCCCGCTGGCCACCAATAAGCAAAACACAATCGCTGTAATGGACCCTTTTCACAAGACTGTGATGATGCACTTAACGGTCATCAGCATCGGAATTCATATGTGCATTGTTTAATAAATGTGTGTACATTTATAACAACATTCTTTGTATTACCTTTACATCAAATTATAAAAAAACTCGCTAATGCGAAGGTGTTTAATGCAGTGTCTATGGGAGGAATGGTACATTTGACATCATTCTCTCAATTTTTTTCCTTTTACTGGAAGTCATGAAAACACTATCGTGGAGTTTTTCTTTTACTATTTGTGACCCTGGACCATAAAACCAGTCATACGGTCAAATTTTTGAAACTGAGATTTATGCATCATCTGAAAGCTGAATAAATAATCTTTCCATTGATGTATGGTTTGTTAGGATAGGACAATATTTGGCTGAGATACAACTATTTGAAAATCTGGAATCTGAGGGTGCAAAAAAATCTAAATATTGAGAAAATCACCTTTAAAGTTGTCCAAATGAATTCTTAGCAATGCAAATTACTAATCAAAAATTAAATTTTGATATATTTATGGTAGGAAATTTACATGAGATCCTCATGGAACATGATCTTTAGTTAATATCCTAATGATTTTTGGAATAAAATAAAAATGGATAATTTTGACCCATACAATGTATTGTTGGCTATTGCTACAAATATACTTGTGCTACTTATGACTGCTTTTGTGCTCCAGGGTCACATATGAGCAAATGGGAATGCAACAAATATATTTGTGATACTCTCCCATTCACTGCTCTTCAGGTTAACCCAACTATGACGACTTCCGCTGCGGAGAAACCCAGAAATGTGAAAAAGGTCCATTAAGCTGGAACAAACGGCCGTAAAGAGCAAGCAATCTTCCTTCAGGTATAACTCTACACGACATGTTTATGCTTCTATTTACCCGCTGCTGATGAGCTTTCAATCCGGACGTGACGCAGAGGAAGTGAAATGTACCTCCTGTCGATATGCTGGCTGAGATTAAAGCAGGATTAAAGCGTTCTATCTAAACGCCTCGGAAACATCTCTGGGCCTTTACAGCTCACGTCTCATTTAGTCCCATCAGGGGCGGCTAACGGCTGCTCGAACCCTGAACCTGCGACACATATTGATAAGCTCATTAATGCGTCAGGCTAAAGAGAGCCGCTCTATCTGCCGTGTGGCCATAATTGCATAAATCTGTTCGGCACTCATTATCTCGTGCTTATGGATTAATGATCGCCAGACTATCGGTGAGGTGAGATCCAATAAACGCCTGACCTGTCTGTGATAATGACTGTAGAGATGGCACTTCCAGATTTAGCCACATAATTTCCTCCGCAATGACAGTGGGCGGACAGAAGAGAACAAGAGCCCAAATCAAATGCTTGCAATTAGGGCTGCAACTAACGATTATTTTGATAATTGATTAGTTGGCCAATTATTTTTTCAATTAATCGATTAATCGGATTTAAAAAAAAAAAAACTTTTCTTTTTTTTTTTATTGACAAAAAACACTTCCGCATTCTGCCCAATGTCCTTCAAACAAACGTGCCAACTGAATGGTATGAAAACATACAGTGCTTAAAAATTTATTAGACCACCTGTCATAATGAAAAAACAAATATTTTAGGAATCTGTCAAAGAATTGTTTAAATCTAAAAATGTTATTGCCATTTATTGGACAAATAACAAATTGAAACAACTAAATAGTATTTATTCACATAATAAAAAAAATAGCCTCCTGCCTTTCATAACAGCATGCATTCTTGCTGGCATTGTTTAGCTACTTTTTGACTGTAATTGGGTATCTGAAAAAATCTTTCATAGATCTTTCGTTCTTTCATAGATAACAGCAATAATTATATTATAGCATTAGAAATAGCCTACTGTTACTGAAGACCTTACGCATATTGGAGGACTAACCAATACAGATAGCTAAAAAATTATTTTAGTAAACACCAATACTGTTAGTTTAGAGCAGCAGTGGCACAGACCTTAAATAATTTGTTATAAACCTTAAGTAAATTTGTTAAGCACTGTAGCCTATTTAAATCTCTTCATCAAAAATTAAGATATAATAAAGACGCATAAAAACACAAACTCAGTGTTAACCAACAGGTAAGAGTAATGTTCTGCAGGAACACGTGTTCACTTTTTGATCACAGTCACGTTTACTGTAATTTCTTTATCCTGTAAAAGGTGGCTATGAAGCATCTGCTATTTATATTCAGACAACTATACGCAGTTATCCCTTTACAGTTCCTACTCTCATAAAATACGTGTTGACTTTTAAACCTTAATTTAACGTTCAACAACAGATATTTCAGCACAATGAATGTTTTTGCGTTGAATATTAATCCCTCTCTGACGCGTGTTCACGTGCCCACCGCGCTCGCGCTCATTCAGTAAAGATTTAAACTTAACGCAGACTGTCAGGACGGAACTTTATGTAAAAATGGAAATGCTCACGTGAATGTGACATTTACAGATAAGGATATGACCGTAAACAAAGTTTTTGTGCTGAGGACGCACACACATCTGTCAAAGCGTCTAACAGGGCAAGCCGCTAAAGCATCAACTTAAAGCTTAAAATAAAGAATTCTCCTTTTTTGTGCAGCTTGGTTCACGTACTTCTCCTGCAGCATCTCATTCTGTTTCCTCCACTATTTTAGATGCATTTTGGCCATAGAAATGCGTTATTCAGTGCTGTAACGTTAATTTGACGTGACTGGCCGAAGTTGGACGTGCACTGTGGGCAGACCCGACTAATCGATAATGAGAATCGTTGACGATGATTTTCATTATCGATAATAATCGATTTTATCGATTAGTTGTTGCAGCCCTACTTGCAATATTATAAATCCTCACTTTTCATCAATTTAATGCATCCTTGTTGAATAAAAGTATTAATTTCCTTTTTTCTTGCTTTTAAAAGGGAAATGTACCACAGTGTCCACAAATATATTGTGCAGAAGAACTGTTTCCAACATCGATAACAATCAGAAATGTCAGCAAATCAGCATATTAGAATGATTTTTGAAGGATCATGTGACACTGAAGACTGGAGTAATGATGCTGAAAATTCAGCTTTGATCGCAGCAATAAAATACATTTTAACAGATATTCACATAGAAAACAGCTGTTTTAAACTGTAATAATATTTCATAATATTACTGTATTTTTGATTAAATAAATATGATTTTGGTGAGCATAAGGGACTTCATAAAAAGAAAAGATGTGCATGAGAGAGAAAAAAAAAAAAATTCCAAACTTGTACCAAACTTGAAATGTTAAATGTATACATTAATTATTTTGGTATTATTTTGCGATTAAATGTGACTTTTGTCATGAAAATACAATCACAATGAAAACAAACTAATGGGCCTGTGTTTACGAAAAATCTTACTACTTATTAATTTATTTTGATTTTGGGGTAAACTATGACCCAGACACGTTTCAAGAGGTTTGCTCAGGAATTTGGTCACACAGGCACAAGCAGAAAACCATCCAGAGGGAAAACCTCACATATGCCACCATCAAGATGTTGATGAGCTGTATAGGTTTCTGCTCATCTATGTTCATGGACAGTGTTGGGAAAAGTTGCTTTTAAAAGTAATGCATTATAATATTGCGTTACTCCCTAAAAAAGTAACTAATTGCGTTACTTAATTACTTGTTATGGAAAGTAATGCATTACGTTACTTTTGGGTTACTTTTTAAATCTGGGCAGGGCTTGCTTGTTTGTTTTTAATATAAAAAGTTACTATTTTACAAATATAAAAGGCCTTTCACAACAAAAGTGAAATGAATTCACCTCAGGTTGAAGGAAATTTTAATTCATGTCTGTACAGTAGAATGCAGAAGAAGAAAATTCAACACTCTTCAGCAATAAAAAAAGAACAAATGTGAGATAATCTTGAGTAATTTGTTTATTAGTATGGGTGAATTGGCTCATCGAAGGTCAGCAGCCAAGACACTGGTTAATAAAATGGGATTAAATACATAAAGGATATTTGTATTATTTAACATTTATTTATTGCAGGTTGCGTCATATTCTGTGCTGCATTTCACGGTTTTTATTCATTTTGAGGAATATTGAATCTGTTTTTTTTTGTGAGTGAGATGAATGTTCAGATTTATTCTAAAACTAAAGTTTTTCTCAATTACTTTACTAGTTACTTGAAAAAAGTAATCTGATTACGTAACTCGCGTTACTTGTAATGTGTTATCCCCAACACTGTTCATGGAGCAGCGCTCAGAGCTGATGTTGGTCAGCTATTGCACTACAGAGGAAGCTCCCGCCGCCGTGGGGTTCCTCATTGGACCGTGGGCTCATAAGAGGCTGACCTTTGACCTCTTGCCTCAGATCGAGTGTCAGATGACTTTGCTCTCCATTGACCTCAGTGCTGCTTTCCATCACATAAATGGACGAAAGCTTTCATTAAGACCTCCTGCGAATTCATTAAAACATTACAGCACTTCATTTCACAGATAAGATGTATGAAATGGTCCATAATGAAACCAAGACCCACTTCAGAATGCAGGAAATAAATCATCTGCTACAAACAGCAGAATCTATTAGTCAGGACAAATGAGAAGAAACACATCAGGACAATAGCTGCTCTTCATTACCAGACGAGACCTTGTGTCATCATAATGAAAAGCCACTGCATTGTGGGTAAGTGTTGGGCTGCTGATGATCATCGGCTCCTATAATCTGTTACACTGTAACTCCCAGCAGCCCCCATGAATAATTAGCCGTCCTCTCAGGGGGCATCAAAACAAATCCCTTCAAATGGCCTGCGTCGGGTGGCTGTGGGGTGAGCGTCATCTAATCCCATGCGCTAATGTGTTTCCAATTAGCGGCGAGCCCCACTGTAATCAGCAGCGGTTTGCAGTGTAACCCGAGCGCAGTCTGGCCAGAGACCCAGGTGCCTCGGTGCTGGAGTGTCCAGCATCTCCAGACCTTCCTCTGAGATAAACACGAGTTTCTATCCACATGTGACTCTAAAAGTGCTTCTTTTCAACTAATCATCCACAAAAGGAGGCTCTGGATCTTCAGAAAACCTCCATCAGGTTTAGGAGGTCGAACTAAAAATTACACAAGTTTATGCTGTTCATAACTATATGTGACCTGTGCTGGCAAAAAGTGGATATATGATTTGTTGAAATCGGATGAAAAATGACTGAGCTACAGCTGTTTGAAGTCGATGGAGTCAGCAAAGTCAATTTAGAGAAAAACCGATTTAAAGTTTTCTGAAGGTTCCAAAAGAAAATCACCAGCAACGTTACATCTTTTCCCCCACTTCTTTTCTTAAAGTGCCCCTATAATGGATTTTTGAAAATGACCTTTCATGCAGTGTGTAACAGCTCTAAGTGAATGAAAAAGTTTTAAATCTGAAAGTGCACCGTTTATAAAGTTATTGTCTCTCAAAATAAAGAGTCGAGTCTGAATCACTGAAATGAGTCGTTTTTAAAACGAATCCCAAGCCGCTTCATGTTGAGGTCAACATGAAACATTAGCATATTGCCCGCCCACTTGTTGCGCACGCAGACCTGGGAAAACTTGATTTTCGCGTTGGTCTGAATGAAAATGCAAATTCATTCTTTGTCACTAGATGCCGCTTTTGGAGCGTTAAAAGCTCACAAACACTGCTTTAAATGAAATCGACCAATCACCGCAGATTAGCGTCACGCAAAGGAGGGCTTTGGAAAAATGAATCATTGAGCGAATCGTTTGGGAGTCATTGAGCAAATAAGGTAAAAATAAATGCATATTATAAGAAAGTGTTTTTTGACCTTGCATGCATGTCAAACTGTTGTTGGGGACTCCCAAAACCAAAATATGAACCTTTCATAACCCATAATAGGGGCACTTTAATAATCATTACTAGATTAATAAATCACAATATTTTTTGTGTTATCTTTTTTGTTATAAGAACAGATGCAAAAAAAAAGAACAAATATAAGAAAAGTGTATAGTGTATTACTGTTTTCATTTTACATCTAAACATAAGCATTCAAGTAAAAAACAAATAGTAAAATGTAAAAATCACTTTTCCCCAACAGTTCCCCAAACGTTCACTTAAGATATAACAGATTATGTTTGCATGAATACTTATATATTTAGCCTACTGTAAATCTGTGTATAGTGTATTGGGTATCATAGTGTATCGTATAGTGTACTTTTAGATGTTTAATTGCTAACTGGAGCATCGGGATAACTAGACAAAGGCTTAATGAACTAATTTTTGTGAAAACTTCAAATTCGAAATTTTTCACTTTATTTTATTTTTTTGCCTATAGCTGAAAATTAGTGTGCGATCACACTCATTTTGCCAGCACGGGTCACATATGATAACAGAGATCTTTATATAAAATTATATGTACAGTCAAACCAAAATGTATTCATACATCTTCAACATTTCTCACATTATCACAGTTTATTCGTTATAGTTTAGAAAATGGTAATAAAATATGACAATAACTCAGAGTTAAACTGTGTGAGAACAAATTCATCTTGATAATGCCAGATAACTTTGATAGAAAGGTATGTAATGAATTAGGTTTAGATAATACCAATTTAGCTCAACTAATTACCAAGCAATGCTTCATTTTGTTCAGTCTGTGGTGTAAAAAGAAATTACAGAAAAAAAAAAAAAACACTTATGCAAAACATGGTCAGGTCAAAGTGTCTGAATAATTTTTGGTCCCACATTTTTATCAGTTTTAGTGGTAGTCCACTGTATGAAGAAGTTTTGGGTATAATAAGTCACAGTTTACTTTATTTTGCTATCTTCACTTACATAAATCAACTATAGTGTCCTGCACCCACTAGTAAAAAACAAAAAAACAAAAAAAACAAATATCAACAATTATATCTGGTGTCTGAATAATGTTTGGTTTGACTGTATAAGTACATCCAACGGGGTTTACCGTTCACAGAAGCAGAGCTCGAATTCCAGCGCAAAGCATCAGTTTAACGCTGAAAGAGAGCGAGGTAACATGGAAGCTGCAAATCATTTAATATTAGTCAACTGTTTTACGATAGAAATGTTAAATGACCGACAGCTATATCCGGTGATGCAAACTACTCTAATTTTTATCAAATATGGCCATTTTGAGAGAGCGAGAAAGAGAGAGATGAAAGCTGCTTGTGTGAATTACTGCGTCAATGAAGCTGAGTTTAGTTACTTCAAAAACAGCGATTTTACCCCCCTCATTACTGAGAAATATAAATGTAGTGATTCAGTATCAAAAAGTCACTGACAAGTTTCTGAGCTCCTGAATGTTTCTGTGTGCGCAGCGCGATCTCCGATCTCTATCAATTTAAGAACAAATGCTTCTGAAACTATTTGGGTGAACAAATACAGATTTTTACCTGAACATTTAAATTATATTTCAAAAACAGCATGCATTTAAAAAAATGGTAGGGGTTATTGGCACAGTGGTTAACCAGAAAAATTAAAAATGGCACTTCATGCCCAAAAGGTTGCCGACCCCTGCTATATAGAAAAGCTAAACTGCTTGATTTTTTATTTTGTTGCAAAATGTAACCTTATCGTAATCTTACCATCCAGCTCTAATTTGCTAAATGCAACTAAGGCATAAATATATTTTGATACTATAAACATTAACATCATGATTTTCTGTGAAGCTGCTTTGAAAAATGCATATTGTTAAAAGCGCCATGCAAATAAATTTTAGTTGACTAATGCAATTTAACGTTTCCGAAAATTTGAAAAAAACTTTGTCGGAATAGTTTTAAACCCTGATTTGTGTGAATGTTACGCAGTTTACTTGAAATAAGCATTAAAAACCCTCCAACTTTAATAGTTTGGATAGTCAGAATGGATAAAAGTGCTGAAATTACAGATTATGGATTTCATATAAATGAAAGACAAATTATCATTTTCTTACAATAACTTTGGTAACAGAGCTTGATGAATGCAGTCAACAATATAATATTTGTATACAGTGGGTACGGAAAGTATTCAGACCCCCTTCACTTTTTTCAATTTTGTCATGTTGCAGCCTGATACTACAATTGTTTAAATTCATTTTTTTTCTCATTAATCTACACTCTGTACCTCATAATGATGAAGTGAAAACAGAATTTTAGAAATGTCTGTAAATTTATTAAAAAGAAAAACCTGAAATATCACATTTACATAAGTATTCAGACCCTTTGCAACAACACTTGAAATTTCGCTCAGGTGCCTCCCATGTCTCTTGATCATTGCAGAGATGTTTCTACACCTTGATTGGAGTCTGCCTGTGGTAAATTAAATTGATTGGACATGATTTGGAAAGGCACACACCTCTCTGTAAAAGGCCTCACAGCTGATAATGCATATCAGAGCGAAAACCAAGCCACGAGGTCAAAGGAACTGCCTGCAGAGCTCGGACACAGGATTGTATCGAGGCAGAGATCTGGGGAAGTCTACAAAAATATTTCTGCTGCACTGAAGGTTCCCAAAAGCACAGTGGCTTCCATAATTCTCAAATGGAAGAAGTTTGGCACAACCAGGACTCTTCCAAGAGCTGGTCCCCAGCCAAACTGAGCAATTGATGGAGAAGGGGCTTGTCTAGACTGGTGACCAAGAACCTGGTGGTCAGTCTAGTTGAGCTCCATGATCATATATGCAGATGGGAGAAACCTACAGAAGGACAAACATCACTGCAACACTCCACCGATCTGGGCTTTATGGCAGTGTGGCCAAACTCAATCCTCTCCTCAGTGAAGACACATGAAAACACACTTGGAATTTGCAATAAAGCACCTAAAGGACCCTCAGACTCTGAGAAACAAGATTACCTGGTCTGATGAACCTCAATTCTAAGCATCATGTTTGAAGGAAACCGGCTCTTCTCATCACCTGCAGAGTACCATCCCAAAAGTAAAGTGTGGTGGTAGCAGCCTCATGCTGTTGGGCTGTTTTTCAGCGGCAGGGACTGAGGAACTCATCAGAGTAGAAGAAAAGCTCAATGCACCAACATTTTGAGATAGCCTTAATGAAAACCCAGTCTAGAGCATTCAGAACCTCAGACTGGGCCGAAGGTTCACCTTCTAACATGACAATGACCCTAAGCACACAGCCAAGGCAACACAGGAATGGCTTAGGGACAACTCTGTGAATGTCCTAGAGTGACCCAGCCAGAGACCTGACTTGAACCCTATCAAACATCTCTGGAGAGACCTGAAAAAGGCTGTCAACAGACGGTCCCCATCCAACCTGACCGAGCTTGAGAGGATTTGCAAAGAAGAATGGAAGAAATTCCCCCAATCCAGTTGTGCAAAGCTTGTTGCGTCATACCCAAAAAGACTCGAGGCTGTAATTGCTGCCAAAGGTGCTTCAACTAAGTACTGAGTAAAGGGTCTGAATAGTTATGTAAATGTGATATTTCAGTTTTTTCTTTTTAATAAATTTACAAACATTTCTAAAATCCTGTTTTCACTTTGTCATTATAAAGGACAGAGTGTAGAGTAATGAGGAAAAAAAAGAATTTAAACAATTGTAGTATCAGACTGCAACATAACAAAATTGAAAAAAGTGAAGGGGGTCTGAATACTTTCCGTACCCACTGTAAATGGGGGATTGAATGAGCTGTCAAAATAACATCACCTATGTACCATAATTTGAAGGAATATCCAAGTTTTTGTAATGGGGCAAAATAATGGGAAGTCGTGGCCTAATGGTTAGGGAGTCGGGCTTGTAACATGAAGGTTGCCGGTTCGATTCTCGCACCGGCAGGAATTGAAGGTGGGGATTGTGAATGAACAGCACTCTCTCTGCCTTCGATACCATGACTGAGGTGCCCTTGAGCAAGGCACCGAACCCCCAATTACTCCCCGGGCGCTGGAGCAATGGCTGCCTACTGCTCCGGGTGTGTGTTCACGGTGTGTGTGTGTGTGTGTGCGCGTTTGTTCACTATTCACTGCTGTGTGTGTGCACTTGGATGGGTTAAATGCAGAGCACCAATTTCGAGTATGGGTCACCATACTTGACAATACAACACGTCACGACTAATGCAGTAACAGGGTTGAAATGACTTACCCTTTTCTATAAATTAAAAACATTAAATTTATTAAAGATATTTTTTTTCTTTTAACAGAGCCTGATGAATGCAGTCAACACTAGAATTTGTAAAAATGGTGGCCTCAAATCTGTAGAAATAATTTTGAAAAAAATGTGAAAAATAATGCAGTTTATATTGGTATGATAATGTTGTGTGATTTGTATGGAGGTGGGAGATGGATATCATCAGATTATAATACAGACATTGTTTAAAACTAGCTACTATTTCTGCATCACGTCTAATAGTCTCTCTGCAAATAACAGGGATTTGTCTCTAATCCTAGAAGAAAAATTCATGAGACACTAGAAGCTTATTACAGCGGTGAATCTGAATCATGGCGTTCCACTGAAAGCTGGAGGAAGAGCGCTTAAGAATAGGTGTGCAAGCTGGCTGTCAGACATCTAGAGAAAAAACACAGGAAAAGGACCCTAAAAATAAGTGAAGCCCATCCAAAGAGCGTCCAATGAGAAAACAGGCCTGGCTCTCGTCCAGGTCGCCACCTCTGCTGGTGTAACTGCGACTAAATCAACATGTCAGCGCCTTCATGCATCTCAACGCTTCCTTCACTCCAGAACACTGATAATACTGAGCCGTTACTGAAATAGGAGAGCGAGGGTGGAAAGATCCTGTGTGTATATATATATATATATATATAAAATCCTGCCCATTGAGAAGCATCAGATCATGATCTCACCAGCAATCAGAGGCTGAAGTTCAATGTTCAGCACTCTGGGGGTCAAGACTCATGGGATCCCACGGGGCCCTTTTCAGCGGTCAACTAACTAGTGCTGGACCCTGACTGTCTGGGTGGGAAACTGAGGCCCCTCACACATAAACACACACGAGTCAAAGAAAACAGCTCAGTTCTACAGTTGATGAACAACGAGAGCCTTTCACCAAGCCTTAAAATAAAACAATACTTCTAATCTAGAAATGGCAGAAATAGGGTCATTTTAATTCCAGTTGCTATCTCATCTTCTCCAATTAGGCATTATTTGGGTGAAAGCGCGCGCACACACACACACACTCAGACAAACAAACACACACACACTCAGACACACACACATACAGAAAAAAATAAATAAATAAATGTGCAATATTCAAAATCCAACGTTAAACCCTGATTTTTTTGATCACTCTGCAAAAATGGTATTATTTGATATGTAAACGAACAATTGAGCAAACAGACCTAGTCAGTGTGTGATTGGCTGCACGGATGAAGCAGCACTGGAGATAAAAGCTGCTCAATGTTTTCACAAACAAGCTGCATTGCAAATCAGATTTCACTGTCATTTTAAAAAATTTGCAAAGCAAACAAATCTCAAGTGGGTGAAGCGTCCACCTCTGGGCCTCCGAAGCCTGCGAGACATGAGAGTGCAACTAAACTAATTATCCAGAGGATCAAACTGGACGTTAAATACTCCAAACATGGAATAAAGGAATCAAACGGCGACAAGAAGGGGTCACAGCAAAGCCAAGCCGCGTCCCTCGGGCGGTCTGGACTGATTGTCACTCGTTTGGAGGTTGTTGAGGTTGGTGGGCTCAGGGGTTTGTCAGTCGGACAGTTTAACCCTGTTTTCAAAAGGAAACAAACAGACGGCTCTCTGAGGATGACAGCGCTGACCTTTCAGAGCTTAAGGAACGGGAAGAGGAAGGGGGTGGAGACTTTTGGACAGAACTTAGAAACCTGTCAAATACATCTCCCCCTTCCTTAAGTGCTATATATAACATATGCGTATAAATAAGCTATATATTAATATGTAAACAAAATGCTTTTAATACAGAAAAAAACAAAGAAAAGAAAAAAAAAACTGAAATTACCAAATGATGGGCAACACTTCAAATAAATAAAATTACCTCCAAATGTACAAAAAAAAAAAAAAAAAAACAAACAAAATGCTTTTTATACAAAAACAAAAAACAAACAGACAAAAAAAAAAAAAAAAACCTGTGAAATTACCAAATGATGGGCAACAATTCAAATAAATAAAATTACTACCAAATGTACAAAGAAACTATATATTTACATGTAAACTAAATGCTTTTAATAGAAAAAACCCCTATATATTTATATGTAAACAAAATGCTTTTAATAGAAAAAACCCCTATATATTTATATGTAAACAAAATGCTTTTAATAGAAAAAAAAAAAAAAAAAAAAGCCCTGAAATTACCAAGTGATGGGCAACACTTCAAATAAATAAATTTACGTCCAAAAAAATAAAAAAATAAAAAACTATACAAATCTTTCCTGAGACACTACAAACCTTCTTCTAAAGGTTTTGTTGTATTATATTGACTTGTATTGAGTTTTCTTCATGTTTGATTTTCAGTCGATGGTGTTTAGATGCTCTATTGGTTGAATGTCTTTCTGCTATTCAAATATGTAGGTAAGAATACAAATCAGCTATTGCACACAAGCGCTGGCGTGGCTGTTCTCCCTCATTCACATATGAATGGAAGTGAATTGAACAGTAAATCCAGCGTGACCGACCCTTTAGAGGGTTTTCAGAAGGATTTGAGCTGTTGTCCTGCTGGAAAATGAATCTGAACCAAGAACGCCTTTAAATTCCAATTCAGTTCATCAATTTGAATTGAATTAAGTTTTGCAAACAGGATGCAGAATTGCAATTCAAAATTCAATTTAAGCTCAAATTAGTAGGAAAATAAACTGGAATGAAATTCAGAGCATGCTATGCTTTAGCCACAAAATGTGATTGTAATAGTGTTTAAGTCTGAAGGTTATATAGGCCTTACCAACAGAACTACAGACTGATTGACCATTTTATTATTTCATGCATATTGACACCACACCAGGCCTCATGAAACCTGCATCCTCTAACTCACATTGAGCCCTGCTTGACACGTGTTTCATGCTTTGAGCTGATTTTAGTACACATGTTTTCATTTGTGTTTGAAATGACCTTAAAGTCTAGTAGTGTTCACAGCACTAAGTGTCCCTTAAGCCACACTCAAAAGATTTCTACATAAAATACATCCAAAATGTAAAAATGTGTAATCCACTTTACTGCAACACTCCAAACTTGCAGATTTAAAGTTTTGAGTTCTTTTAATTCAACTAAGAGACCACGCCGATCTTCTATTGGTCACACATTTACCTGTAATATGAATTCGCAGGACAGAGTTCACCAAACTTAAGCTTTGCAACAGCAAAATTCACAAGAGCTTGCGTTTCTAGCCTCCCGCATTCACGTTTATGAATGGAAGTCAATGGAATGAAATGTGTAGTGTGACCGGCGCTTTAGTCATTCAGTGTGTATTCACAAAGTTGACAAGATACCCAGATATCAGATTTTAAAAGTCATGTTGTGTATTCCAGCCTTCAAGCGGCGTTCATACAGCATGCATCGGTCTAAGAACACATGCAGACTGAGCTTTTGAAGACGCTGTGTCCAGTTGTGTCTCCTCTTGATCTCAGTAAATGTGTTTGATGATGTGCATTTTCTGACCGGCCTGCACAAATAACGGGTTTTTTTGTTTGTTAAACTGACAGCCCAAGTTATTGTGCATTCTTTCAAGCCAAATGTGACCCTGGAGCACAAAAGCAGTCATAAGTAGCACAGGTATATTTGTAGCAATAGCCAACAATACATAGTATGGGTCAGAATTATACATTTTTCTTTTATGCCAAAAATCATTAGGATATTAAGTAAAAATCATGTTCCCTAAAGATATTTAGTAAATTTCCTACCGTAAATATATCAAAATTAAATTTTTGATTAGTAATATGCATTGCTAAGAACTTCATTTGGACAACTTTAAAGGCGATTTTCTCAATATTTAGATTTTTTTGCACCCTCAGATTCCAGATTTTCAAATAGTTGTATCTCAGCCAAATATCGTTCTTTCCTAACAAAAGCTGATTTATTCAGCTTTCAGATGATGTATAAAAAAAAAAGAACTTTATGACTGGTTTTGTGGTCCAGGGTCACAAATGATATTTCAACACATATGCATAAACGTGTTCATTTATATGTACACAATGCGCTGCATGCATCAGAGCGACAGCTGCAGTCGCGTCCTCTGTTAAAGCTGAAGCGACGGCAGCCCGCAGACATTTATTCTGCTCTGATGTTCCTAAAACACTTGGGGAAAAAAAAATCAAGGCCGGAGCCCTTTTCACTTTTCGCCTCAAATTGCCTCATCTCTCTGTCAGGGAGCCAAAGGGGACTCCATTAGAGCGGTCCGGAGCGGAGGCGCTCCCCCACAGGCGCTCGCTCTGCCCTGTGAAGCCTGTCCACATCAAATTAGAGCGGCCCCGTCCCCTGTATGATGGTTTGGGGCCCGCGCCTGTCACCAGCTGTCAACTGGACGTGCGGTTTGGGTACATATAGCTGACAGGTAATCTTAATGTCTTCAATTAGCCCAATTAGTTCTGTCATAAACAATTTGATAAGTGCTTAAGCAACACAAACACACACACAGAGATCATGCGTTAATGAAAGGCATAATAAGGTTCATCAGTGACAGAGGGTCACAGTTTCTCTCAGCTGGGCCACGCTCTCTAATACCTGCTTTCTGGAAATTGTACCATCTCCTTTCATTAGCACATCGCAGGCTGAGCATGTGAAAGCCTCTGACAAAACTCATTTGAAGGGACAGGCGGCAGATTGCCTGCAGCAGGTGCGGCGAGGAGATAAAACAACGCGCTCTTCTGTCAGGGCAGAAACGCACCAAACACCTCCACACAGAAATACTGCGAAAGCGGATCAAGGTCGCTGTAGCTGCAGTCGATGTTTGGTTTGGTGTCTCCTTTCTTATCAAAGGCTGATGTAAACGCCCACGCTGTCATTACACATGCTCCTGTTGTATTGACATCCTCTGAGCTCATGTACGCTGGGTCAATATTAGCATGCAGTCTTTACATACAAACACACTGAACTAAGCGGTAGCATTAAGGTGTGGTTACGATCAACAATGCACAGAGAAACCAAGCCATTACAAAAGCAACCCGCGTGATTGGGAAAATGTTCCCCACACTGATTTAATTCATTTTCAAGTTGGTCACTTCAATTCACCACACTGACCAACAGAAAGCAGCTTGAAGCTGAATTTTGCGTAAACTCAGATATCAGTATTGCTGAATATTATATTCTAGATCTGTGAAAAAGCCATCCAAGATAGTGGAGAAGGCGTGAGCAATGTTTTTTGTTTATTTATATATGTGACCCTGGAGCACAAAAGCAGTCTTAAGTAGCACAGGTGTATTTGTAGCAACAGCCAAAAATACATTGTGTGGGTAAAAATTATCTAATTTTCTTTTATGCCAAAAATCATTAGGATATTAAGTAAAGATCATGTTTCATGAAGATATATTTTTTTAATTTCCTACCGTAAATATATCAAAACTTAGTAATATGCATTGCTAAGAACTTCATTTGGACAACTTTAAAGTTGATTTTCTCAATATTTTGATTTTTTTGCACCCTCAGATCCCAGATTTTCAAATAATTGTATCTCAGCCAAATATTGTCCTATCCTAACAAACCATACATCAATGTAAAGATTATTTATTCAGCTTTTAGATGATGTATAAATCTCAATTTCAAAAAATTGACCCTTACGACTGGTTTTGTGGTCCTTGGTCACATATACAATATTGAAAAGGTAAAATAGCTCAGTCTAATTAAAAATGCACCAATATTAGTGTATTTTATGCTTATTACACTCAAAAAGGAAAGAATATTTGCTGAGAAAAGCACCCAAATGAAGATAATTCACAGACATAATAGTTATAAATGTGTAAATACTTGAACAGAAGAAAAATGCTTTTGGAAATCAATATGCAGTATTTGTTTATTTCATATCACTGATCAGCTGATCACTGGCCTTTATTCTACAGCAAACCGTTTCACAATCACTTTGTCAATTTATGTGAGGTAAACTTAAAAGCTGGAATACACAACGTGACTTTTTCCCAGATATTTGGCCTGATTTTCGGTCAGAATTTGGGCAGTCAGACTTCCAATTTCACAGAAAATCACATATTGTGTAAAGAACAGACAAATTTTTTTTTTAGCCTGAAATTGATTCAATCCAGTCAGACGAGATCAATCATAATAATTCTGATCAATTGAGCTGATTTTAGAACGTTTTCAATTGTCACGCATCTACCAGCATGAATTTGTGTGTAGTCTAATTAAAAACACACCAATATCTGTATATTTTATCCTTATTACACTGAAAAAAAAATAAATAAAAAAAAATAAAAAGGTTGGATTTATTTTGAAACTCAGAAATCGCTAGTAAATTTCACAAATAATTACATAGAAACCACAAGGACCACGTTAAATTAAACATTTTGAAGCAGAAAGACTGAAATAGATTTTCTTGTGAAACGCACTCCAATAATCCTTGTTTTCGGCGTACCACCATATTAGCTGAGAGGCATGTCAAACTCTGGAGCCTCAAACCCGTCTGATGAGCTTCATTCAGGTATTCACTCCTGCGTTAGATGGTGATGAGATTTTGAGACGGAGCTTAAGAATCCAGCCGGCCGTTTCAGAAGTGATTAGCATGTGTGGGTAACAGGAACAGGTGTCCAGTGAGCACTATGGGTCATTACGGCGCTACCCTCCCATGAGTGACAAAAAGAAAGACGGGATAGAAAGGCTGTCACTGGGAAGTTGTAATAGGAAATTGCTCTTGGCAACTATTTGTTTAGTACTCGAATCTTTTTTTATTTATTTTTTTTTTGTGCCAACACAGCGAGCCCCTTTGGAAAATAGGGCAGCGCTCCCTAATGAGTAATCTATTTCAAAGCAGTCTTGTCTGGGCATGACAGTTTACTGAGAGGCTTGAAGAACTGGTAATTACCAGTGTTACGGGGCAATTAATGCATATTACACTGCGCCACTCGTGGCGGCAACTGTCAGCTCCCCAATAAAAATGAGCACTCTTCAGCTACAGGGTGACATTAATTGGGCCTTTAATGACTATGCACAGGAACCGGGCCAAATAGGAACAAAACACAGGACTCCGGCTGACTCCAGCAAAGGGCTGGAAATTGTACTAAAAATGAGATGAATTGCTGTTTGGGGGAGGAGAAGAAGAGAGGAAGAATAAAAATGGGATGAAATTACAGGGTTCCGGGAGCAGGGCCTTCTCACCGCGATAGCAATTCTTAATTGTCTTATATATTCTGTACGTTCAGAAAGGCCGGCGATGGGTTCGAGGTCTACAGCTGCTCACGGGACGCTTCCTTAAAAGCAAGAGCCCTTCGAGTACGGAGCATGGGTTTGTGTCCACTCTCACTGAAAAGAGTCGAGTAGTGTTTGTGTAGAGCAACAGATCCACTAGAGGAGACGTCCATTGTGTGCCATGAAGGAAAAGAATTGGGTTAATTAATGAGGAATCAAGCACACTCCAGTCTGAAGAGCATCTGAAGCGACTCGTCAACCCATCAGCCGTCATAAGTAGCCCTGTTTATCCGAGAATCCTCACCAACCAAAAGCAAACCATTTGCATGCGGGTTTTGATGTGGCGTTCCTGCAGTATTTTTAATACGGAGCATGCACTGGTGCTGTCGCGCTCGCACTGTCACCGGCGATGGCTTCAAAGCCGCTTTGCACGGGGAAACAGAGCGAGCAAATATTTGAATTGCAAAACCACATTATCTTCCAAAGGGATAAAACTTGAGACAACTTCCACGAGCTAAAGACCTACATTTGCTGTGAACACGTGAGTGTGTGGCGGTTCAAGGGGGGCGGTGGGCATAAGCCCACTCAAACTAATTTAGCATATCCACATTTGTGTAATGAGATCGGACGTGTTTTAGAGTCGGGTCTCCCAGATGCTTAATGTGAGGAGAGAACCATAAAAATGTTTTTAAGCGGACCACATATTTATCCGAGATCCGTCGCGTGAAATCGCGCGGCTCGCAGACTACCTGCCACAGATATGATTATGAAGTGATGTGTAATTACCGCAGTCACACTAATGCAGAGGGAGCGTGTGAGCTACGTGTCACCGAGTCCTCACGATGGAAAGGCAGTTTATTCCAGAAACTGTTTTAAGCATGCATGTTTCATAGCATATAATGCAACTGCCTCTGTCAATTCCGTCACTCCAGCAGGCATGAGAAAGATGACAGATATGATAACAAATCAAGGTGAATCTGAAGTATAATTTCAGCGTTTTCCCTTCCAGGAAAAACTTGACTCTTGAACTTCAAGTTCGAGTCCGTGTGAACATCCATCTTCTGGACACACAATTGTGACCTTGGACCACAAAACCAGTCTTAAGGGCCATTTATTTATTTATTTATTTTTTTTTTTTTGAAATTGAGATTTATATATCAACTGAAAGCTGAATAAATAAGCTTTCCAGTATTTGGCTGAGATACAACTATTTGAAAATGTGGAATCTGAGGGAGCAAAAAAAAAAAAAAAAAAAAAAAAAAAAAAAAATTGAGAAAATTGAGAAAATCGCATTTAAAGTTGTTCAAATGAAGTTCTTAGCAATGCAAACTACTAATAATTTTTTTTTTTTTATATATTTATGGTAGGATATTTACAAAATATCTTCATGGAACATGATCTTTACTTAATATCCTAATGATTTTTGGCATTAAAAAAGGATAATTTTGACCCATTGTTGGCTATTGCTACAAATATACCTGTGCTACTTATGACTGCTTTTGTGCTCTAGGGTCACAATTAAAGTGCCCCTATTATGGGTTATGAAAAGTTAATATTTTGGTTTTAGGAGTCCCCAACAACAGGTTGACATGCATGCAAGGTCAAAAAACACTTTCATTTTCTTATAATATGCATTTATTATTACCTTATTTGCTCAACGACTCCCAAACGATTCGCTCAACGATTAATTTTCCAAACCCCTCCTTTGTGTGACTCTAATCTGCGGTGATTGGTCCGATTGGTCGAGTTCATTTAAAGCAGTGTTTATGAGCGCAGTGCTGCTTTAAATGAACAGTAATTTTTACCACTCCAAAAGCGGCACCTAGTGGCAAAGAATGAATTTGCATTTTCATTCAGACAAACGCCAAAATCAAGTTCTCAGCGCAACAAGTGGGCGGGCAATATGCTAATGATTCATGTTGACTTCAACATGAAATGGCTTGGGATTTGTTTTAAAAATTACCCGTTTCAGTGATTCAGAGTCGACTCTTTATTTTGAGAGAGAAATTATACATGGTGCACTTTCAGATTTAAAACTTTGCAGGATGTTTTCATTCACTTAGAGCTGTGTTATACACTGCATGAAAGAAGCTCATTTTCAAAAATCCATAATAGGGGCACTTTAACACAGTCTTTCTTTCTCTGAATGTGGGAATTTAAATATAAGAAAGTCTCAAAGCCTATGGAAGAATAATTTAAGGACTGTTCGACGAGTCCAAACGAAAGGCTGGTGTTTGTGCATGTTCCGTGCATATAAGGGTGGGCGATATTGAAAATAATATCGTATCAATTTTTTTTAGAAATATCACGATTCACGATTTTATCATGTTGGTTTTACTATTTTGCAAGTTGTCTGAGCATTATAGCCAAACTAATTTCCCTATTATAAAGACAAAGCCTTTCAAGGTAACAAAAAAAAAAAAAAAAAAAAAAAAGAATGGCAGATATTTAGGCCAAAGTGGGCGAAGATAAAAAAAAAAATCTGTGTCATCATTTTATCTTTCTTATTAAAAACTAAGAAAAAAGATACACACAAATACACACAATACACAAATACAGCAAACAGTGCTTTATTTCCAGGTATAATAGGTGTATTTAGCAGGAGCATTCAAGAAATTGAATGAATAAATATAAAAATAAAAAACTATATAGACTGATTCCTAAAGCAACTGTATTAAAGTTTTTCAGTCAAGAGTAGTGGGTGCATTTTGTTGTTTTATTAATGTTAATGTTAAAGGAATAATTCACCCAAAATTAATTAAACTAATTAAAGTAATTCAAGTGAGTTTCTTTCTTCTGCTGAACAAAAATGCTATTTTGAAGAACGTGGAAAACCAAACAGTAGGTCAACAGTGACTTTCATATGATTTTTTTCCTACTATCAAATTCAATGTGGACCAGCAACTGTTTGGTTACCCACATTCTTCAAAATATCTTCTTTTGTGTTCAGCACAAGAAAGAAATTAATACAGGTTTGGGACAACATGTGAGTGAGTAAATAATGACAGAAATTAAATTTTAGGGTGAACTATCCCTTTAATGACAGTCAGCAGCATGTTCTTTAGTTCTGTCCCTTTAAGACCTGCACGTATCTAATATACAGGCATGTATCCATTTTTCTCTCAACTTTCATTTTAGACATAACCAACTGAGTCTATATGTAAACCTTGTGTGTTTTGACAGTATTAGCGCAAAAGATAACTTAGTTCAATAATCAGGCACTGTTTGCCAGGGTTTTAGTGCGCGCGCTTCTGGTGTATGCGCTCAGAAAAAGCGGACGTCAGACCAGCGCGCGAATGAAACATTTAACTGGTAAGGCTTGTATGCAAATAATATACTTTTGCGATTGCGAATAAGTGCAGCGTCCTGTCAGAGTAACTCTACCACTGTATGTCGTGACGAGGCGCCAGAACTGTAATTGATAGAATGTGCACTGTAGCACGATATTTCTTCAAAAACAGATCGTGGAGAGATTTTTATCGTCCACGATCAAAAATCGTCATATCGCACACCCCTACATGCATATCAGCGTGTTTAAGGAACGGCTCTGTGGTGACATGCCGTGCCCTCTGAACCAGTTCCTCCGTCGGCGCCATGCAGACACACTGGAGACAGATGTGGGCAGAAATCAAACGCCCGGGTGATGGATAACTTCAGCGCACAATTACCTGTGTCAAAGGTGTTTGCTCTAAATTAATTAAGGTGATAAGAGCGCTGTGTCGACAGTGCGAACCTTGGTATCCCGAAGTCTCAGCCCTTATCTGCGTGGTGAGGAAGTCGCAGTAATAACTAAAGACAAGCGATGACGAAACCACTGTAGCCGCACTGTCAAACACAATTTACAGTCCCTCGTATCTCCTCCCCATGCCGTTACGGCCGGGCCGGCGCTGGCGGGTGGGACTCTTTGCTGGAGTCTTTGGATGAGACCCAGGGGCTTTCTGCCCTCCCGTCTAATGCCACGGGCGGCTTTCATTTGCCGTGATGCATGGAGGGAGGGGTTGGAGGTTGAAGTTGAGGGGAGGGCCGACAGGAAGGAACGCTTTGGGAAGATTACAGCATTTAACATGCTAAGACCTCGCAGCAGTTATTCATTCATCCCTCTGCTTCCTTTTTAGGACGGGGTCACGGGTAACTTTCCACGTGGTGCCATCGGAACAGAGGCAAAGAGCGAGTGTGACATGAAACGCTGTGATTCGGTGACCCCTTTCTGTCTGAGTCTTGATTAAAATATGTTTGCTTTCTTATTCAAACTGCCATTTGACAAGCTCGGTCATATTTCAGCGAACTGCACAAACATTCTCTCAGGCCATGACAGGTTTTTTTCCATTGCGTACTTGAGGTGACTCTTCCAGCAAATGTTTCCAATGAACATGACATGACGTGACACGAGGCGGAGGAAAATCAACAGCTTAATGGAAAGTTTCAACCAAAAAAATTAGAGTTTTATCATCATTAACCATCATGTTGTTCCAAATCTGCATTATTATCATGCATTCATGATCTGGAGCCACTAGGTGGTCGCCCTTCATCCTCAATAAACAAGCTACAGTTGTTCCAAAATGCAGTTCTTACCAGGTTGAGAAAATTTCACCAATTTTTACCATGCAGCACTATAAACAAGCCTTTTCAGTAAAGCTGCTTTGAAGTCATATGTACTGTGAAAAGAGCTATACATAAAAACTTGAATTTAAATATTTATTGAAATCATTTTTCCTGGAAATCTAAAAAAAAAAAAAATCACATATATTGAACCTTTCAGTCACACTTCATTTAAAGGTCCAGTTCTCACTATTAATAAACCATTAACTACAACTTTTGCCTTGATAAACTGCTTATCAATAGTTAGTAAGGTAGTTGTTAAGTTTAGGTATTGGGTAGGATTAGGGATGTAGAATATGATCATGCATAATGTGCGCTTTATAAGCATTAATAAACTGTCAATATGTTAATAATAGGCATGCTAATAAGCAACTAGTTAATAGTCAGCATTGGTCCCTATACTAAAGTGTTACCAACCTTTCTAACACGCAGGAAACAAATACGTCTGGAACCAAATGATGTCTAACATCTAAAGGCAATAGCCTAATACACAAAATGTGAATAAGATGTGAAATCCGCAACTGATGGGATGATTTTCAGCAAACAGTAACTTAAATTTGGGTCTGTTCCTCACAAAAAGCTATCAAACAACTTCAGGAGATACATTGCATGAGTCGTATGGACTACTGTTACGATGCCTTGAGAAGTTTGGGCATATAAATCTTGAACACTTCAGTTGAATGGAAAAGAGAAGCTCAAATATTTGGCATAACATCTTGTTTTGTGTTCCACAGTAGAAAGGTCAGAACGACGTGACAGTAAATGAAGGCAGACTTCAGTTTTGGGTGAGCTGCTGCTGTAAGGATTTGGCCTAGGCTGCTGTCGTTATGTTATTCAGAGTTATAAACTCTCCGGAGACGGTGAACTGCTGTCGACTTCACTGATTAGCCAAACACTCATCACCAAATTAGGGAAGATGCCCTGCAGATGGGTTCTAGAGCCGACTGTGATTTAAAGAGACGTTCCTGGACATGGAAACACCGACTGTCCTTGAGAGCTCCGCTCGTATAAACACATCCACACATCTGAAGAACTGCACAGTTGTAGTTTGGACGTCTGGAGACGGTGGACATCAGACATGGACAGCAAAACTGCTTCTGATGGTAACAGTTTTCAAACTCGTAGAGAGGAAGTGAATGTAAGGTCAAACTCCAGCTTTCACTTCTCAACTAAACTCTTAAATCAGAAACACCAGCACACACTTCACATGCAGTTCTGTCATTACAGGAACAGTTCAAAACAGAATTATTAGAATCAAATGTATACGACTTCGTCTCTTCAGTGGAACACGAGCAGATGATCAGCAGAATGTTCATGCTGCTCTTTTACATAGAGTGAAAGCAGAAGGTGACCAGTGGCTCTCAAGCTCCAAAAACATATAATTATCATGCAAAAGTCACCATGTGACTCATGCACTATATTCCAGGTCTTATGATGGGATTTGTGTGCCGTTGAAGAAATAAAGTCCAAAAGATCCAAAATGACTTTTGCTTTGTAAGTCACTTCAAGCATTTCTGGGGAATCAAACCCATGACCTCCGTGTCTGAGCTGAAGGAATTGGGTGACCTGACAGTAAGGACTCTGTGTAACACACAGAAACATGGTCTTATCAAGAAATGTCTTCAGCACAGATCTTTGTAGAGGGAGGATAGTAGAATGTCACACAGATGTACTCTGGCCTGTCTTTATAACGCATAAAAGAGCAAAGGTCACCGGCAGATTCCAGCCTCCACGTGACGTTCATCAAAAGAGACGCAGTGCTTATATTAGAGAGAATTAATGAGGGAAATGAAAGGTCAAAGTTCCCATCCTAATACATCTCTGATTAGACTTTAACTAATATATAATCAAGGCCAGACACACTAACAATCCAGCTATAAAGGACTAAAGCAATCAAGACGAGAAGATAAATTTGATGATAAGAAATCGCTGTTAATAATCTGCTGCACTGATTATTAACAGCGACTTATTTATTGAAATAAGAAATTAAACACCTCAGGCCTTCGTGTGCTGATAGCAATGGTTATAATCGTTACTGATGTGCTGCTATATATATATATATATATATACACACACACACACACACATACAGAGCTAGGTAGTAACTGATTACATGTAATCTGGATTACATAATCAGTTTCCAAAAATGAAGTACTTGTAATTGGAGTAAGTTACATTTTAAAATACTCGTAATCAGAATACAGCTACTTTTTTATGGATTACATGATTACATATTATTCACACAATAGCAGTAAATTATTCATAATTCATTGATTCTCCCTAATTTTTATTTTTCATCTTTAAAATTTTCCTTTTTTAAAATAGCCTATCGATTATATACATTAAGAAAGTCCAGTTTTGTGGACATTCACACATAGACTAGTCATTAGTCAGG
Source organism: Spinibarbus caldwelli (assembly GCA_039654775.1). Lineage (NCBI taxonomy): Eukaryota > Metazoa > Chordata > Actinopteri > Cypriniformes > Cyprinidae > Spinibarbus > Spinibarbus caldwelli. Next base: position 32,461,105 of record CM077250.1, on the reverse strand, counting down.
TGGCGACAGCATTTGACCACTGGATTTACAAAAATTATTTTAGGTTTAAGAAGGGTTCAATATTGCATCAACTACTGATGAACATTCATTTTCATTTGAACTATCACTCTGTAGGATTTTTAACCATGTATTATTATGCCTTTGGAAGGCTTTTGTCTTTCAAACTCATTAAAATGCACATATTCACGTTATTTCTTATTTACATGTAATGCAGGCATTCCAAAACTTTTTGACATCTAAACCTTATTCACCAAATATATTTACTTTTAAGTAACCCTGAGATTTTAAAATAAATATTTAAATAATTACGTATCACTTGCATGTTCACAGTTTCTTTGATGTTGATTAATGGTCGCATGCCATGCAGGTAAATGAAAATATTTATTTTTTTTTAGTAAATGTTTTATTTTAATTGTTATTTTAAAACAAAGACTATAGAAATACAAAGACTGTTCACTCCTATACTTATGAATGGGAGAAACTGCAACGCACAATATGGCGGAATAGTCCCACCTCCTAAATGAAAGAGCCAAATTTCTTATAGAAACCTGAGGCTAGACCAGCCAAGGTGCATGCACAGTCAAAGGCACGTTATGACTGCGCAAGCGCATTGGCTGGTCTAGCCTGAAAAATAAGCTTTTTAAATGCTATTTAAGCATAAGTAACAACATTCATTGGGCAATTAATTTCAGATTTTTGTTACTGATTGGACATATGTAATTTAATTGTGAGTTCAGCAAGCAGTTTTTGAGATTTCGAGATTCCCCCATTCATTAAGATAGGACTTGGTCTTGTTTGAGCTGACCGGAGGCGTTGCAAATATGGCCGCCGAGAGAAGAGACTTTCCATGAAAGGGACTTTGTTTTAAAATGATTTATTTAAATTTTTATTTTTTATGATTTAATTGTTAGCTTTTCATTAACTCACAAATCCCCTGCAGTTCCTTTACAAACCCTAGTTTGGGAAGCCTTTATGTAATATCTTCCCAGCTCTGTATGTATATATGTATGTGTGTGTGTGTGTGTGTGTGTATATATATATATATATATATAAATATAAATATATATATATATATATATATATTATAATTATGGCACAGTTATATATACACACACACACACACACATATACACATATATATACATATATATATATATATATATATATATATATATATATATATATATATATATATATATATATATTTATATATACACATCGTGTTAAGACCGAATTCTGTGTAAAGACCATCGACTCTACCGAGCGACTCCACTGGACAGGGACACCGGCAAGGGATAAGTATCGCTTTTCATTTATTCTCTTTCCTATTACTTGTTTCACTTCTCTTTCAGTTTTTATAACAGTTTCTTACTTGTATGTTTGGCACAGTTATTTTTTAGGATTACTGTTAAACTAATGTAGTTTGATTTGTATATGTTATCTATTTAAATTTTAGTTACAGTTGTAGTAATGTTTGTCATTTTATTAATTTTTTTCCATTATGTCTGTATAAGTTATTTATTAAGTTTCAGTTTTATTTAATTTGAGTTATTTTAGTACTTCAACAAACTACATGGCAATAAAATAATATTGAATTTATGGATATGTCTGTGTGTGTGTGTGTGTGTGTGTGTGTGTGTACATAAACGTAGTTGTTTTTGGTGTTTGACTTAGTTTTATGTTAGAATCATTATTACACTTATACCTTTTGTTCTCTTAATATTTTGAATTGTTTGTAGCTTTATTTTGTTTTCATTTAAATGTTAAGTTTAGAAATTTTGTCATGCATTTCTCATTTTTATTTAATTACATTTTTTAATGTGTGTATATATACTATTTATAAAGTTTTAGCTTTTAGTATTGGATCAGATTTAGTTGTTTTAATACTACAATTGATTGTTTCTGTTGTCCTCATTTGTAAGTCGCTTTGGATAAAAGCATCTGCTAAAATGACTAAAAGTAAAAGTGTATATATATACAGTGGGTACGGAAAGTATTCAGACCCCCTTCACTTTTTTCAATTTTGTTATGTTGCAGTCTGATACTACAATTGTTTAAATTCTTTTTTTTTTCTCATTACTCTACACTCTGTCCTTTATAATGACAAAGTGAAAACAGAATTTTAGAAATGTTTGTAAATTTATTAAAAAGAAAAAACTGAAATATCACATTTACATAAGTATTCAGACCCTTTACTCAGTACTTAGTTGAAGCACCTTTGGCAGCAATTACAGCCTCGAGTCTTTTTGGTTATGACGCAACAAGCTTTGCACAACTGGATTGGGGGAATTTCTGCCATTCTTCTTTGCAAATCCTCTCAAGCTCGGTCAGGTTAGATGGGGACCGTCTGTTGACAGCCTTTTTCAGGTCTCTCCAGAGATGTTCGATAGGGTTCAAGTCAGGGCTCTGGCTGGGTCACTCTAGGACATTCACAGAGTTGTCCCTAAGCCACTCCTGTGTTGCCTTGGCTGTGTGCTTAGGGTCATTGTCATGTTAGAAGGTGAACCTTCGGCCCAGTCTGAGGTTTTGAATGCCCTGGACTGGGTTTTCATTAAGGCTATCTCAATATTTTGGTGCATTGAGCTTTTCTTCTACTCTGATGAGTTCCTCAGTCCCTGCCGCTGAAAAACAGCCCAACAGCATGAGGCTGCTACCACCACACTTTACTTTTGGGATGGTACTCTGCAGGTGATGAGAAGAGCCGGTTTCCTTCAAACATGATGCTTAGAATTGAGGTTCATCAGACCAGGTAATCTTGTTTCTCAGAGTCTGAGGGTCCTTTAGGTGCTTTATTGCAAATTCCAAGTGTGTTTTCATGTGTCTTCACTGAGGAGAGGATTGAGTTTGGCCACACTGCCATAAAACCCAGATCGGTGAAGTGTTGCAGTGATGTTTGTCCTTCTGTAGGTTTCTCCCATCTGCATGTATGATCATGGAGCTCAACTAGAGTGACCACCAGGTTCTTGGTCACCAGTCTAGACAAGCCCCTTCTCCATCAATTGCTCAGTTTGGCTGGGGACCAGCTCTTGGAAGAGTCCCGGTTGTGCCAAACTTCTTCCATTTGAGAATTATGGAAGCCACTGTGCTCTTGGGAACCTTCAGTGCAGCAGAATTTTTTTTGTAGCCTTCCTCAGATCTGTGCCTCAATACAATCCTGTGTCTGAGCTCTGCAGGCAGTTCCTTTGACCTCGTGGCTTGGTTTTCGCTCTGATATGCATTATCAGCTGTGAGGCCTTTTACAGAGAGGTGTGTGCCTTTCCAAATCATGTCCAATCAATTTAATTTACCACAGGCGGACTCCAATCAAGGTGTAGAAACATCTCTGCAATGATCAAGAGACATGGGAGGCACCTGAGCGAAATTTCAAGTGTTGTTGCAAAGGGTCTGAATACTTATGTAAATGTGATATTTCAGTTTTTTCTTTTTAATAAATTTACAGACATTTCTAAAATTCTGTTTTCACTTCATCATTATGAGGTACAGAGTGTAGATTAATGAGAAAAAAAATGAATTTAAACAATTGTAGTATCAGGCTGCAACATAACAAAATTGAAAAAATTGAAGCGGGTCTGAATACTTTCCGTACCCACTGTGTATATATATATATATATATATATATATATATATAAGGGGTGTAACGATACGCGTATTCGTATTGAACCGTTCGGTACGAGGCTTTTGATTCGGTACGCATTACAAACCGAACGATTCGTTGGACTAATCCTATTACGTTTGTAAAATAAAAGAGCTTAAAGTGTGTGAAATATCAGTGCCACTGCGCTCAACAACGCAGCCCAAATGACGTGACAGGCAACATGCTGTCTGCCCCGCGATAACCTCTCCTTGCTGGGGTGCGTCGAAAGACATGATCTTGTATCGACGACAGCTAGAGATATTGTCAAAAACATCAATTATTGGCAATATTAAGAGGATTTGGTATTTCCAATTAATGTAGACCTGTTACATTCTTATTTTTATTAGGCCTATTATTATTATTATTATTATTATGAAGTTACTTTTATTATTAAATTAGAAGTACAATTAATTTGCCCCACAATAATTACCGCATAACTGACACACTGCGAGGATTAGGCTATATTTACTCCTCAATTAAAATATTTTTTAAAAAGGTCTTTTAAAACAGGTCTATTAGGCTATAGGCTAGCTACAATGAATTATAGTCCTATAATTAAAATATTAACACTGCAGTCATCAATTAACAAAAAAAAAAAACACTTATTTCAAGCACCGACTTTCAAAAACAACCTGTTTAACACGAAATACGTTTCTTCTCTTTTTTTTTCAGTATGTATGGGCCAGCTATAGCAGCTATAGGCTATACCGTTATCAGCATATGTTGAAGTAGATTCCTCTCTCTTTGTCTCTGAGAGAAAATGCGGCATCACATGCCGAAAGCTCCGTCATTACTCCGTCATTCCGTTTTTACTTTCACTTTCTGCTTATAGTGAATTGACTGAGATTAAGATGTTCACCGGCATAAATCTTGCGCAAAGTTTGCACGTGTGCAAACCCTGGAGCAAACGCCTGCTTGTGTGATATGCGGCTCGCCTTCATGGTTTAAAACTATTTCCAACATTGTGATTTAGACAGCTGCACAGAGCTACCCATTTTTAAATAAATTTAGTAGCAGAGCTACTGCAAGCGATTTTCAGTCGAGGAGAGCAAATCTCGGATGTTTAGCAATGGCAGGCACCAGGAAGGCGCAAGCTCCCGAGCGCTTTGTAAAGGAGGAGGAAGTGGCGCGGCGGGAGTTTTCCACGCGTTTGCAGATGTGAACGGCCCCAAAGTCTTTCTACACTGGATGCGACAAAGCGACCGTTGCCAATCGTGTCAACTTTGTGTCAGTATGTGATAAATAGAGCGAGGCATATCAGTTTACTGGCGGGGATTCGTCGTGTCGTGCCGCATCCATGAAATATCACATGGTCCTAAGTATTCAGACCCTTTGCTGTGACACCCATATATTTAACTCAGGTGCTGTCCATTTCTTCTGATCATCCTTGAGATGGTTCTACACCTTCATTTGAGTCCAGCTGTGTTTGATTATACTGATTGGACTTGATTAGGAAAGCCACACACCTGTCTATATAAGACCTTACAGCTCACAGTGCATGTCAGAGCAAATGAGAATCATGAGGTCAAAGGAACTGCCTGAAGAGCTCAGAGACAGAACTGTGGCAAGGCACAGATCTGGCCAAGGTTACAAAAAAATTTCTGCTGCACTTAAGGTTCCTAAGAGCACAGTGGCCTCCATAATCCTTAAATGGATGACGTTTGGGACGACCAGAACCCTTCCTAGAGCTGGCCGTCCGGCCAAACTGAGCTATCGGGGGAGAAGAGCCTTGGTGAGAGAGGTAAAGAAGAACCCAAAGATCACTGTGGCTGAGCTCCAGAGATGCGGTCGGGAGATGGGAGAAAGTTGTAGAAAGTCAACCATCACTGCAGCCCTCCACCAGTCGGGGCTTTATGGCAGAGTGGCCCGACAGAAGCCTCTCCTCAGTGCAAGACACATGAAAGCCCGCATGAAGGACTCCAAGATGGTGAGAAATAAGATTCTCTGGTCTGATGAGACCAAGATAGAACCTTTTGGATAGAATTCTAAGTGGTATGTGTGGAGAAAACCAGGCACTGCTCATCACCTGTCCAATACAGTCCCAACAGTGAAGCATGGTGGTGGCAGCATCATGCTGTGGGGGTGTTTTTCAGCTGCAGGGACAGGACGACTGGTTGCAATCCAGGGAAAGATGAATGCGGCCAAGTACAGGGATATCCTGGATGACAACCTTCTCCAGAGTGCTCAGGACCTCAGACTGGGCCGAAGGTTTACCTTCCAACAAGACAATGACCCTAAGCACACAGCTAAAATAACGAAGGAGTGGCTTCACAACAACTCCGTGACTGTTCTTGAATGGCCCAGCCAGAGCCCTGACTTAAACCCAATTGAGCATCTCTGGAGAGACCTAAAAATGGCTGTCCACCAACGTTTACCATCCAACCTGACAGAACTGGAGAGGATCTGCAGGGAGGAATGGCAGAGGATCCCCAAATCCAGGTGTGAAAAACTTGTTGCATCTTTCCCAAAAAGACTCATGGCTGTATTAGATCAAAAGGGTGCTTCTACTAAATACTGAGCAAAGGGTCTGAATACTTAGGACCATGTGATATTTCAGTTTTTCTTTTTTAATAAATCTGCAAAAATGTCAACAATTCTGTGTTTTTCTGTCAATATGGGGTGCTGTGTGTACATTAATGAGGAAAAAAAAGAACTTAAATGATTTTAGCAAATGGCTGCAACATAAAGAGTGAAAAATTTAAGGGGGTCTGAATACTTTCCGTACCCACTGTGTGCGTGTGTGTGTGTGTGTGTGTGTGTGTATATATATATATATATATATATATATATATATATATATATATATATATATATATATATATATATATATATATAGTGTGTGTATGTATATATACAGGTGCATCTCAATAAATTAGAATGTCATGGAAAAGTTCATTTATTTCAGTAATTCAATTCAAATTGTGAAACTCTGGTATTAAATAAATTCAATGCACACAGACTGAAGTAGTTTAAGTCTTTGGTTCTTTTAATTGTGATGATTTTGGCTCACATTTAACAAAAACCCACCAATTCACTATGGTCATGTTTTCTCCCTTTTTTTCCAAACCGCGACAAATGCCAGTCTCCTTTCTCTGCAGAACGCGATATATCCCCTCAACCAATCACAGCGCATCATTCCACACACTCTAGACAGTAATGGCGGCGCTTCGAATGCACCCGGCATCCTAGTTTTCCTCATCTGCTTTGTACTTGGTGATCAACAAACAAGGGCTGCACGATAAACCGCATGTTATAGTCATGCGCATCTCATCAGTAAAGTCGATTCTGTGATTAATAGTACCGGTAAATCTCCATTATGTGATTTCAGATGGAGCGGCATTTAATACACAGAGCCGTAGATCACTGACATGCTACGCAATATCGCGTTAATAATCGCAGATGAATCGCATTTGATTATGAACGCGATATTGCGTAGCTTGTCAGTGTTAGTGTTTTTATTAATGCCATTTATGTTTTTGTTAATACAGCATATAGCACTCGTCAACTAAATGAATATAACATGGCAAAGATCAATGCACTTTTGGAAGTTGAATGTAAGGGAAATGTCATTTTGTAATTTCTGTGGTCTAATGTGATATTGTTGTTCATGTTTTTGTTCGTTCATGATGAAATTTTCTTTTATTGTTGTAATTAATTTATAGCAAACAAGATGACCCGTTGAATTCATTTTGGGAGCGATGACTGATTGAATGTATTTTTAGTCCAGTGCCTGTATATAAGATTATGACCAAGTTCAGAGGCTGTCATATGTGGATCAACTTACTATGTTGTGTATTTTCAACAGTTTCAATATGAAAAATAACTTTCATATTGATTCAATGGATTTATTGCATTTTGAAAAAAAGAAAAAGAAAAACGTAGCATGAATTTATTGCATTTTGGGAAAAAAATAATGTAATTTTATAATAAATCTGTGAAAATCAAAATCTGGATTTGAATTTTTAATGTTATTATAACCTAAAGATGCTATGTGAAAGTTTGAAACAGAAAATACTGGTTTTCATCTTGTCACTTTCTTAGTAAAGAAAACACGTTTTTACTCAAATTGATCAAAATGGATTAATAGCGTTTTAGAACCAAACTCTTCATATATATGTATATGTGTGTATGTGTGTATATATATATATATATATATACATATATATATATGTATATATATATATATATATATACACACATATATATAAATATATATATGTATATATATAAATATATATATGTATATATATATGTATGTATATTATATATATATATATATATATATATATATATATATATATATATATATATATATATATATATATATATATATATATATATATATATAAATTCTCCCATTAGACTGATTTTTACAAATATCCTGGTATAAAAAATGTGTTGAAAAACAAAGCAAAATTGACAAAAAGTTAGCTTTCAGAAGTTTATTTCACTGTAGGCCTTCTTCTCAAACTTCACTAAGTCATATACTGCTTTACTTCCCCCAGGTTGGAAATGTTTTATTTTCACGTTTTTAAGCAGAGTGCTGGTGTCAAAATCATTCTTAACCTCAACTTGAAACGACAAATTTGTTTAATGCGTCGGGAGCAAACCTGGAAAATAAATAGATGAAATGGAGGCTTAGCAGGAGCTAAATCCCACAGCTGATGGGGGCCTGAAGTGTGCGGATTACATGCGGAGCGCATTAAACAATGTCCCTAAATATGCATTGAAATCCTTAAAGCATGAAAGCATCTTGTCATGTGGTATTAGCATTCAGAGGTGTGTGTCAGACGTCTTTCGCTGCACTGGGGTGTGCTGCGGTGTTAAATGTCATATGCCAGCGACCGCAAATCCCAAAAAGATTTCCTGACGTCATACTGTCGTGTCAACTTTGCTTCTTCAGAGCTCTTTACGGTTAAACTGTCACAAGAGCACAAGCTCGAGTAAAGATTCTGCTGAAAAAAGGTTAATGGAAAAAAGAATAAAAGGATATGGAAGAATTGAGGAAAGTGAAAGAGAGAGAGAGAGAGAGTAAAGCTTCTGCTACTTCTTTAAAATGAGGAGAAAAACTGTCACAATGATTTTGACAGCAAAGAAACATGATTTCTGTGTTAAATGCAAGGATGGACCAGACATATAAGAGGTGTGATGCTAAACACCAGCAAAACAATAACACACCTTCATCACACAGTGAGCATAAACAGCCAGAACCATAAGCGTACGGTGCAAGGAAACATGTAATTTTTTACACAGAGACAAAACAGAACCGAGAAGTCAAAGTCCATTGGATATAAAACATTGAAATGTATACAATCTGTCCATTTAAAACATTAAAATGAATATATTTTTAATTTTAAAACATTAAAATGTATAAATCTTACATGTAAAACCTTAAAATGTATAAATCTTCCATGTAAAACATTAAAATGTATAAATCTTGAATAAGATGTCTGATGTTCCGCCTTAGAAACAGGCAATCTGACTGACCAGAAATAAATTTATTTATCCGATTCTTCAAAGAGAATTCAGGACATCCTTCAAATTATACATGAACGGGATGTGATCAAGGTATAAAGTATGTCAGACTGTTTACTCACATGCTCTTTGAAAATATGAAATAAATGATCCAGTCTGGGGGCCTAATATTATTGGAGTCTAATGTTATTGCCAACGATTGTCAAAGCCACCAGCCATCAAAAAAATGTCTCAAAAAGATTTAAAGAAAATATAACACAAGTGTTCGGGTCAACAATTTCCAAGAGGTCAAGCCACAGAATATATATGACAAAACAGAGTATTAACCCTATCTGACCGAAGAGAGAAATGAGCCATACTGTGCTTTATATGGCCATACATCATCTTTGTCAAGTCCTGACAGCGTTTTATCAGATCTAACCTTTAGCAGCCTCTATTACGAGCGCTAACACGCTCAGCTCTGATACACGAGCGCCGCAGAGAAAACCTGCATCTACAGAGCTCAGAGAAGACAGCAATCTCATATTAAGATGCACATTCAAAACAAACTTCAATTAATGATGCACTGAAATTAAAATCCTTGGCCAAAACCCAAAAAAAAAAAATCAAACCATCAAACCAACGAAAACAGAAACTGTTCATTTTAAACAACTTCATTTGGAATAACCTTCATTAACAATGTGTTCAATCACTGGACTTCAGCTGGTATGACTTAATTATTACAATAAACTGCAGAGAAAAGTATTAAAAATTGATAAAGGCAATAATAAACTTCAACTCTACTCCAAACTGAGTTTGGAACACAGCACTTCACAGTAAGCCTCCAGCTGATGTTTGGCTTCTAAGCACATCTGTACGGCGCTGTATGACATGAGACATGAGACGAGTGCATGTGTGCATCTGATCAGGAACGCAAAACACTTGTTATTAATCAGCTAATATCTGTGAGGGCTTCACTTCTAGAGGAAACGCATGTTAGAACATTATAAAATGTGTTTGATTACACACAGTGCATGCACAACTAGAACTAGAGTATGCTCTTAAATCTCCTTTGTGTTTGAACACTATAATGAGAGGAGATGGTTCAATCCACTCATAAAAATGAATGGAAGAAACCATAATGCTCAATATGGTGGATGTAGAAACAGAAGTCCAGCCTCACAGTTAAACAGCCAGTTGCATGTTTGATTTGTCCAAAACACGTGTGTGTATTAGGAGAAACCGCCTGAACAACACAGTATTGTGTGTGATTTAAGCTTAATTTATTGATCCCTCAATAATATGAAAAATTTTATTCCTGACTTTAAATGTTACCTCGGCACTTGGGATCACTGGAAATAATTGATTCAGATTCAGCAATAATACAGAGTGTAATTTATCCTCTAATGAAATCAAATAACAGTCAGGAATTTTTATTTTTATTTATTTATTTATTTTTTTAATCAAAACACTGACGGTTTATTGAGCCTTCACACAAAGTACTAAAAAACTTGAACGTGTTTTATGTTGTGTATCATATTTGACACTTTCATGGCTTGTACAGTCTGATAACACGTGTTAGTGATAAATCCCCTGTGATGTTTGTATTGGCTACTGTGTACAGGCCACCAGGGCACCACACAGACTTTATTAAAGAATTTTCAGATTTTCTATCTGAGTTAGTACTGGCTGCAGATAAAGTCTTAATTGTTGGTGATTTTAATATCCATGTCGATAATGAAAAAGATGCATTAGGATCAGCATTCATAGACATTCTGAACTCTATTGGGGTTAGACAACATGTTTCAGCACCTACTCATTGTCGAAATCATACTCTAGATTTAATACTGTCACATGGAATTGATGTTAGTGGTGTTGAAATTCTGCAGCAAAGCGATGATATCTCAGATCATTATCTAGTCTTGTGTAAACTCCATATAGCTAAAACTGTAAATTCTACTCCTTGTTACAAGTATGGTAGAATCATCACTTCTACCACAAAAGACTGCTTTGTAAGTAATCTTCCTGATTTATCTCAATTCCTCAGCATATCCAACAGCGCAGAAAAACTTGATGATGTAACAGAAACTATGGACTCTCTCTTTTCTAGCACTTTAGATACAGTTGCTCCTTTACGCTTAAGGAAGATCAAAGAAAACAGTTTGACTCCGTGGTATAATGAGCACACTCGCACCCTAAAGAGAGCAGCCCGGAAAATGGAGCGCAGCTGGAGGAAAACAAAACTAGAGGTATTTCGTATAGCTTGGCGGGAAAGTACCCTATCCTACAGAAAAGCATTAAAAACGGCTAGATCTGATTACTTTTCATCTCTTCTAGAAGAAAACAAACATAACCCCCGGTATTTATTCAATACAGTCACTAATTTAATGAAAAATAAAGCATCAACAGGTGTTGGCATTTCCCAAGAGCACAGCTGTAATGACTTTATGAACTACTTTACTTCCAAGATCGATACTATCAGAGATAAAATTGTAACCATGCAGCCGTCAGCTACAGTATCGCATCAGATAGTGCACTATAGATCCCCTGAGGAACAATTCCACTCATTCTCTATTATAGGAGAGGAAGAATTGTATAAACTTGTTAAATCATCTAAACCAACAACATGTATGTTAGACCCTATTCCATCTAAACTACTAAAAGAGCTGCTTCCAGAAGTCATAGATCCTCTTTTGGCTATTATTAATTCATCATTGTCATTAGGATATGTCCCCAAAACCTTCAAATTGGCTGTTATTAAGCCTCTCATTAAAAAACCACAACTTGACCCCAAAGATCTAGTTAATTACAGACCGATCTCAAATCTCCCTTTTCTGTCAAAGATACTAGAAAAGGTAGTATCCTCACAATTATATTCCTTCTTAGAGAAAAATGGTATCTGTGAGGAATTCCAGTCAGGATTTAGACCATATCATAGTACTGAGACTGCTCTCATTAGAGTTACAAATGACCTGCTTCTATCATCTGATCGTGGTTGTATCTCTTTATTAGTTCTACTGGATCTTAGCGCTGCATTCGACACTATCGACCACAACATTCTTTTGAATAGACTAGAAAACTTTGTTGGCATTAGTGGAAGTGCCTTAGCATGGTTCAAATCGTACTTATCTGACCGCCATCAGTTCGTAGCAGTAAATGAAGAGGTATCATATCGATCACAAGTGCAGTATGGAGTACCACAAGGCTCAGTACTAGGGCCGTTACTTTTCACGCTTTACATGTTACCCTTGGGAGATATTATCAGGAGACATGGTGTTAGCTTTCACTGTTATGCTGATGATACTCAGCTCTATATTTCTTCACGGCCCAGTGAAACACACCAAATTGAGAAACTAACGGAATGTATAGTCGATATAAAAAACTGGATGACGAGTAATTTCTTACTGCTAAATTCTGAAAAAACAGAGGTGTTAATTATCGGACCTAAAAACCCCACATGTAATAACCTAGAACACTATCTAACACTTGACGGCTGCTCTGTCAATTCTTCTTCATCAGTTAGGAACCTAGGTGTGCTGTTTGATAGCAATCTTTCATTTGAAAGCCATGTTTCTAGTATCTGTAAAACTGCGTTTTTCCATCTCAAAAACATATCTAAATTGCGACCTATGCTCTCAATGTCAAATGCAGAAATGCTAATTCATGCGTTTATGACCTCAAGGTTAGACTATTGTAATGCTTTACTGGGTGGTTGTTCTGCACGCTTGATCAATAAACTACAGTTGGTCCAAAATGCAGCAGCTAGAGTCCTTACTAGAACCAGGAAGTATGACCATATTAGCCCGGTTCTGTCAACACTGCACTGGCTCCCTATCAAACATCGGATAGATTTTAAAATCTTGTTAATTACTTATAAAGCCCTGAATGGCTTAGCTCCTCAGTACTTGAGCGAGTTCTTATCACATTATAGTCCTCCACGTCTGCTGCGTTCTCAAAACTCTGGCCATTTGATAATACCTAGAATATCAAAATCGACTGCGGGCGGCAGATCCTTTTCCTATTTAGCGCCTAAACTCTGGAACAATCTACCTAACACTGTTCGGGAGGCAGACACACTCTGTCAGTTTAAATCTAGATTAAAGACACATTTCTTTAACCTGGCTTACACATAACACACTAATACACTTCTATTATTCAAATCCCTTAAAGGATTGTTAGGCTGCATTAATTAGATCAACCGGAACCGGGAACACTCCTCATAACACACGATGTACTCGTTACATCGTAAGAAGAATGGCATCTACGGTAATATTTGTCTGTTTCTTTATTATTCTGTTTCTCAGTCCGTGTCCGGATCAGATGGTGGATCGGCGCCGGGAGATGATGTCTGCGACCCTGATCGTCGCCGGAGGCCGGACACCTGGATGAGCCCCGGGGACATATCCCCAGTGAAGACCTCGACTTAAATACAATAGAACTTAAAATTAAACAAAATAACTATAAATATAATAAAATACCTAACTACATAATACTATTATTGTTAGAAATTGCAACAATATAAAAATAGAAATATAATACATTTATACATTTAACATTTAATTAAAACAATAAGTAAAAAAATAAATAATAATATCCTGGCCAGAGGAGAACTGGCCCCCCGACTGAGCCTGGTTTCTCCCAAGGTTTTTTTCTCCATTCTGTCACAGAGGGAGTTTTGGTTCCTTGCCGCTGTCGCCTCTGGCTTGCTCAGTTGGGGACACTTAATTTTTTACGATTAACGTCAATTTTATTTCATAGATACTATTTAAACTAAACTGAGCTAGACAATGACATCTCTGAATTCAATAATGAAATGCCTTTAACTGAAAATTGAGTGTTTAATCTTATTATTATACATTACTGACACTCTATCCTCCAATTTGATACTGTTAAGTGCTTTGACACAATCTGTATTGTTAAAAGCGCTATATAAATAAAGGTGACTTGACTTGACTTGACTTGATACAGTGAGAATATGGAGGAAATATAATTTTAAGGCTCAAACTGAGCAAAGATATAAAATTTGTTGTAGATTATACAATTTATATATTGAAATTCTGCTGCTTGTAATGTAAATCAATTAGATCTTTCTAACAGTACAGCAGATACTGACATAAAATGATCTAAATATCAGTGGTCACTCTATATCTCCAATAATATGTCTCAGTAAGATGAGATTGAAATGATCCAAACATATAATGCAATGCAATCCAATGCTGATTGAGAGATGAAGAAATAAACGCTCCTCAGAAGATGTGAGATGAAGATCATTCCTCCGCTGAGGAACAGTGAAAGTAAAGCTTCTGGAAACAAACGCTCCTCAAAAGATCCTGATGATCAGATTTGAGACTAAAACATGATTGATGGAGAATCAAGTAAAGCTGAGCTGCTTCAGTCCAGTAAGTGTTCATCTGGAAATATGACTGCAGTTATTCTGACGCTTACTTGAGAAAAATCAGACAAGATTTGACAGAAAAAAAGAAAGCAGCTGAAGCTGGTCGTTTGTACAATTACACTAAAAGAGCTTTAACTGGATAAAAATCTCAGAGAAAGAAAGCATGGAGGAGATTGTGTGTGAAACAGGTTCAACAGCAAAGGCTGATCATGTTGATCATTTCGAGGCCTTAGAAATTCATAATATAATAGAGTAGCTTTATAGGGTTAATGTCATTGATGCCATAACGAATGTGTGTGATGACAAATGAGATTTGAGGGTGATTTGAACTATTTCTTTAATATAAAAGTCAAACAGCTGATGAAAGGACACGTGTAATGTGCGTGTTTCTCATTCACTCCCAGCAGTGGAGCGTCAGTTCAGAGTCGCATTTCATTACGACACATTTAACCTCAGCCGCTTCTACTAAAACATACACAAGCCTTATTATGTGCTTAATATTCACTATCAGCTGAATAATTTTTAATGCAACTTATAGCCGAGTAGATGGATAACTCAATTATGCGCACATCCGTCACAGAGTCTGCCGAAGCCGGCGAAGATTGATGGGAAGGTGAGGACGACGGATCTTGAGCGTCAGATCCAGACAGTCTCTCTGCCTCACTCTTTATAGGTGAAGCATCATTACCCATGACTCCACTGACGAGAGTTTATTATGAGGTTAGCGTTTTGGCCGCACTATTGTTTGGATGATGAATGTGGCTGCTGCGAGTTTTGGAGAGGAAATTAGTTGTGTTGTTTTTCACTTGGTTCTCAACATTAAAGGAGAACGAGGAATAATTAACGGTGCTTGCAAGCGCTGCCATTTGGTGCAGACGACGCAAATGCTTGAAAATAAGCAAATCAGGAGTTGTGTCACTCATGCGCCACATTAATTGAAAACATGGCGGCGAAGGTCACTGGAAAGGAAACTCGCTGACCTTTTCAATATTTCTCTCAAACTCATATAAACAGAGGAGATGAAGTAACGTGATTGGCTGAATGAGAGGAGACGACGGGAAGGTGGACACAGGCGGTCCTCTGCTCCGAGAGCACTGCAAATGTCAAATGTAAATGTCAATTAAAAATTACAAGCAGCTCTGAAAGGTGCACTCTGAAGGGCCTGACATTTTTTTTTTTTTGACATGCCAAAGTTTATCTGACAAGGCAGCGCACAAACATGACGGCATGTGCCATGTCACGTCTAAACACACGTGAGAAATGCTGAAAATCTGATCCATACGACTGTAATGGAGCCGGTGAAGCGCATCAGATCAGATGGATGAAATGACTTCTCGTGATGGATCGTAACAGACAAAAGGATGTTTTTATGCTTTCAGTCATATACAGGTGCATCTCAATATATTAGAATGCCGTGGAAAACTTCATTTATTTCAGTATTTCAACTCAAATTGTGAAACTCATGTATTAAATAAATTCAATGCACACAGACTGAAGTAGTTTAAGTCTTTGGTTCTTTTAACTGTGATGATTTTGGCTCACATTTAACAAAAACCCACCAATTCACTATCTCAACAAATTAGAATACTTCATTAGACCAATAAAAAAAAAAATAAAAAAAAAAAACATTTTTAATGAATTGTTGGCCTTCTGGAAAGTATGTTCATTTACTGTATATGTACTCAATACTTGGCAGGGGCTCCTTTTGCTTTAATTACTGCCTCAATTCGGCGTGGCATGGAGGTGATCAGTTTGTGGAACTGCTGAGGTGGTATGGAAGCCCAGGTTTCTTTGACAGTGGCCTTCAGCTCATCTGCATTTTTTGGTCTCTTGTTTCTCATTTTCCTCTTGACAATACCCCATAGATTCTCTATGGGGTTCAGGTCTGGTGAGTTTGCTGGCCAGTCAAGCACACCAACACCATGGTCATTTAACCAGCTTTTGGTGCTTTTGGCAGTGTGGGCAGGTGCCAAATCCTGCTGGAAAAATGAAATCAGCTTCTTTAAAAAGCTGGTCAGCAGAAGGAAGCATGAAGTGCTCCAAAATTTCTTGGTAAACGGGTGCAGTGACTTTGGTTTTCAAAAAACACAATGGACCAACACCAGCAGATGACATTGCACCCCAAATCATCACAGACTGTGGAAACTTAACACTGGACTTCAAGCAACTTGGGCTATGAGCTTCTCCACCCTTCCTCCAGACTCTAGGACCTTGGTTTCCAAATGAAATACAAAACTTGCTCTCATCTGAAAAGAGGACTTTGGACCACTGGGCAACAGTCCAGTTCTTCTTCTCCTTAGCCCAGGTAAGACGCCTCTGACGTTGTCTGTGGTTCAGGAGTGGCTTAACAAGAGGAATACGACAGCTGTAGCCAAATTCCTTGACACGTCTGTGTGTGGTGGCTCTTGATGCCTTGACCCCAGCCTCAGTCCATTCCTTGTGAAGTTCACCCAAATTCTTGAATCGATTTTGCTTGACAATCCTCATAAGGCTGCGGTTCTCTCGGTTGGTTGTGCATCTTTTTCTTCCACACTTTTTCCTTCCACTCAACTTTGTTAACATGCTTGGATACAGCACTCTGTGAACAGCCAGCTTCTTTGGCAATGAATGTTTGTGGCTTACCCTCCTTGTGAAGGGTCTCAATGATTGTCTTCTGGACAACTGTCAGATCAGCAGTCTTCCCCATGATTGTGTAGCCTAGTGAACCAAACTGAGAGACCATTTTGAAGGCTCAGGAAATCTTTGCAGGTGTTTTGAGTTGATTAGCTGATTGGCATGTCACCATATTCTAATTTGTTGAGATAGTGAATTGGTGGGTTTTTGTTAAATGTGAGCCAAAATCATCACAATTAAAAGAACAAAAGACTTAAACTACTTCAGTCTGTGTGCACTGAATTTATTTAATACACAAGTTTCACAATTTGAGTTGAATTACTGAAATAAATGAACTTTTCCATGACATTCTAATTTATTGAGATGCACCTGTAGAAGCACATTCAATTTGCTTTCCCCCAGACCTTAAAGGGTAGGTTCAGCCCAAAATGAAAATTCTTTCATTAATTACTCACACTCATGTCGTTCCAAACCCGTAAGACCTTCTTTCATCAGAACACAAATTAAGATATTTTTGATTAAATCGGAGAGCTATCTGACCCTCCATAGACAGCAACGCAACTGAAATGTTCCCAGGTCCAGAAACGTAGTAAATACATCGGTAAAACAGGTCCTTGTGACATCAGTGGCTCAGCTTCAGTTTTGCAACGCTACGAGAATATTTTTTTTACGCAAAGAAAACAAAAATAACAATTTACTCAACAATTCTTCTCCCCCGAGTTACGTCTTCTGCCATTTTAGAGAGTACCCAAGAACGTATTTGACGTAATCAGCGTTATTTACGTCCGGGGGAAAGCGCGCATGAACGTATAATCTGCGTAATAAGCGTTGTTTACGATTAGGGGAAAGCATGCGTATGTATTGTGATACTCTCTAAAATGACGGAAGATGTAACTCACTGGAGAAGAATGGTTGAGTAAATTATTTTTGTTTCCTTTGTGCAAAAATGTATTCTCGTAGCATCGCAAAACTGAAGTTGAGCCACTGATGTCACATGGACCTGTTTTACAGATGTATTTACTACTTTTCTGGACCTGGGAACATTTCAGTTGCGTTGCTATCTATGGAGGGCATAGCTCTCTGATTTAATCAAAAATATCTTAATTTGTGTTCCGAAGATGAAAGAAGGTCTTACGGGTTTGGAACGACATGAGGGTGAGTAATTAATGACAGAATTAATGACAATTTTCAACTAACCCTTTAAAGAGTATTAGTCACATTGTGTGGTTAAACATGGACCTACTAGTAGAGATGCTTCCACTAGTCCACTGAATACAGTAGGTCTGTTTACATGACATTTTATTTTTTAAGTTCTCCAATATGATTGACTTAATCATCATTATTTAAAGTGCTCTATATCTCACAAACACACACAGTGATTTCACGGGAAGAGTTCCAGTGTTTGAAAAACCTTAAGATCAGTGACATATAAGAAGTAGAGATTGACCGATATATATCAATATACCGATATTTTTCCCGATATTTATGTATTTCACCATAATCGGATATTGCTTTTATAATATCGGATTCACAGATAAACTCCGCCATCTTGTGGGTGTTTTGAGAATTGTGCGCAGGATCGCCATTACAGCGCGTCTGAGGGGAGACAAGACAACAACAACGATGTGCACAAGTAAAGTATACTTACTTGATTTGCCGTAGTTAGAAAACTTCATTTAACATAACAGCCATTAATGCACAAATTAGATGTGTTACATAAATGCCTGATATGTAGTTTATGCAGCTTGGCTCTAAGAAATAGAGACGAACTCACGGAGTCACGTAAAATAATCCGTCAAGTCCTGTCCCAATAAACATAACTTTCCCTGAATTATATAATATTCAGCCATGAATGAGCGCATGTTGGAAATAAAAGTGCTAAATTTAATTCTCTCTCGTCTAGCCTATCTGCTCATCATTAGTCAGAGTCACGTAGGCTAAAATGATCTATTGATTGTTTATTATCTCCGATTGCAGTTTTAGTTCTGTGTAAATACATAGATAAACCGTGCTGTCAGTAGGCATTTCATAATCTAGAACGACAAAAACATATTAATAATTCTGATATAACATACCAGTTGAGAAATGCAATAAAATATGATGTTTTGTTTGTTATATTCCAATATTCCAGAGAATATTATTCATTGAATTAACATTATCCAGTAAATTATTCTTCATTCTTTAGCCTATTAAACAGCTTATAAACCTACTAAAACTGTATTTTAAAATGAAGTTCAAATGACTCCTGCCCTTTATTTAATTTCTCCATTTGAAAACATTAGACATTCTACATTTATGTTGCTTATTGTTAACATTATTGTTGCTGCTGATGCGTTTTATAAATAAAATGTTTTTATTGTTGTAATATGAAGATTAAATTTAACATGAAAGACTGCTAATTTTATTTATTTATTTTTTTAAAGATGATTGAAAGGAGGAAAAAACCAAAGTGAAGTCATTTATTTACTTTATAACAGTAAATAAATATCGGTTCTGCATATCGGTTATCAGGCACATAAACATGCAAATAATTGGTATCGATATCAGTAATAAAAAAAATCTATATCGGTCGATCACTAATAATAAGTCCATCCCAGAATAAATAATAAAAACAAATGGTGAAAACATGACTGTGAAAGCTGTTGTTGTGAGATTAATTAATCAGATATTTGTGAAATCCCTCACCAAAAAAAGAATGAATTATAACTGAATTATTACAATGTATGCAAAAGAAATGTTCGGAAATCTAAAACTGATATTTACTTCTGGTGCACCAAAGCAAAAGAGAGAAGAAGTGGCTTGAAATGTGTTTGCGATGTATAAAATGAAAACTAAAGCCTAACCCTAATAGGCCTTAAGTGCTGAAGACATTCACACAGTATAAGACTATTACAGTTTAATACTGTAAGCAAACCTATTCAAAATGAACAGGTTAATTTAAATTTAATAGACAGATGTCTGGTTCATTTTTAGCCTTTTAATATTTTAGTTTTAGATTGTCTAGGGTCTGACCTGTTGCAGTAGCTCCAGAACTGCTCGTTCAGGTACGTGCGATGGCTGTGGTCATCTCCAAATGAAGCTTTGCTCTCAATCCAGTGAACTATATGACCATCAACAGCTGCAGACGAACACAACACACAGTTATCTCAAGAGCAGGTTTACTACATACTAGCAGTGTTTAAACAGAGAAAGGGAGTTCAGCACAAACACAAACTACACAGTATTTTTAGTCTGCTTTGGTCTGTATGCAAAATGGCAGATTATTTTCATGCAAAACCAAATTGATAGGAAATCTGCTTAAAAAATGTCCACTTAAACGTAGAGTTAATGATATCAGCAGATATCTTGACACTGTGGACTGAACAAGTTACTGGTTTAAAACGGTCTTTTTTTCTAATCAGTAAGTAAACAACTAGCAGCTAGTATCAGTTCTCACCGATGGGCACCTCCAGAATGATGTCAGGGGTTTTGTCGTAGCCTTTGGAACGGAGCTGGTTCTCATCTGTGTGGAAAACTCATTTCATGATCTTTGTTTTTTCACAGAGAACTTTATATTATTAGAAGAGTTTATTTTCGTGCAAATGATGATTGAGACTTCTTGTTGACCCTAAGAATTGAACAGGATGTTTTTGGCTGACTGTCCTTATTGTGAAGTAAGTAACTTACACACAAACTGCAACACTGTTACTGCATGCTTTTCCACCATAAATAAATCCCCTATTTCTTTAAATTATGATGCACAGGAAGAGACATTACTTGGACTTTGGGCCATTGTGCAAAGTCAATAAAATAATTTTAGTCACATTGAACTAATACTATTCTTTGCTAGAAAATGCTAATTCACATAAATCAGGGTTTTAAACTGTATTGTAGTCATGTCACAATTTTTGGTAACAGGGAAATTAAATAAATAAATAAATAAATAAATAAATACCCTATTAACTGATCATAGTAAAAAATAAATAAATAAAACAAACTGTAAATAAATAAATCAAACAAACAGTCTTGTCCTAATGGATAGAGAGTTGGGCTTGTAACCCGAAGGTCGTGGGTTCGAGTCTCGGGTCCGGCAGGGAATACCACGACTGAGGGGAGACCCTTGAGCAAGGCACCAAAACCCCCAACTGCTCCCCGGGCGCCGCAGCATTGGCTGCCCACTGCTCCAGGTGTATGTTCACTACTGTGTGTATGCACTTGGATGGGTTAAATGCAGAGCACAAATTCCAAGTATGGGTCACCATACTTGGCCACACACCACTTCCCTTTCCCCCTTCCTTTCCTTTACTGAAGTAGTTTCAGTAATTGGTGTTTTAGTAAAGGGAGGAATGTTCTTAGTTCTGAAAGTTACAGTTTGTTTTATAAAATGTATTTGGTGAAGCTACATATAATTTCCAATGATTCTATGCCTTTAAAACCAAGCAGCAGGCATGCAGTGAAGGCTCATCGATGCCCTCGGTCAGCGCAACTGAAGCAAAGTCATCTGAAGAGAGTAAAGACACAGACGGAGGATGAGTGCAGTGTTTGCTGGCGCTGCACAAACATCTCTTCAGTGGCTGTGCTGATGGAGGGTGAGAGGTCTCTGTGTTATATCAGTGCTGGAGTGACCTTGAGTCCAGGTGAAACACCTGATTTCTCCATTAAATCACAGTGAGCGGGTCACACCGCGTCAGTCGGGCAAGAGGGCTTTGTGTGGGGTCTGATCACACCAGGCAGATCGTTTCTGTACATCACCTTTGATTAGAATTAATGAGCTGTCTCAGCTGCCGCAGAGCTAATTTCCAAACCATTTATCAGGCCGCGTGACCTGCCAGCCTGATCGCCCTCAGTCGGGTCAGAACTCACTCGTTTCACACCGCAGTCTTTACTGCCGCTCCAGAAACAGCGCACATAAAAACACACTGGGAACATCATGCACACATGCATCAGGACACATCATATTAATAATGTGCTGCTGTATTCCTCCAACATTTAACAAAAACTTCAAAATCACCAGTCATATATGAGTAATACATTCACTGAAATACAGAAGGCAAAGTCTGAGCTCAAAAAGAAAGATGTTGAACGGAAAGAACGCCTTATGACCATCTATCAACATGGATTATAAATGAGTCTGGAAGTAAACGACGTGAGCAGAGAGCACAATACAGCTGGAAAAAGTTAATTTTCTGTTCAACAGTCAATGATGATCATCAACCTGAGGTCACTCTAAATATTATATGCTTCATTATTATATGAGCTTTATATTCTACACACACACACACGCACGTTACACTGTGTATTTAAAAAAAAAAAAATATGAGAGTCTGAAGAAATTGAATATAACAAACAAACAAAAACAAACAAAACATCTAAGCCATGAGTGAAGGCAAAGAAGAAATAGTAGTAGTATATTTGTGTGTGTGTGAGCATTCATTTAAAGGAGATCTGATATTACATGCTTTTAGGTAGGCAATATTGGGTTGGGATATGTGCTTTTGAGTGTGTAAGTGCAGGAAAGCAGCAAAAATGAGTAAGGAAGGCACTGAGTAAATTTGAAGTCAAGTACTGTAACACTGAAAGCAAGAAACATTATGCCTACTTGAACATTTAAACTAAAATGAGTATAACATGTTAGTGTTCTGTTTTAATCACAAACATAAGCCTACATGATTGCTTGGTTTCACAATATAAATTAAACAGTCTTTCTTAAAAAAAAATTAAAATAAAATAAAATAAATAAAATAAAATAAAAAATATCGAGATTCACTGTATATACAAACAAACAAACAAACAAACAAACAAACAAATAAATAAATAAAAAATAATGATGATATAAGAAACAAAACAAAAAATGATGTCAGAGTGGGTAACAGATGTGGTTGAAATTTAACTCATTAGGGGTTTGTTAGTTTGGGACTGAATTCTGGTTTTGTAGTTATTGATAAACCTGATAAATGAAATTCATTTATAGACAAAAAAAAAAAAAAAAATTCAATACAGATTCTGAAAAAATCTGAAAGCAGATAAATATTTTTCATAGTGCTATCAATTGATTAATCGCATCCAAAATAAAAGTTTTTGTTTACATAATATGTATGTGGACTGTGCATATTTATGTATATATAAATACAAACACATGCATGTACAGGTGCATCTCAATAAATTAGAACGTTGTGGAAAAGTTAATTTATTTCAGTAATTCAACTCAAATTGTGAAACTCATGTATTAAATAAACTCAATGCACACAGACTGAAGTAGTTTAAGTCTTTGGTTCTTTTAATTGTGATGATTTTGGCTCACATTTAACAAAAACCCACCAATTCACTATCTCAACAAATTAGAATATGGTGACATGCCAATCAGCTACTCGACTCAAAACACCTGCAAAGGTTTCCTGAGCCTTCAAAATGGTCTCTCAGTTTGGTTCACTAGGCTACACAATCATGGGGAAGACTGCTGATCTGACAGTTGTCCAGAAGACAATCATTGAGACCCTTCACAAGGAGGGTAAGCCCCAAACATTCATTGCCAAAGAAGCTGGCTGTTCACAGAGTGCTGTATCCAAGCATGTTAACAGAAAGTTGAGTGGAAGGAAAAAGTGTGGAAGAAAAAGATGCACAACCAACCGAGAGAACCGCAGCCTTATGAGGATTGTCAAGCAAAATCGATTCAAGAATTTGGGTGAACTTCACAAGGAATGGACTGAGGCTGGGGTCAAGGCATCAAGAGCCACCACACACAGACGTGTCAAGGAATTTGGCTACAGCTGTCGTATTCCTCTTGTTAAGCCACTCCTGAACCACAGACAACGTCAGAGGCGTCTTACCTGGGCTAAGGAGAAGAAGAACTGGACTGTTGCCCAGTGGTCCAAAGTCCTCTTTTCAGATGAGAGCAAGTTTTGTATTTCATTTGGAAACCAAGGTCCTAGAGTCTGGAGGAAGGGCGGAGAAGCTCATAGCCCAAGTTGCTTGAAGTCCAGTGTTAAGTTTCCACAGTCTGTGATGATTTGGGGTGCAATGTCATCTGTTGGTGTTGGTCCATTGTGTTTTTTGAAAACCAAAGTCACTGCACCCGTTTACCAAGAAATTTTGGAGCACTTCATGCTTCCTTCTGCTGACCAGCTTTTTAAAGATGCTGATTTCATTTTCCAGCAGGATTTGGCACCTGCCCACACTGCCAAAAGCACCAAAAGTTGGTTAAATGACCATGGTGTTGGTGTGCTTGACTGGCCAGCAAACTCACCAGACCTGAACCCCATAGAGAATCTATGGGGTATTGTCAAGAGGAAAATGAGAAACAAGAGACCAAAAAATGCAGATGAGCTGAAGGCCACTGTCAGAGAAACCTGGGCTTCCATACCACCTCAGCAGTGCCACAAACTGATCACCTCCATGCCACGCCGAATTGAGGCAGTAATTAAAGCAAAAGGAGCCCCTACCAAGTGTTGAGTACATATACAGTAAATGAACATACTTTCCAGAAGGCCAACAATTCACTAAAAATGTCTTTTTTTTTTTTGGTTTTATGAAGTATTCTAATTTGTTGAGGTAGTGAATTGGTGGGTTTTTGTTAAATGTGAGCCAAAATCATCTCAACTAAAAGAACCAAAGACTTAAACTACTTTAGTCTGTGCACTGAATTTATTTAATACACAAGTTTCACAATTTGAGTTGAATTACTGAAATAAATGAACTTTTCCACGACATTCTAATTTATTGAGATGCACCTGTATATATTTAAGAAAAATGTTATGTTTATATATTAAATATATTTATATATAATATAAAATCTAATAATATAAATACATAAATGTAAATACATGTAAATATTTTCAAAATATATACTGTATGTGTGTGCATTTAAATATACATAATAAATATACACAGTACACAAATATATTATGTAAAAAAAAAAAAAAACACTTATTTTGGATGCGATTAATTGTTTGATAGCACAATTTTTTTATACTCCTGAGGTAAATTGAGGCTTACCTAAGAACGACAGGCTCCTCTCTCTGAGTTTGTCTCGCAGCAGGTCCTCATGCTCCAGACCGATGGCACTGGAGGAGTATGGTTAAGGACAAACTCCACAGAACTTTAGTTTGTGTGCTCTCTTCTCATTCTCATGGAAGCTGAAGGGATGGTCAACTTTCACAAACCCGTTTCTATATGTTACCTGTGCTCTGTTGCCATGGAAACACTTTGACAGCTGAGCAGGGTTGCTGTGGCAACAGCAGAGGAATGTGTGATTGTTGTAATATCAGGAGTGAATGTAGCATCACTCAATACAGGCACCTGTGCTAAAGCCAACATTACAGGGATAGAGGGTTCTGAGGGGTTGCTAGGGTGTTGCTATGGTGTCTGTGCACCCAGGTATATAGTATAATAGCATATATAACATATTCAGCCAAAACACAAAGGCGATGAAGTGCTGAGTTGTGTTTGTAGGGCATAACGCAGGCTGTGCTCAGGGTCTGATGGGGCGGTTCTGCAGGGAGACTCGATGAACCCACACAGATGTACAGAGAGAATGAATGCTGACGCATGAAAAGAGATGAAGAAACAGAGAAAGAGTGGAGGGACAGGGATGAGTGACCTCAGACAGAGAAACACTGTGACCCTTCACCCCGACTACACACACACACACATCATGTTTTATGCATTTAACTTTTAATGAATTATTTAATTTAAATTTGAAATAAAAATCTTTTTGAATTAAACTTTACAGTGAACTGTATAGAGATTACAGACTTGGCTACTTATAAAACATACAAAACTGAGCAGAGAAATGCAGGCGAGTATCTCACTTGACACTGTAACGGCCAATATTAACAATATTAGTTTTAATTATTGATCACTGCCTAAACAGTATGTCAGGCAGGACAAAAAACACACGAAAAGTGATGTGATAATACAATATCAAAGTCAAAAAATTGCTGAAATTATTTGGATTCAGTCAGATTTACTGAATAGAAAGTGCTGAAATCTAAATAAATGGGAAATATTTCTTACAATGACGAGGTGAAACATAAAATCTTGTGCTAAAATATATAAAATATAATAAATATATTCCCTGCACATGTGAGGAAATCAAACACACACACAGGAAGTGAGGGCTGTTTGACGGCATGATATAGACAGTGAACACTATAGATCTCACACACACACACACACTTACTTTTATGTCAGGTGCAGCTCTGCACATCTCGTCCCTCTGAATAGCTCCTCGTCAATTTCAGGCTTAAAGTTTTATGGGAAGGATACTGTTTGATGCAGTCGACCAGCGGTCCATAACAGCAGTCATTTACTGTGCACTGAAAAGAGCCAAGAAATATTACAATCAGGAGGGGACGGGCCCCTCAGCATCCATTACAAACACCCATCATGCACTGCAGCACGCCACACGTCACCTTATTAGTAGTTTATTCAGACTAGTGATGGATTTACATCTCAGAAACTAACACAGAATCTCCCAGTGTTTCGCTGAGCACTATATAATTAGAATAAAGAATATTACAAGAACACCAAACAATGAATATGAAAACAGAAAAAAATTGGGTTTGTTCACAAAATTATCACATGACTTCAGAAGACCGTTATGATTATAGTTGATAGAGTTTTACAGCCGCTGATCACAGTCTGCTTGCACTGTACAGTAAAGAGCAGCGGGAACATTCTGCTAAACATCTTAAATTGTATTCAGTAGAAGAATGAGATTGAGAAACATGATGTTTGCTCAGTGATGGTACCTGCTCGACGTGCTTGGCTAACAGCAGGTCTGGAATTAAGTACGGCTCGCGCAGCATGTTGTTGAGGACGTGTCTGGAAGCTGCTGATGGAGAGAGAAGAGTGAGCAGGAGCACACTGTAAAAAAATGCAACTGCACATTATCCAGTTTACAACACCTTTTGAGTCTCAAACACTAAAAGACGCAATTTTCTTGAAATGACATAAAAACCAGACCACCAAAATTACCCCAAATGTTGTCCCAACTAGTCAAACACAGTTGTCTGAACAAAGAATTTCATATTGTTGAAATGTTAAGGCTTTGTGAGTTCCCAGCATGCATTGCAGCATTAATAAATTATGCAGTTACTATTATAGGATTATTGTTTTGCTGTTTGCTGACTTCATTTAAACTTTTTTGTTGTTGTTTCGTCATTATTGTTAGTTATTTGTTGTACTGCGGTGTAAAGAGCTCATCTTTTTAACATCTGTTGATTGCCACCGTTCTTGAGGTTCGTGTGTCTAGTTTTGAAGCCTAGAGTATGTTCAACCACTTATATCAGATATCTTAGTCTTGTAAGTTGTCTTACAAACAAAGACAATGTTGTCTACATATTAGACTAAGTTAACAAAAATCGACTTTATTCAACAATTCGTCTCCTCCGCGTCACCCTGTAGCGCCATTTTGGAGAGTATCACATACATAAACAACGTATGCAACATATTAGGGGTGGGAATCTTTAGGTACTTCACGATCCGATCCGATTCCGGGAGTCATGATTCGACTGCAAAACGATTCTTGATCTACATTTTTTCCTAATTAATTCTTCTACTGTGAAAATACATCTTTACAACTTTACATTTTAACCAAAATTGTAGTTTCTATGCTTTTTGTTTATAGTTGGAGTCTCTGTGACAGTACTGCCATCTTGAAATTAGGGGTGTGAATGCAGGGGAAAAAAAACAAGCTCAGAATCGATTCTGAAATGTTTAGAATCGATTCAGAATCGTTGAAGAAAGAATCACGGTGCATCGAAGAATTGATTTTTTCTCCCACCCCTACAACGTATGTGTGCGGATACGTTGTTTACATTCAGATCAAAGCATAAACAACATAAACAGCGTATGTGCGTACGATGCTGCTGACACAGAACACCATATGTTGTTTACATACGTGATACTCTCCAAAATGGTGCTATAGGGTGACGCGGAGGAGACGAATTGTTGAATAAAGTTGTTATTATTGTTTTCTTTGCGCACAAAAAGTATTCTCATAGCTTCATAAAATTACAGTTGAACCACTGATGCCACATGGATTATTTTAATGATGTCCTTGCTACATTTCTGAGCCTTGTTCGTGTTCGGATCCTTGCTGTCTATGGAGGGCCAGAAAGCTCTCGGATTTCATCAAAAATATCTTAATTTGTGTTTCCAAGATGAACTAAGGTCTTACGGGTTTGGAACGACATGACGGTGAGTAATTAATGACAGAATTTTCATTTTTGGGTGAACTATCCCTTTAAAATCGATAATGTGGTGACTTAACCTCTTAAGACCTGAGAAAAAAGTTTTAGGATTTTTTTTTTTTCATGTTTTTACATTGTTTAGAGCAGTGCTTCCCAAACCTGTCCTGGAGGACCCCCTGCCCTGCACATTTTGTATGTCTCCCTAATCAGACACACCCAATTTAGTTCTTGCAGTGTCTACTAATGAGCTGATGAGTGGAATCAGGTGTGTTAGATAAGGGAGACATACAAAATGTGCAGGGCAAGGGGGCCTCCAGGACAGGTTTGGGAAGCACTGGTTTAGAGCATTAAAAATAATGTAAAAAAAAAAAAAATTAAAAATTAAAAAATGACATTTCATTCATAAGTTATGCTATGTCCTCGCTAGAGGACATCGGGACTCAATTTCTTTAAAAAAAAATTAAAAAAAGACCTGAATGAACATGCATAGGCAAAAACAATTATTTTTTTTAAATCACCAATACATTTTTAGTTTTCAAGATTTTTTTTTTTTTTTTTTTTTTTACCAAACTTTGTATAAAGATGATTCTCAACTATGTTATAACGAATGATTCGATATATCATTTTTCTTTCTGCAAAATGTGTGTAAAATGGCCATAAACGGGTTTTCTCATTATATACAATGTATCTTTAAACTGTATCTAATTTGCATATTAATGTGTTTTCGGGGCAATATGTAATGAAAAAAAGAAGTGTAATAATGGGAGTAATAATTGACAAGATTTTCATAGTAATATATAATATTTCATAGAATATTGAAATATAATTTCTTTCCCTATTCATCTGTTATGTCTCCCAAAATGTCTAATAAACATGCTTTTAGTCCCGGTGTCCTCATATGAGGACATGTATGAAATCCACGTCCTGTTTCATAACAGAAAGACATATTTTGATTTGAAACCCCATAACATTTTCCTGAGATGTTGATTTATGACACACAATTTAAAAATTTGACAGATTTAAATGATAATTACAAAATATTATCATATTTCCATAAGAGTGTCACTAAATTAATTTCAGACATTTTTGAAGACCAAGGAGAGGGAGTGGTCATGCTGAAACATCCAAACATTTAGTATCTCTGAAAAGCCCTGAATGTGCTCTGTACAGGACATCCAGACTTAAAACTGTGGCATGTAGAGTCTCAGAGAAATACACTAAAATATAATGTCCTCATATGAGGCCGCAGGGTCTTAAGAGGTTAACATCTTTTTTTTTTTTTTCCAGGAAACAGAAAAAATAAAAATAAAAAAAAATTACCCCAATGACATTAATTGTTGTTTCAGTTGCTGTGAAAATAATTTTTCTATTGGCAAAATAAGACAATCAGCATTGCTAGAACAAACAAATTTACATTGGCTAAACAAAGTACCTTTACTGAGAAGAACTAAAAAAAACTTTTCTCAACTATTTATTTTTTACAGCGCATGCATTAGACATTTCCAGATGAAAGGCCAGAGCTCAGCTGCTGCAGGTACCAATGAAGACGCATCTCCTACATCTGCAGGATTTCTGTGATACGAGCATACAGAGGTTTGGATGAATATTCTGCATGTCTCACTCCATTCATGCTGCACTAACATTATAAATCAAAAGTAAAAAACTTTTACAGAGAAATGTTGGCACATTTGTTTCAAAAACTGTGTGCAGTAGATCTACAGCAATCTGAAGTCATTACAACACTGAGAACCGGACCGTGGAGACCACAAACCCAGAATAAAACCAGAGGCATATTCATGAAATGAAAGTGGTCAAAGTTTGGCTGGTTAACATGTTTCTAAAAAGCATCTTTCTCCAATGAGAGCCAATTAAAATTGGCCATGTATTCTGACTATATCAATAATCTTTAATTACACACTCTTAAAAATAAAGGGTGTTTTCACAGAAATACAGAAGAAGAACAATTTTAGATTCAGCAAACAGTTCTTAAAAGAACCATTGTTTTCTCTGCTAAGAACACTTCAATAAGCTAAAGAACCTTATTTCTCTATAGAGGACCTCCTGTGGAATGGAAAGGTCCCTTGAATGTTAAAAGTTCTTCATGGAACCATCAATGCCAATAAAGAACCTTTACTGTTAAGAGTGTTTAAAGAAAACAAAACCGGTTCCCCGAACATTTCATCCCATCTCAAGAACCCTTTTTTGTTACCATAGATGCCAATAAAGAACCTGGACACCTTTGTGTTCTAGTAGCCATTTCTGTAGTAGCTGTATAGTAATATACACTAGTAGTATTATAGACGTACTTGCTTGAGATTGAGTCCAAAAGATCAAGCCTGCAACCCTAAAGGCCATTGCACACAGAGTCCGAAATTTTCGCATAAAAAAAAATTCAGATCAGGTTCAATTTTCTAAATTTTTCGCATCCGTAGCAAGCATTTTTAGAGGTGTTCTGACAATTCAGAGCCACCGTACAAGCGAACACCAAAATCAAAATGCAAAAATGCCGGTTGTCAAGTTCATCCACTTTGGCTCGCAGCACAAAGCACTGTAAAGATCCACACTGAGAACACAGAAATTGGTGGTTTTCTTTTTAATATGTGGCTCTAGTATCGCTAGCAAAGCATCAAACTGAGCCACTGACATCCTGAAGTAAACTTTGAATCACCCGTGATAATATCTCAATATATAATATCTCAGGATTGGATGGACCCAATATTTCCTTTATTTTTCTCTTTTTAAGAAGTGAGAGGACAACAAAATCATCCTCACTGCTTGAAGACTCCATTTAGTAATGTTTTGTGATTTTTTTTTCCGTAACGGATTAATTAATACGCATCAGACTCATAAATACAAGGTTTCTTTGTGTGACGAATTTTTAGGTTGACGAATATGAAAAAAAAATAAATAAATTGTGCTGTCAAACGATTAATCATGATTAATTGCATCCAAAATAAGTTTTTATTTACATAATATATTTATGTGTACTGTGTATATTTATTATGTATATATAAATACACACACATACAGTATATATTTTGAAAACATTTACATTTATATATTTATATTCATATAATTTATATTATATATAAATATATTTAATAAAACGTAATGATTTTTCTTAAATATATACATGCATGGGTGTGTATACACACACACACTGTATTGCCAAAAGTATTGGGTCACCCCCTTCTAATGAACAGGTTTGACTACTTTAGTAATTCTAAAGAGTACAAATCTTAATGTTTAAGCATATAATGATATTCTAGGGAATTGTGTGCTTTTAATTTTAAAGCAACAGTTTGGACAGGACCCTTTTCTATTCTAACATGACAATGCCTCTGTGTATAAGGCAAGGTTCAAAAAGAAATGATTGATTTAGTCAGTGTGGAAGAACTTGACTGGTCTGCAGAAAGCCAAGTCCTAATCCAAGCTGAACACCTCTGGTGTGACTTTAAATGCAGATCTTGAGCCAA